>REGO01000149.1:545338-559885 GCA_010120015.1 Rhombomys opimus
TTTAGAAAGACAGATGGGATGTGCATTGAACGCATGACAGGAGTCTACTGAGCGCATCTGAAAGACTCTAACTAGCAGTGTTTTCAAAGCAAAGACTCATGACCAAACCTTTGGAGAGTACAGGGAATCATAAGAAAGAAGGAGAGTTAGTCTGATGGGGAAAGGATAGGAGCTCCACAAGGACCAAATATATCTGATCACAGGGCCTTTTCTGATACTGACATTCAACCAAGGACCATGTATGGATATAACCTAGAACCTCTGCTCAGATGTAGCCTGTGGTAGCTCAGTAACCAATTGGTTTCCCAAAGTGAGGGGAACAAGGTCTATTTCTAATAGGAACTCAATGAAGATACCTGATAAAACAGGATCAGATGAATGGGGTGCGGTCCCCCCTATCAGTGGACTTGGAAAAGGGCACAGTGGTGATGAGGGAGGGAGGGAGGGACTGGGAGGGAATGAGGGTTCAGGACACGGCTGGGATACAGAATTAATAAAATGTAACTGATAAAAAAAAGAAGTTAAACATCCAAAAAACCGAGAAATTCAATTAAAAAAATGGAGCACAAGGCTAAACAGAGAAATATTAAAACAGGAATATCGAATGATGGAGAAACAGTTAAAGAAATGTTCAACGTCCTTAGTCATCAGGAGGATACAAATCAAAACAACCCTGAGATTTCAGCTTACACCCATCAGAACAGCTAAGATAAAAAACTCAAGTGAGAACACATGCTAGAGAGGATGTGGAGAAAGGGGAACCCTCCTCCTTTGATAGTGGGAATGTAAACTTGTACAACCACTTTGGAAATCAGTCTGGTGCTTCTCATAAAATAATACTACCTCAAGATCCAGCTATACCACTCCTAGGCATATATCCAAAAGATGCTCAAGTATACAACAAGGACATTTGCTCAACCATGTTTGTAGCAGCTTTATTTGTAATAGCCAGAATTTGGAAACAACCCTGATGTCCCAAAATGGTGGAATGGATACAGAAATTGTGGTACATTTACACAATGGAATACTACTCAGCTATTAAAAACAAGGAAATCATAAAAAATTTTCATGCAAATGGTGGGAACTAGAAAAGATCATCCTGAGTGAGGTATCCCAGAAGCAGAAAGACTCACATGGTATATTTTCATTGACTTCTTTAAAAGTCTTTATTTATTTGTTCCCAGACAGGGGTCACTGAGCAGGGAGTAGTTCTGTTTTCATGACTTTATAGGCTTCCTGGTGTTTCTGTTTTTGTTGAAGTCCAGCTTTAATCCGTGGTGGCCTGATAAGATACAGAGATTATTTAAATTTGTTTTTATATTTGTTTTGACTTGCTTTGTGACCGAGTATATGGTCAGTTTTGGAGAAGGTTCCATGTAGTGCTGAGAAAAAGGTATATTCCTTTGTCTTTGAGTGAAAAGTTCTGTATATGTCTGTTAGATCTATGTAGTCATAATAGCTCTTAGTTTCATTATTTCTGTTTAGGATCTGTATTGATGGTTTGTACTTTGAGGTGAGTAGGGTGTTTAAATCTCCTACTAATATTAATGTGTGGGGTTTGATGTGTGATTTAAATGTTAGTAATGTTTCTTTTTTTAACTTTTATTAATTACACTTTATTAATTTTGTATCCCCCCATAAGCCCCTCCTTCCTCCCTTCCCAGTCCCACCCTCCCTCCCCTTTCTGCATGCATGCCTCTCCCCAAGTCCACTGATAGGGGAGGTCCTCCTCCCCTTCTTTCTGATCTTAGTCTATCAGTTCTCATCAGAAGTGGCTGCATTGTCAGGGTTCTAGGTTATCTCCATGAATAGTCCTTGGTTGGAGTATGAGTCTCTGGGAAGTTCCCTGTGTTCAAATTTTCTTGTTCTGTTGCTCTTCTTGTGGAGTTCCTGTCCTCTCCAGCTCTTACTATTTCCCACTTCTTACATAGAATTCAATTCACTCTGCCTGTCAGTTGGCCATCAGGCTCAGTATCTGCTTTCACAGTCTGCATGGCAGAGGCTTTCAGAGGCCAGGAATGTTTCTTTTACAAACATGGGTGCCCTTACATTCGGGGCAAACTCAGAATTGAGACATCATGTTGGTGGATTTTTTTTCCCTTGATGAGTATGACATGTCCTTCCCCATCTGCTTTGATTAATTTTGGTTGAAAGCCTATTTTATTAGGTATTAAAATGATTTATCCAGCTTCCTTCTTGAGTCTGTTTGCTTTGAAACCCTTTTCCCAGCTCTTTACTCTGAGGTAATTTCTATATTCTTTGCTGAGGTGTGCTTCTTGTATGCAACAGAATATTGGATCCTGTCATCTATCCTGTTAGACTTTGTCTTTTTATTGGGGAAATGAGTCTGTGGATGGTAAGAGCTATTAATAAACAATAATTATTAATCTCTGTTATTTTGATGTTGGTGGCAGTAGTAGTGAGAGAGAGAAAAGAGAAAGAGGAGAGTTATTTATTTCCTGTGCTGTCTCAGGTGTGGTTGGAATTTTCCTTTTAGTATTATCTGTAGGGCTGGATTTGTGGACAGATATCATTTAAAGGTTTTTTTTTTTTTTTTTTTTTTTTTTTTTTTTTTTAATACCTTTTTTTTTTCATCTATGGCGACTGAAAGTTTTGCTGGGTATAAGTTAGTCTGGAATGGCATCTGTCTTCTCTTAGAGACACCAAGACAACTGCCCAGGCCCTTCTAGCTTTTAGAGTCTATGTTGAAAACGTCAGATGTAATACTGATAGATCTGCCTTTGTATGTTACTTGGCCTTTGATCTCAGAGCTTTTAATATTTTCTTGTTTTTGTTGTTGTGTTTATTTAGTGTTTTGATTACTATGTGTCAGGAAGATTTTCTTTTCTGGTCCTAACTAATTGGTGTCCTGTTATCTTTTTGTGCATTTATAGGAATCTCTTTCTTTGGATTAGGGAAGTTTTCTTCTATTATTTTGTTGATAATATTTTCTGGACCTTTAATTGGCAAATCGTCTATTTCTTTTTTTTCCTATAATTCTTACATTTGTTCTTTTCATACTGTCCCAAATTTCCTGGGTGTTTTGTATTTTATATTTAACATTTTCTTTGACCAATGTATCAATTTCTTCTATTTTTTCTTCTTCATCTAAGAGTCTCTATTCCATCTCACATTCTGTTATTGATGCTTGTGTTTGTAGTTTCTGTTCTCTTACCTGGGTTTTCCATTTCCAGGATTCCCTCAGTTTGTGCTTTTAAAAATTCCTTTTATTTCCCTTTTTAGATCTTGAACTGCTTTGTTTATTTTATTTGTTTGGTTGTATTTTCCTGTATTTCTTTAAGGTATTTATTAATTTCCTCTTTAAAGGTCTCAGTCATCTTCATAATATTGCATGTAAGGTCATGTTCTCGTGCTTCAACTGTGTTAGGCTCTTCAGGGCTTACTGTAGTAGAATAAATATCTGGCTTATGATGAAACCATATTGTCCTGGGTCTTGTTTATTGTCTTCGTATGCTGCACTTCAGCCGTCTGGTTGTCCCTAGTACAGACACACCTCAACAAATGCAAACAGGGAAAGAAGCAGGCCAGAAAAAGAAACACAGGGGAGTTGGTGGAGTTTACAGCTGTTGGGTATGCTTTAGGGGGACTTGGCAGAAGATTGGGAGGTGTTCTCACCTGGTTGTTTTGGGTGCCGGAGGCCTCTGAAAATGCAGGCAGAGCTGCAGGCCAGAAGATGGTAGAAACAGGGGACAGAGGGAAAGCCCAATAATGCCATGAGAAAATTTTTAATTAAGTAGAAATAGTATTGAACAATGTATCTGTGGATACAAATTAGACATATATCTCTTCTATCATTGTCCCCCATCTTTTAAAATTAGGCCTCCAATCAAAATTTATATTTTTGAGAGGTTCTAATTGCTAAAATCAAAACCTCTTCAAATACATAGTTAAAAATCACTGTCTAACTATTAATTTTTACAATGTAGGACCCAGAAAGCAAAACATGGTCTGTACTCACTTATAAGCGAATATTAGCTAGAAAGTACAGGATAACCATGCTAAAATCCATAGATCCAAAGATGTTAAGTAACATTCAGGGCCCAATGGGGTGCTTGACATTCCTGAGAAAGAGAAATAGAATAGACATTGGGGGGTGTACTGGGGAAAGGGACTAGGTGGAGGAGCAGTTGGGAAGGACGGGAGGGATTAAGTTGGGGTAGTATGTAGAGAAAGAGTACTGAAGAGAGAACTGGAATCAGTGGGGATGCATTTTTGGAAGGAGCTAGAAACCAGGGAAAATGGAAACTCTTAGGAATCTAGAGTGTGAGCCTAGCTAAGAATCTTAGCAATGCGGAATACTGAACCTATCTCTTGTAACCATAAAAGACTTTTAATAGAGGAATTGGGACACCACGTAAGACATAAAAACCTTTGAACTACAATTTGTCCTGCCTACAAGATGTGCAGAGGTAAAGACAGAGTAGAAATAGAGAAAATAGCCAACTGATGACTGGCCCAGCTTGAGAACCATGTCATGAGAAAGAGCTCATCGCTGACAGTATTAATGAAATTCTGCCACACTTGCAGACAGCATGACTGTCATCTGAGAGGCTTTATTGAGCAACTTATAAAAATTCTGTTTAAAATGGAAGAAAGGATTGAAGGAGCTGGAGAGGTCAAGGACTCCACAGGAAAATCAACAGAATCAACTAACCTAATTAGTTGGGTCAATCAGAGACTGAATCAGACAGCATGCATGGAAAGGACCTAGGCCCTCTGTCCACGTGTAACAACTGAGCAGCTCGGTCTTCATGGAGGGCTCCTAACAGCAGGAAAAGGTGGCATCTCTGACTCTGTTGCCTGCCTTTGGATCCTTTTCCTACCCGGGCTGGCTTGTCTAGCCTTAATTGGAGAAGTATATCTAGTCCTAATGCAACATGATATGCTTAGGTGGGTTAATATCCATGGGAGGCCTTTCCTTTTCTGAGGAAAAGAGGAGTAGGAATAGGTAGGGGAAGGGGATGGAAGGTGAAAGGGAGAGACTGAGAGGAGAAAGGGAAGGTGAACCTGTGCTGAGGATGTAAAGTAAGTAAATTAATTAAAAATTAAAAAAACCCACCTCAGTACAGTTTGAGGCATATATATTTGTGAAATCTGAGCCTTCACCTACCTAATTTACTTTCACACTCCATATTTAAACTCAAATCTGCCCTTTAGCACTTAAGGGTCTATTTTGTTTCTAATCTGGTAGAATTCTGAGATCACTAAAGGAAGCTGTGCTAAGAATGGTGGTTCTATCTGTCACTGACAACAATTTAGCTTCTACCATTGAATTCTTGTATTTCTAGACAGGATTTGAGGTGAAATCCCTGCTCTGTGTGGAGTCACAGCCATTTGTTTGGATCTCATTTAGTACAAGTAATTCACAGGGGCTTTGTGGCCTCATTTTGAAGTGTGCTTTCATTTAAATTGTTACTTCAATATTTTCTAGTCTGAGACTATTGGAGATGGGAAAGTTTTCTATATATGTGTAATTATGGTAAATTATTATTGTAAATTGTGCCCACTTTGAACTGCAGCTCTGACATTAATAATAAACCTATAACCTATTTTCACAAAACACTTATCTATTATTATTTTCAGTGCTGTTTTTTCCCCCTTTCAGCTTTCCTGTTGCTTGGGTCCTATTTTATTTTCCATCTCTAAAAAAGCCTGACAAACAATTGAGCACAGAACAGCATTCCAAATCCACCAAGTGAAAAAAAAAAGTTAGTTCCTTTTAATAATTGTGCTGACCTATATACATATAATGAAGAATAACCCACGGTTAAGTATTTTTAGTGTAATAATCATTTCTATTTCATCATTATTATGTAAGTAACATCAGATATTATTTTCTGTGAATTTATGAATCATCAAGTTATACCAGTTGCAGTTATTATACTTTTGAGAAATAAACGATCACAGATGAAGCAAAGGAAAGCAATACTAAAAGAATCATGATGAGGACCAATTTTAAGAAAAGAGGGATAGAAAGAAATGGGAAGCCAACCATGTGATTCTCAAATTAGCAGATGAACACCTCAATGTGCACCTTTTTGTTTGTTTTTGTTAGTTTGTTTGTTTCAAGACAGAGTTTCTCTGTGCATCCTGGGGTGTACTAGATTTGTTTCACACAACCTACAACTTTTTAGGGGATCATGGATGAATTATCTGGTAGTGAGTACTCAAAAGAGCAGCAGACATTGACTGAAGATGCCTTTTCTTTTAATTGCAGAGGGATGCACTTTGCATTTTTGGTATCGTTTTCTGAAATGAGAAAAATCTAGGTATTATTAGTATGCTTCCATTTTCCCTCCTTCACTTTTCTCAAGAAGCAATATTGACTTATTTAAATAAAATATAAAATAGATTAAATGATCTGATAACAAAAAGGTAAGGGCTTCTTGAAAAGTACAAACAACTCCAAGTCAAACATTAAAACTATTATAAAAACTCCAATTTTTAGAATTCAGCGATGTCCTTTTGAGTATAGACAACCCAAGACTAATGTTTGTTACCAATTTACAAGTTTTATACTTTTTTTTTTGGTTTTTACTCATTTCTATTTACTTTTATGCCAAGGTCAATACATAAAAATCTGTCCCTAAGATTTTCCTGCAAATACTTGGTGTATGATGTTTTTGTTTATTTGAAACAGTTTCTTATAATAAAGTTTATAAACTTTGAAAATAAGATATAAGTACAAGAAAAATATTGCAACAACGTCTCTGAACAAGCACTGTAAACGTAAACATTTGGTGCAAGCCCCTAGGTTCAATGAATTGCTCCACACAGTAAGTAAATAAGTACATACATAAATAAAACAAAACAATAAGAGGAAAGAAATTTTCAACATATTTTTGTATTTTATGTGTTTACATACATATGTACATATAACCATGTGAGCATATGTGTACAAGTATATATGCCTATAAATATGTCTACCCTAATGTGACATTTCATATAAAATATGAATCATTTAAATATTCTACCCTTTGTAGAAATGATGAACAGTTTACTACACCTTTTGATATCTATCAAAGACTTATTTTAGTTATATCTTTTTTTTTCTGCTGTGTAAAACATAATTTAAAAAGCTCAAGTATCTTAGCTTCATTGTTAGGTTGACTTCCCAAATAATCTTTGATTTTACTAACTTCAGAATATTACTCAAACCAAGATTTTACACCAGTTCTCCAGAGAAACAGCTTTCAGGTCTAGTTTTTGTCTAAATGTCCCATTGCAGACTATGGGCATTATTCAATAACTACAATTGAAAAAAAATCACACATTACAGATATTACATGGTTTACAAACTAAATTTTTCTCAGTCCTGACTCCAATGATTATATTGACACCATTTTCTAATAGACTGTATTGACTTCATGGTTTTCTATCCTATACTGATAAATGTTGTAATATTTCAATCATTATTATCACCATCATTTTTATTTGTTTCTGTGGAAAGCTATGAAATGGATCTGTAATGTTACTCTCACCAGCAACTGTACCTATGTATGAAAAATGCCTCAGTTACCTTTTCTTTTGCTACCTAAGGAAGAAAGGGTTTACTTCAGATAGCAGTTAATGTGGGAGACAGTCAATCAGTGCAGGGAAGACACAAAAATTTGCAAGGAAGACATGGTAGTAGAATCAGGAGACTGATACCTCACATTGGATCCACAAACAGAAAGAGAGAGGGGGAGGAAGAGAGAGTGTGTACATGAAGTGGAACACAGTGGGACATGAAACGTCAGAGCACACACAAGTGACCCACTTCTTCAGGGAGTTTCCTCCCTCCTAAAATTTTGAGAACCCTCCCAAAAATTTGTTCTCCCAGGTAAAGACTAAGTAATCAAACATGTGCACCTATGTGGGGACATTTCACATTAAACCACAAGTGGTCAAGTCATCTTGACCACTGCTGTGTATGTTTTGGTGGCTCCAAAGATCAGACATATTTTTCATCTTTCTGTCCATCCTCAAGCCTGTGTAAGTCTAATTCCTAAAAATATTGTCATTAGTCACTTAATAAGACATTCGCAGGATCTATTAAAATCATCTCTCTTGGAAATTAGTAACTAGAAATAATTAGGCTTTGTGAAAAAGATGTGTCAAAAGCTGAGATAAACTAAACTTTAGGTCTCTTGTGACAAATTTCTACAAGCAGTGGCTTACCCGTGTGTCCTCAGGAATACCACTTTTTGATTCCTTCAAGAACTTTTTCTTAAAGTTACAGGAAACAATCCATTTTTCATGTAGGGAAACCACCCTTTTCTGGAAGAAGATGCCAATTAACACATTCATAACTGTAGATGAATCAAGGCTAGGCTTGAAAGTCTTAACCAACACACTATCTTTCTAATTAGGAGTCAATGTATTAAAGTCAATATCCCTTTACTCTGCAGAAAGTTCTAGGGTTCTTACGGCTTAAGCATATACATTCTTTCTGAACCTCATAAGTTGGATAGTAAAGCCTGACAGTACATTTGTGTAGGCCATAGCCTAAGGAATACTGTTATACTTAAATCTTGTACTGAAACCTACTGTGAATAAAAATTCCTTTTAACATTATTGCCTATCAACATGCATATATGTGGTCAGCCAAGAGCTCTGGTGGAGATATACAGTGAGAGTAATGTAGTTTTCATGCTTGCTAGCATAGCAAGGTATTCTAAACCTCATAACCAAGAGTAATTTCAACTTTCCAGCTTTATCATTTAGAAAGTACTGCCTTACATGTTTCTTTTGATGGTTCCAGGCAAACCAAACTGAAAACATTTTGGAACAACTTCATGCATTCTAGGTGCCAAGAAGAACATTTTTGACTTACAGAAAGTGGTAAGAGATAGCACTATTTATAGTAATTGGAAGAAATTTATTTTATCCTCAGGGATGATGTTGAGATACCTTGTCTAGTTGTCCTTAATCCTACTCTAACCCTCCTAACATGGAGAAACATTTACTAGTTTGCTTGATACACCTTTGTTTTCTCCAGCATCTATTGTACAATAAATCATCATTTGTCTTTAAATCTAACACTTTTCAATTATAAAATAGGTCTTTAAGTGAATAGTTACTTCCTTTGAAGTAGTGGTGATACTCTGGTGTTTGTTTTATAGACTTTCTAGGGAATTTTTACCCATTTATCTATAGACATTTGTGCGTCATCTTCTCAGTTGTTAAGGCTTAGTCTTTATGGCTCACATATTTTTAATTTCTAACATTCATGGACTGTAGCAGTCACTGTGAAAAGGTTTTATTGCAATAAAGCCACCTTCTTTCCCTCTCTCTTTGCTATATATTGTTCTATATTTCCATGTACTTTATAGGCTACACTATATTCTTACTTCTGTTAAATAGTCTACATTGAAAACAAGCAAATAGAATGGTTATCTTGTGTAGTTTCACTGGATATCATACTTCAGAATGAAAAAACAAACTTGAAATTTATGATAGATTTGGAGTGTGAAAAAAATTATTGTTTTTACTTTTAGAAGAAGGCTGTATTTCCCCTTTATTTTTAGAGATACTTACCTTAGATGAAATTTTGGTTTGATATATTTTAGAGGTTGTTTAAATGAGACATTTCCTTGTCTTCTGTCTTGCTTAGTGTCTGATAAAAGTATATGGTAGTTTCCATACTTTTTCATCTGCATGTAGTAAGCCTTGATTCTGTACTTACATTTAGAATATGTTGTTTGGCTGTTATTTTCAGTAATTTGAAACATATATTTCCTAATATATAATATATTATATAAAATGCATATTTTTATATTGGATTATTGTATATGTTTAACTTGAACACAATGTATCTAGAGTTTGTATATTGTATGCATTTACATATACATGTAAATTTACATGTCATGTATATATAAACACACACACATATGTGGATGTTTGCATGGGTGCATGCCCCATGAGTTGGATAATTGAGGCTTGTTGATGGTTCCTGAATTTCATAGGTCCATTTTTTGTTGTCATTGTTTCTGAAATTTTCTTTAATATTTTCTTTAATTTAAAACATTTTTTTTCTACTAGCAAATACATCTTCTGAAATTGCAATTAAGCATAGAGTTGACTTGTGGTCTTGCCTCAAATATCTAAGGTGCACAATATTTGTTATCTTACCATTTATCTCATTTCACTGAACTTTATGTAATATATGTCATATGTCCAGAGCTTGTTATTAAACTTGAATGTCACAACTTGTGCTCCAAGTCAGATTGTACCACCTATCCTCACTAAGCCAATTTAAAGAACTAAAAGAAAAGTAGAAAGCAGAACAGGGAGATTTTGTTCATTGTAGCCACTTGGGAAATTGGAGCAAGAGATCCAGTGAACTCCCTAAATACGTCTTGGATTACTTAAGTGAGTGAAGGCCTAGGATGTAACTATCTAAGCAGTCCACCTAAAGGTGTGTGCCCACCCACCACTGTTATTTGGGTTTCAGTCTCATGTGTTATTTGGTGTGTGTAATACATTTTTCATGAGACAAAGTGCCCTGTATCTGCTTTTTTTTTTCCTCTCTCTCTGCATAGAATACTTGAGAAAAACTCACTTCTTTGATGTGTATTATTTCAGTAGTTGGATAGTCAGGTTGAGACTAAACAGATATCATTAGAATATCTTTATTTCTGCCAGACCTTTTATACTATCCCACTTTCTGTTTTAACAGTTCCGTGTTGAAGTATGTCTGTTTCTTCTCTTGTGTTGGGCTCGCCAAAGCATGAGTAAACCTAATCATCTGTGTCACTAGCTTTTTTATGTGTTTCTATTTGTCTTTGTTCTCATACTTTCTGCTAAAACTACCTACCTGAGCTTGTCTATTTGATTTTCCATTATCTATTAGTCTTGGAAATATCTGTGGTTACTTTAAATAACTGGGATGATCTTCTAATTATATTTGATTTTGTGCTTGTGTTTGGTTATATCTGTCTATTTATTTGTCTTATGATTTAATTTTTCTTCAGAGATATTTGGGTTACGATATTAAAGTGAGACAATCTATATATAGAAAGCACACTTTTCCTAGCATTTGGAGATATTTTGTTTGAGTGATAGATTGTTTATTAACATTCTCAGGATGTAATTTGATTTTGAGTTTGATTTGCATTATTTTCACAGTCACTAAAAACATACTTCTAATCAATGAGATGTTCCTCATAGTAGGTTACTGAATGCAATCATTCTAATGTCTTCTCCAAGCTTAGGTACAGAAATGCCTTGTGATGCAGAGACAGACATTTTCTAAGGTTCTCTTAACAGTGTCATAATATTGCTTATGTTAGTTTGCTAAGTTGCTGGTGTGGCAGAGTTTTCCAAAATTCTCATTGACTTTCAAGGAGGTACTTTTTCTTCTATGACACATATGTGGCTTTCACAGACATCTCTGGGTCTGAGGTTTGCACACTTTCCTTCTCCTCTAGGGCAGAGGAATTGGTTGTATGTGTGTACTTATTTCACTAGAGATCTAAATCTGATCATGCTGTGGTCATGGCATCCTCAGATAACACTATTATTCCACAGAGGGAGAGACACAGGGGTCGGACCAGATTCGTGACTCTTCTGAGGTCCCTCAGGTCTGAACTATAAAAGACTCTGTCTTGAACTTTTATCCTTCTTACATATAATATTCTCAGGGGGTTCGTTGAGGTTCAGTTTTGTCCTGATAGCTTTTGTTTTTGCAAGTCTCCAGGGGCTTTCCAGTCTCATACTTCATACGTAGCTTCAGAGAAATCTTCAATGACTGTCCATGCATTCTTATTATGAATCTCTTCAACACTGGGGCAATGTGCATCTGCCTCTTCAGTGGGTGCCTCTATTTCCAGATTTTTTTCCCCAGATGAATTTCCTGGGAACTTAGTCTTCTGAGAGTTGTCATAGAAATCTATAAAACCACAATGTTCAGTCTTTTGCCTGAAATTTTTTAGATAATCATTTATTTATAAGGAAACAATAGTGGAAGTGTATTGTGCCAACAAAATATTTTTTTTACTCTCTTGATAATCTTAAATTATCCCAATGACTATTCTTCCATTTTCTCAAATATTTCATAGTACTAGAATCCAAAAATATCTGTTTCTACAAACGCTGAAAATTAAAAGATTTTTATACCAATTTTGTTTTGATTTAAAAATAACAGATATTCGGGAGGTTCCAAGATGGCGGCAGGCAGAGTGCACTGTTTTGGAGAGACAGAGGACATGAATCTCTGAAATGGTGAGTGGGGAGACAATCGAAACTAGAATTTGGACTCTTGGGCTTTCTAAAGAGAGGTGACACCACAGAAGCGTGGAGTGCTTATAGATTTAGATCCTGCACGGACTTCTCTGGGAACGAAATGGGGTGATTCCCTTGTCTGAGCCTCCTGCACAGGGAAACCTGCACACAGCACCAGGCAGCTGAGCACAAAGCTCACAGCCTGGGGATTAAGACAGCAGAGACAGTGCTCCAGGCCCCTTAGCACAGCTGACAGCTGTAACCACCTGCTGAACAACAACCCTTGGACACAAGTCCAAGGAGCCCATACCCTGGGCCCCACCTAGGGTCCTCTTGTCAAGCTCCGGACCCACAGAGCGTCCCCTCCCCTCCACCCTGCAGGATGCGATCCTGCCACAAGAAACACAGCAGAGCTCACTTCCCTCCGGAAATCCTGCCCTGCCATAACACACCCACCACCGGAAATCCCTCCCCGCGGTAGTGTGCACAACTCCAGAACCTCAGTCACACCGGAAATGAACACCACCCCTCAGAGCACACTTTTGAGGAGCCCACGCCCAGCCTAGTGCCCTCTTGCCGAGCTCCAAACCCTCGGAGAACACCCCATCCCCTACCAACAGGCTTACAGGAGAGCACACCTCCAGAAACCCCACCCCACCAGAGTGCACGCCGAAAGAGTGCCAGCCACAGAGACTCAGATCCGCAGTACAATCCTTCCCAGATCCCAAGTCTGCAAGTGGCAGTACTGACTACACAGGGCTGCCCAGCCAGTGATTGTATGGTCCATCCAACTCCTCAGTGGCAGATAACCAGCTGAATAGCCACCAAAGCCTAGCAGCCCTGCAAAAACAATATGCACCCGCAATCTTCAACAGCGCTTCTGATTCCTTAAGTGCCTGCAGCACCTTCAGTGCCTACAAGGCACCTCTCTCACACACTGAAGGCCTCTTCATTCTCCAACACCCTGTCTCTTAAGACACACCTACAAGCACACACTCAATCACATGCTACCCCACATTTGCCCTTCTGTGCCTGCGAACTTTCCTCCTACAGTTGTAGTTGAACAACCAACGCACACCCTGAAACCACTGGACCTCCCTCATTTTCCTGCAAAATTCTCCAGACACCAGAAAAAAGACCAGTCTGATCTGCAGAATCCAGGAACAAATAATGAACACTACGGATAACCAAATGGCCAGGGGTCCACAAAAGAACACAACCAATGTAAATCAAGATATCATAGCTTCACCGGTAACCCCCAAAATTAATGGATACTCCAACTCATCAGAAACATAAGAAAATAATTTTAAAGTTATGATTATCCCAGTTATTTGAGACACATAAAGAAGAAACCAACAAATCTCTCAGAGAAATAGCCATACAGATTCAAACAATTAAAGAGGAAACAAATAAATCTCTCAAAGATTTGGCCTCCCAAATGGAAACAAAGAAAAATGAAGTGAACAAAGTTCTTAAAGAAACACAGGCAAATATAGCCAAACAAATGTAGGCAGAAGTAGTGGCATTAAGAGAGGAAACAAACAAAAAAACAGAGAACATCTTGGAGACACAGGAGTCCACATTCAAACAGATGAAGGAAATGATGCAAGGCATGAAAACAGAATTAGAGTCAATAAAGAAAACACAAACTGAGAAAACCCTGGAACTGGAGAAATTAGAGAAAAGAGAAGTAACCACAAATGTAAGCATCACTAATAGAATACAAGAGATGGAAGAGAGAATCTCAGGTGCTGAAGATACACTCGCAGAAATTGATACTTCTCTCAAAGAAAAAGTAAAATTGGAAAATCCCAAACACAAAACATCCAAGAAATCAAGGACACCATGAAAAGGCAAAATCTAAGAACAATAGGAACTGATGAAGAAGAGGATTCCAGGCTCCAAGGTCCACGAAAATATTTTCAAGAAAATCATAGAAGAAAATTTCCCCAACCTAAAGAAAGAGATATCCACAAACATACAAGAAGCCTACAGAACACCACATAGACTAGACCAGAAAAGAAACTCACGCCACATCATAGTCAAAACACTTAATCTACAGAACAAAGAAAAGATACTAAAAGCAGCAAGGGAAAAAGGCCAAGTAACATATAAAGGTAGACCTATCAGAATCACACCGGACTTCTCATCTGAAACTATGAAAGTCAGAAGGGCCTGGGGAGATATCATGCAGGCTCTAAGGAACCACAGATGCCAACCTAGACTACTATACCCTGCAAAGCTTTCAATCAACATAGATGGAGAAAACAAAATATTCCACGACAAAACTAAATTTAAGCAATATTTGAACAGCAAACCAGC
>REGO01000149.1:560725-590705 GCA_010120015.1 Rhombomys opimus
GCGACCAACACCAGAAGGCCTGCTAATGCTCCCATGCCCGCCCATTCCTTCAGATGATTCATGGCTGCAGCAATCCATGATGATACTCCTGTGGCTACTCCTGAGTCCACTCTGGTAGTCAATGGTCATTATTATCTATCAACATCAATGGACTCAACTCTCCAATAAAAAGACACAGACTAACAGAATGTGTGGGGAAACAGGATCCAAAATTCTGCTGCATTTAACAAATACACCTACACAACAAAGATAAACACTACCTCAGAGTAAAAGGCTGGAAAACAGTTTTTCAAGCAAATGGACCCAAAATACAAGCAGGAGTGGCTATCCTAATATCTAATAAAATAGACTTTTAACCAAAACTAATCAAAAAAGATGTAGAGGGGCACTACATTCTCATCAAAGGAAAAATCCACCAAGAGGACATCACAATTCTGAACATCTACTCCCCAAATACAAGAGCACCTACATTCATAAAGGAAACATTATTAAAGCTTAAATCACACATCGAACTCAACACTTTAATACTGGGAGACTTCAACACCATGCTATCACCAAGGGACAAATCATCTAGACAGAAGCCAAACAGGGAAAGAAAGTCACTTACAAATGTCCTAATTCAAATGGACCTAATAGATGCCTACAAGACTTTTCACCCAAACTCAAAAGAGTATACATTCTTTTCAGCACCTCATGGAACATTCTCCAAAATAGACCATATAGTTGGTCACAAAACAAGCCTCAAGAGATACAAGAAGATTGAAATAATCCCCTGTATACTATCTGACCACCATGGACTAAAGCTGGACATCAACAACAATGGAAATAGCAAAAAGCCTACACACACATGGAAGCTTAACAACTTACTTCCCAAAGACGGCTGGATTAAGGATGAAATAAAGAAAGAAATTAAAGACTTCCTAGAATTCAATGACAATGAAGGCACAACATACCCAAATTTATGGGACACAATGAAAGGAGTACTTAGAGGAAAACTCATAGTACTAAGTGCCTTTAAGAAGAAATTTGTAACATCTCATACTAACAACTTAACGGCACAACTGAAAGCCCTAGAAAAAAAAATGAAGCAAAACACTCAAGAGGAGCAGGGGGCTGGAAATAATCAAACTCACAGCTGAAATCAAACAATTAGAAACAAATAAAACAATTCAAAGAATCAATAAAACCAAGAGCTGGTTCTTTGAGAAAATTACCAAGATAGATAAAACACTTAGTGAAACTAACTGAAAGGCAGAGAGAAACTATACAAATCAGCAAAATCAGAAATGAAAAGGGGGGCATAACTACAGACAATGAGGAAATCCAAACAATCATTAGGTCCTACTACAAAAGCCTATATGCCACAAAGTTCAAAAATCTAAAAGAAATGGACAAGTTCCTTGATAGATTCCATCTACAAAATTAAATCAAGACCAGGTAGAAAGATTGAACAGTCCTATATCCCCCAAGGAAATTGAAGTAACCATCAACAGTCTCCCTTCCAAAAAAAGCCCCGGGGCCAGATGGATTCAGTGTATAATTCTACCAGACGATCAAATAAGTGCTAACTCCAATTCTCTTCAAACTATTCCACAAAATAGAAACAGAAGGAACATTACCAAACTCATTCTATGAAACTACAGTCACCTTGATACCTAAATCACAAAGAAGCAACCAAGAAGAGAACTTCAGACCTATCTCTTTTATGAACATTGATGCAAAAATACTCAATAAAATACTAGCAAACCGAATCCAAAAACACATCAAAGATATGATCCACCATGACCAAGTAGGCTTCATCCCAGGCATGCAAGGGTGGTTCAACATAGGGAAATCCATCAATGCAATCCACCACATAAAGAAACTGAAGGAGAAAAAACACATGATCATGGCCTTAGATGCCGAAAAAGGATTTGACAAAGTCTAACACCCATTCATGTCTAAAGTCTTGGAGAGATCAGGGATTAAAGGCACATACCTAAACATAGTAAAGGCAATATACAGCATTCCTATAGTCAACATGAAACTCAACGGAGAGAAACTTAAATCAATCCCACTGAAATCAGGGACAAGGCAAGGCTGCCCATTGTTTCCATATCTCTTCAACATAGTACTTGAAGTCTTAGAAAGGCAATAAGACAAGTAAGGGAGATCAAGAGGATTCAAATGGGAAAAGAAGAAGTCAAAGTTTCACTATTCGCAGATGATATGATAGTATACCTAAGTGACCCCAAAAACTCAACCAGAGAACTCCTTCAGCTGATAAACACCTTTAGCAAAGTGGCTGGATACAAAATTAACTCAAAAAAAATCAGAAGCCCTCCTGTATACCAAAGACAAAAGGGCTGAGAAGGAAATCAGGGAGGGAAACAACACCCTTCATAATAGCCACTGATAACATAAAATACCTTGGGGTGACCAAGCAGGTGAAACACCTGTTTGAAAAAAACTTCAAGTCTCTGAAGAAAGAATTAGAAGAAGATACCAGAAGATGGAAAGATCTCCTGTGCTCATGGATCGGTAGAATTAACATAGAGAAAATGGCCATCCTGCCAAAATCAATCTACAGATTCAATGCAATTCCCATCAAAATACCAACACAATTCTTTACAGACCTTGAAAGAAAAATTCTCAACTTCATATGAAGAAACAAAAAACACAGAATTTCCAAAATGATCCTGAACAACAACAGATCCTCTGGAGGTATCTTCATCCCTGATCTCAAGTTGTACTACAGAGCAATAGTAATAAAACCTGCTTGGTACTGGCATACAAACAGAATGGAGGATCAGTGGAACCTGGAGCAGAACAGAAGACCCAGAAATGTACCCATAAACCTATGAATACTTGATTTTTGACAAAGAAGCCAAAACCAATAAATGGAAAAAATACAGCATCTTCAACAAATGGTGCTGGTCCAACTGGATGTCTACATGCAGAAAAATAAAAATAGATCCTTATTTATCACCCTGCACAAAACTAAAGTCCAAGTGGTTCAAAGACCTCAATATAAACCCAGATACTCTAAATCAATTAGAAGTAAAGGTGGGGATGACCCTAGAACTCATTGGTACAGGAGACAATTTCCTGAACAGAACACCATCAGCACAGGCCCTAAGAGGAACAATCAATAAATGGAACCTCATGAAACTGAAAATCTTCTGTAAAGCAAAAGACACTGTCGTTAGAACAAAATGACAGACTACAGACTGGAAAAGGATCTTCACCAACCCAACATCTGACAGAGGGCTGATATCTGGAATATATAAAGAACTAAAGAAGTTAAAAGGCAATAATTCAAGTAACCCAATTAAAAATGGGGTATAGAGCTAAACAGAGAATTCTCTGTAGAATGGTAGAGAAACATATAAGGAGATGTTCAACATCCCTAGCCATCAGAGCGATGCAAATCAAAACAACCCTGAGATTTTACCTTATAACCATCAAAATAGCTAATATCAAAAACTCAAGAGATAACGAATGCTGGAGAGGCTGTGGAGAAAGGGGAACCCTCTTCCATTGCTGGTGGGAATGTCAACCGGTTCAACCACTATGGAAATTAATCTGGCGCTTTCTCAGAAAATTAGGAATAGTGCCACCTCAAGATTCAGCTATACCACTACTAGGCATATATCCAAAAGCTGTTCAAGTACACAACAAGGACATTTGCTCAACCATGTTTGTAGCAGCTTTATTTGTAATAGCCAGAACCTGGAAATAACCCAGATGTCCATCAATGGAAGAATGGATACAGAAATTGTGGTACTTTTACACAATGGAATAGTAATCAGCAATTAAAAACAAGGAAATGATGAATTTTGCAGGAAAATTGTGGTATCTAGAAACATCATCCTGAGTAAGCTATCCCAAAAGCAGAAAGACACACATGATACATCCTCACTTATACAGACCTATAAGATAGGATAGACATACTGAAATATGTTCACCTAAAGAAGATAAACAAGAAAGAGGTCCAGGGGTAAGATGATCAATACTCATCTAAAAAGACAAAGGGGATGGACATTGGAAATAGGAGAAAACAAGTAACAGGACAGTAACCTACCACAGAAGGCTCCTGGAAGACTCTACCTAGCAGTGTATCAAAGCAGATGCTGAGACCCATAACTGAACCTTCCGCAGAGTGTAGGGAATCATATGAAGGAAGGAGGAATTAGTATATCCTAGAGGGGACAGGGAGCCTCACAAGGTCCAAATATATCTGAACACAGTGGTCTTCTCTGAGACTGTTTATCCAATCAAGGGCCATGCATGGATATAACCTACAACCCTTGCTCAGACATAGCTCTTGGTAGCTCACTATCCAAGAGGGTTCCCTAGTAAGGGGGACAGGAATTGTTTCTGACATGAACTCATGAGCTTCCCTTCCCCCCCTGAGGGAGGAGCAGCCTTGGTAGGCCACAGATAAGGACATTGCAACCATCCTGAAGATACCTGATAAGCTAGGACAAGATGGAAGGAAAGGAGGACACCCCCTTTCAGTGGACTCAGAAGGGGACAAGGAGGAGAGGAGGGAGGGAGGGGAGGATTGGGAGGGAAAGAGGGAGAGGGCTACAGCTGGGATACAAGTGAATGTATAAAATTATTTAAAAATAAAAATATATTAATAAAAACAACTTAAAAAACAGATATTTAGACTTACTTGTGTCAAACAGTCATTCCTTTAGTACTATAATTAATCAACAAAATGAAATAATAATGAAACAAGAAATACATTAATCAGTAACTACTCTTATATTTCTGATATAGTGTATAATACTAGTAAATTAATTATGTTTCCTTAATCCAGGCTCTTTTTTTTATTTTATTGAAAAAATTTATACAATATATTCTGATCATGGATTCCAATTCTCCCAGAGCCACTTCTTTCCACCTCCCCAGCCTGTTAACTCCTCACTTTTTTTAAATAATTACTTTTATTTTTATTAATTACAGCTTATTCATTTTGTATCCCCCCTGTACTTCCCTCTCTCTTCCCCACCTATGTCCTTCCCCCAGTCCACTGATAAGTGAGGTCCCCCTCCCCTTCCTTTTGATCCTAGTCTATCTGGTCTCATCAGGAGTGGCTGCATTGTCATGCTCAGAGAGCGACAATCAATAAATGGGAGCTCATGAAACTGAAATGCTTCTATAAGGCAAAGGACACTGTTATCAAAACAAAATGACTGTCTACAGATTGGGAAAGGCTCTTCACCAACCCTATATCTGACAGAGGACTAATATCCAGAATATATAAAGAACTCAAGAAGTTAAACAGTAACAAATCAAATAATCCAATTAAAAAAATGGGGTACAGATATAAACAGAGAATTCTCAATAGAGGAATATCAAATGGCAGAGAAACACTTAAAGAAATGTTCAAGTCCTTAGTCATCAAGGAAATGCAAATCAAAACGACCCTGAGATTTCACCTTACACCCATCAGGCTCTGTTTAAGTGAGCATTTTCTCCTGCTTTAGTTGATTTTAAAAAGAACAAAACCAAACAAACAAACAAGCAAAAACACTTTAAAAAGTGATCCTGAGTCCTTCTTAGAGCTCTACCCCCTTCTAGGTACCAACATTGTTATATCTTGCCCAAGTGATTAGTGAATCTAAATATCAATAAAACACTGACTTGGCTGCTGATGCATCTGAGAAATGCATCATTCGAAGGAAGCCCTATCTCCCCAAACTGGCACTTTGTAAGATGCACGTGGAGCAATGCTTTCTCCAGAGGATCTCTTTGTTTGAAGAAGGGTTGATTTATATATATATAATTATAGCTATATTTAACTATATACATAATCATACATATATAACTATATATAACTATATTAAATATATTATATTTATACATATGTACATATATGTAAACGTATATTGTATTATTCATACAATACATATATATACATATAGTACATGTGATATATACATAAAATATACATATGACACATTATGTATGTTATATTTATTTATATATTTATTATATTTATATATGTATAAATATAACATAATGCATGAATTAATATTATAAGATAAATATATAAAATGTTATGTTTAAATAAGTATAAATATAATATATAATATATTTATTTTATAATATAGCTAAACTATATTTAACTACATATAGTTATGTTTTATATATAATATATATACTCAGTATATATTAATAATCCATTAAATATCTTATCTAAACTTTATTGTATAATGTATATACTCAGTATACTCAGTACCTTTGGCTCACATTAATAATCCAGTAAATATCTTATATCAACTTTACTGAATATTTACATTAAAGTAGACTTTGAAGAGCAGTATGGTATGTCAAATAGTGAAAATTATTCACTTCTTTGTTCATGAACACAATATGACATTTGATATTTTATTAATTATTTATTTTTTTACTTTTTAGTAGAACATATTTGACAGATATTTTATCATTAATATTAATCATCATTTGCATAATATAAACTAGTAATGATAAGACCACATTGTTCTGAGCATATTAGCCAAGCATCCTATGAACATTGTGAGGAGTAAATTTAAGATGAAATGTTCTCTTGCCTATGCAGAAAGAATTAGAAATCAAAATACTTTACACCATTTATAGTTCTCCTTTTTTTCCCAATATTTCATTGTAATTACCAACTAGCCTATATTAATAATTTCCCTTTTTGAGAATTGGTATATACAATCCCTTTTTCCCTAGAAATTCTATTTTATTTGATCTTTTGCAAGCTGGACTTTAGAATTTTATATGTAGGTTTTATTTTATTTAAACAAAAAATTTAGCAACTTGAATGATCACTTTAAAATATTATCTTAAAATGATAGAGTTTTAACTTTATGCTAAAACTCCCTCTACAGCGTGCAAAAGTTTTGTGCCTTTAATCCTGGATAACATCAAAGTCCAGCTTGGTGAGTAACTGAGTTATATTGGTGTTTCTTACAGGACTCTGGGTGATGGATCGCCTGAAGTAGCAGAAATATCTCACAAGTATTTGCATCATCGAAACCAGCATGGGTCAGAATTTCTGAAAGAGCAATTCTGGAGTTCAGTGCATAACTAGCATGTAGCTCTGTGGGTTGTGATGTCTTTTAAATTTTATTTATTTTTATTACAGTTTATTCACTTTGTATCTCAGCTGTAATCCTCTTTCTTGTCCCCTCCCAATCCTATCTACCCTCAATCACCTTCTCACATGCTCCTCCCCCAGTCCGCTGATAGGGGAGGTCCTCCTCCCCTTCCCTCTGATGCTAGCCTATCAGGTCTCATCAGGACTGGCTACATTGTCTTCCTTTGTAGCCTGGTAATGCTGCTCCCCCCTCACCGGGAGGTGAACAAAGAGCCAGCCACTGAGTTCATGTCAGAGACAGTCCCTGTTCCCATTACTAGGGTACCCACTTGGACACTGAGTTGCCATGGGCTACATCTAAGCAGGGGTTCTAGGTATATCCATGCATGGTCCTTGGTAGGAGTATCAGTTTCAGAAAAAAAACTCTGTGCTCAGAAGATTTAGCTCTATTGCTCCTTGTGGAGCTCCTGTCCTCTCCAGGTTTTTCTATTTCACCCTTCTTTCATGACTCCCTGCACTCTGTCCAAAGTTTGTCTATGTGTCTCAGCATCTGCTTTGATACTTTGCTGGGTAGAGTCTTTCAAAGGCCCTCTGTGGTAGGCTCCTGTCCTCTTCCCTGTTTTCTCCCTCTTCCATTGTCCATCCCATTTACCTTTCTGCGTGAGGACTGATCATCTTACCCAGAATTCTCCTTCTTTCTTAGCTTCTTTTTGTGTACAGATTTTAGTATGTTTATTCTATGTTATATGTCTAATATCCACTTATAAGTGAGTATGTACCATGTGTGTCTTTCTGCTTCTAGGATACCTCACTCAGGATGATCTTTCCTTGTTCCCACCATTTGCCTGCAAATTTCATGATCTCCTTATTTTTAATTGCTGAGTAGTATTCCAATGTATAAATGTGCCACAATTTCTGTCTCCTTTTCTCCACTCAGGGACATCTGGGTTGTTTCCAGGTTCTGGTTATTTGAATAAAGCTGCTACAAACATGGTTGAACAAATGTCCTTGTGTACTTGAGCATATTTTGGATATATGCCTAGGAGTGGTATAGCTGGATCTTGAGGTAGTACTCTTCCTAATTGTTTGAGAAAGTGCCAGATTGATTTCCAGAGTGGTTGTACAAGTTTACATTTTGCCAGCGTTGGAGGAGAGTTCCCCTTTCTCTACATCCTCTCCAGCATTCATCATCCCTTCAGTTTTTGATCTTAGCCATTTTGATGGGTATAAGGTAAAATCTTAGGGTAGTTTTGATTTGCAATTTCCTGATGACTAAGGACATTGAGCATTTCTTCAAGTGTCTGTCATTCGATATTCCTCTATTTAGCTCTGTACCCTATTTTTTAATTGGATTACTTGATTTGTTGCTTTTTACCTTCTGGAATCTATATATTCTAGCTTTTAGCCCTCTGTAGTGTGAATTTTTAAAGCACTGAAATTAGTCTCTTCTTCCAAGTAGCAGCTCTTTGCTGGTCCCAAGCAATTTAGTTGGTCACTGTTTCTTATAGTTACCTCTGCTTCTCTCAGTTAGCTTTCTCTTGGACACTCATCTTCTCTAAGATGTCTCTTACCATGCCTTACAACTCTTCTTAGGGATGGATTAGGCTAGTGAATCTGGTCAGTTTGGTGAACTTTGTGAAGCTTTTGAGTTTGTTTTGTTTACTTTCTGAGATTAATGAGATTTCCAGAAGCATAGAATAGTTTATGTCTCTCTAGAATTGTCTGTTGTTTCCCATTTGATATCTGCTTGTTTCACCTCCCCTTGACACCTTATTTTATAACAAGCTTTCCTCAAAGATGGAGTTTTATCTTGCATAAAATTCTTACACAAGTGTGAATAAACTTCTGAGCCTGTGAATGTTTCTCTCCAGTGACTATGATGCATATTCATTCCATACCTCTCTATTCTCAATCATCTCGTGGTCTAGGATTTTAGAAATGTTGAGTCTATGTCTCCATGGAAGACAAAGATTTTACTCTCTCCAAAGAGCTTATTATTCTCATGCCCACCTCTTCTTCTAAAATATGCTTCACAGAAAGATTCTACTAATAAAGAGTTGTCTGTTTATTTGATTCACAGTGGATAATCCTTTCATCCAGTTGATGAAATTCAAGAATGCGAGTGATACAGTCTACTGTATTCCATGTGTGCTGTCACACCCATACCCCATGCTTCTCAAGCTCACTCTTGCTATGTGTAAGGGGAAGACAGGGTTAGCCTGAACCCTATAGGAATCCATGTGACTATTTTCTGTCAGTAAACAAACATTTTGTGACAAGCAGTAATTGTCAGGCATCTGAGGATTAATAGGAATGAATCATTTCATATAACCTGAAGCACCTCCCTTTCGTGAAGTATTTTCATCTAATTTAATTCTGAAGGGGAATATGAAACATATCTACAAATTATATGCTTGGTTTATTTACAGACCACTCAAAACTTTCCAAGGACAATGGAGAGCATGTACTTTAAATTTGCTTGATTAAATGACCTCATAAACTGCTTTTCCCCCATACAAAAAGCATTTAGCTCCAAATGGTAAACTCCAATCTTCTTTTCACATGGTAGACATGCTGATGAGTAAGAAATTGGCAGTTTTAACCTGCCTGGCTCCACAGGACATCTCATTATCCAAGCTTCAAGAGGGAAATTTAGAATTATTAAAAAAAGGCTACATTTCGAACAAGCAGAATACCTCTAGTTTGTGAAACACAAAACTGGAAGTTCAAAACAAGGAAAAAACTTGTATTAGTTATGTGATCACTGCTAGGGAATGCCTGTCAGAGGCTCCTCAGCAAAAGCAAGTTTTATTTTAACTCACAGTGCCATGCTGGGGAAATTGTGAAAGCTTTTATGATGGCAAGAGAAGCTCTTGTTCTGGCAGGTGAGAGCATGATGTGACTTGCTCATGTTTCTATTCCCCACAAGGAAACTGAGATAGAAATGTGAATGAGAGCATGAGGCCTTACCCCCAGCTAGCCCCTAACTCTGCCTTTAATGGCTCTACAACCTCTCCCAAATGCAATCAGCTGGGGATTAAATGTCCAAACACATGTGACTTCGTGTGACATTTCACAATCAAACTGTCTTGAAAGCCTCTGATGTACTCACAACAATATTACTAATGCAATGATGAACTAAGGAGAATTACAGATGAGCTTAACCACAGGCAAATAAACATGCACATTGTGGGATTGCTTTTCAGCTAATTTTTCCACTGAATATTGTCCAAGTTCTAATAATAAAGTTCATGTAAAATACCTTTCTTTCATTATATTTTTTTTTTGATATTTCATGCCCCTCTCCAAGTCCATGGATAAGGGAGATCTTCCTCCGCTTTCCTCTGATCCTAGCTTATCAGGTCTCATCAGAACTGGCTGCATAGTCCTCCTCTGTGTCCTGGCAAGGCTGCTCCCCCATTAGGGGGAGGCAGTAAAAGAACCAGCCGCTGGGTTCATGTCAGAGACAATGTCTGTTTCCCTTACTATTTTACCTACTTGGACACTGAGCTGCTGTGGGCTACATCTGAGCAGGGGTTCTAGGTTATATCCATGAATGGGCCTTGGTTGGAGTATCAGTCTCAGAAAAGACATCTGTGCCCAGATTTTTTGGTTCTGTTGTTATCCTTGTAGAGCTCCTGTCCTTTCCAGTTCTTACAATATCCCTTTTCTTTCATAGGATTCCCTGCACTCTGCTCAAAGTTTGGTTATGAGTCTCAGCATCTGCTTTGATACACTTCTGGGTGGAGTCTTTCAGGCTCCTGACTTGTTCCCTGTTTCCTCCTTCCAATGTCCATCCCATTTGTCTTTCTAAGTGAAAATTGGTCATCTTTCCCAGCATCCTCCTTCTTGCTTAGCTTCTTTAGGTATACAGATTTTAGTGTTTTTATCCTATATTATATGTCTAACATCCACTTATAAGTGACTATATACCCTGTGTGTCTTTCTGCTTCTGGAATATATCACTCAGGATGATCTTTTCTAGATCCCACCATTTGTCTGTAAATTTCATGATTTCCTTTTTTTTAAATTGCTGAGTAGTATTCCATTGTGTAAATGTACCATAATTTCAGTATCCATTCCTCCACTGAAGGACAACTGGGTTGTTTCCAGGTGTTGGTAGTTAAGAGTAAAGCTGCTACAAACATGGTTAAACAAATGTCCTTGTTGTGTACTTGAGCATATTTTGGATATATGCCTAGGAGTGGTATAGCTGGATTTTGAGGAAGCTCTATTTCTAATTGTCTGAGGAAGTGCCAGATTGAGTTCCAGAGTGGTTGTAAAAGTTTACATTCCCACCAGCACTGGAGGAGGGTTCTCCTTTCTCCACATCCTCTCCAGCATGTGTTGTCACTTGAGTTTTTTATCTTAGCCACTCTGATGGGTGTGAGGTGAAATCTCACTGTCCTTTCTGTTTTGTTTTGTTGTTTTGTTTTGTTTTGTTTTGTTTTTTCAATGCAGTTTATTCAGGAACCTTGAACAATCTCTGACCCTGGGGAAAGCCAGCCCACAGCTTAAAATAGCCTCTGGGTAGCCAACCCCACCGTGCCACGTGGGCAATGCAGATATGTCCACATACACAGAAGCAAGCCAGATCCTCAGCCTTAGCCAAATATAGAGTTGTTTGTGACAGAGAGCACTCACCATCGGGAAGGTGGAAGGCAGAAACCAGCTCCATCTTTAAGGCACAGCATTACGCAGCTCTCTACAGTTCCCCCTTTTTGTTTTAGACACGTCAGGCAAGAGTAGAGGTCTGATCTCTGATAGTAGAAATAGATTGGGACTTTGTACCAATGTTCATTTAGGTGTCATCCACCCAAAGAGCATCAGACCCGTCCAATACCTTTTTTCTCAGAGGCAGGACCTGGGGCATCAACCGGCATGCAATCAGACATGCTCTTCTCTAGGTCGAAAGCGGCTGATCCTGAGTGCAGTGCTTAGCCTTGCATCCTGAGCGTAACATTTTAGCTCCCATGCTTGGGGAGACTGTCCTGCTTCAATGGCTGTAAAGGCCTGAATGATCATGGCTGCATTACACTGTTGTGAGACTCTAATCTTGCATATACACCACAGGCAAACCAAGAAGACCAACACCAGAAGGCCTGCTAATGCTCCCATGCCCGCCCATTTCTTCAGATGATTCATGGCTGCAGCAATCCATGATGATAATCCTGTGGCTAGTCCTGTGTCCACTCTGGTAGAATTTACCGTGACAATGGCCACTCTCAGCTGCTCCATCATAGTATCAAATTCTCCAGTCCAATTACCTAAAATATAGCTAGACAAATGTTTAAACAGATTTGCAGCACAGGAAAAATTCTCATATTGTATGCTAGTGACACAAAGTCCAGTATACTTCCATTGACAGCCAAGTTGAGCAATTTGCCATAGGGTATCAATTTGCTCCTGCACGAGGTCAATCCTCTGATTGAACACCATCAAGCCTCCTTTTAGTTGAGCATTAATTCCTTTTTCTACATCTAAGGCATGAGCTGCATTGGCTAAAAGATTATTTAGGGTCTGAGCAGTCTGCACAGTATGACTCATGGCTAATGCAGCGGTGGTAGCTCCAACAGCCACCAATGAGATGGCAGTAACAATGGCGGCTGTAATTCCAAGATCCCTTTTCTGTCTAAAGAGAGTCATAGCGTGAGGGGCATCAATGGGCACAGGCACCCAGCGAGGTATGCGAGTAACCAGGGCATAGCTAACTTCACTCGCATTCCAGCATTGGGCAAAAAAGCAAGTATCATTACCACAATTACTTGGCTCTATCTGGCTAACAATGAATACAAATGGGGGATATAAACAAACAGGTGTGGGCTTATAGGGAATATTATGAGAAGCCTTAACCCACTCGTTGGAACATCCTGCATCAGTTCTAGAACTAGCAGTGGTGGTTTCCGAAGTCTGAGTAGGTTCAGGAGACCATTGCCCCCAGGGGCGAGATGTGCTCCATGTAAATTGACTAACTCCATGTTTTCCTCCACTTTTGAAAGTCATTTAAGGTTCTTAAATTATCTTTTCTTTTTTTTTCCTTTTTTTTTTAATTTTTTATTATTTACACTTTATTCATTCTGCATCTCCCAATCTCACCCTCCCTCCTCCCTCTGCATGCATGCCACTCCCCAAGTCTACTGATAGGGGAGGTTCTCCTCTCTTTTCTGATCTTAGTCCATCAGTTCACATCCAAAGTGGTTGCATTGTCCTCTACTATGGCCTGGTAAGGCTGCTCCCCCCCAGGGGGAGGTGATCAAAGAGCAGGCCAGTCAGATTATGTCAGAGGCAGTCCCTCTTCACATTACTATGTAACCCATTTGGACACTGAACTGCCCTGGGCTACATCTGTGCAGGGGTTCTGGGTTATCTCCATGAATAGTCCTTGGAGTATGAGTCTCTGGGAAGCTCCCTGTGTTCAGATTTTCTTGTTCTGTTGCTCTCTTTGTGGAGACCCTGTCCTCTCCATCTCTTACTATTTCCCAGTTCTTACATAAAATTCCATTCACTCTGCCCAACAGTTACCCATCAGGCTCAGCATCTGCTTTGATATCAGTGTCGTTGTTATTTGCATTTCCCTGATGACAAAGGACACTGAAGCATATGCTGAGACTTATGACCAACCTTTGGGCAAAGTACAGGGAATCTTATGAATGAAGTGGGAAATAGTAAGACAGGAGAGGACAGGAGCTCCACAAGTCGAGCAATAGAATCAAAAAACCCCTCTATTAGTCCACTGATAAGGGAGGTCTTCCTTCCCTTCTCTCTGACCCTAGCCTATCAGGTCTCATCAGGACTGGCTGCACTGTCTTTCTCTTAGACCTGGAAAGGCTGAACTCCCAGGGAGCCAGTCTCTTCATTTGAGAGACAGCCCCTGCTCTCCCTATTAGGGTACCCACATGGAAACTGAGCTGCCTATGGGCACATCTGTGCAGAGGTTCTAAGCTATCTCCATCATGGTTCTTAGTTGGAGTATCAGTCTCTGCAAACTAGTTAATCACAGGGTTGTTTACACCAAGCATACATTCCTCCATCTGAAACTATACCTCCAAGGAAACAAAAGAAAACAAAAAGACACTTTACCCTCAACTTTCTAGCCAAAACATATTCAACTTCCCTTATTTTAAATATCTTATTTTTAATTTTTGCAATGTATACAATTTGATTTTCAGATGGCTAAAATAATGATGATGATGATAATGAGGGGGAGGAGTAGGAGTAGGAGGACACAAAGTTGGAAGGGAAATTTACTTGAGGTTCTAAGGGAATTGGAGGAGTAGAGAGTCTAGATAGAAATTACCAAGATTCAGTTTTACATGTGTGAAATTTTCAAATAGTAAATAACACTATTTAAAATGAAAAAAATAATTTCTCGATGTAAATTGCAGTAAAGAAACTGAAAAATATATTATATGCATATGTTGCTATTCCCTCGACTATGCCCAAACTGAGACAAGAAAACACAGCACAGCCTTTGTCCAAGTTTGTCAACCTGGAAAATCTTGGTTACTCTGAAATTGGTTGATAGGGCTTGCTCTAAGTGATGCCATGGATATTTACAAGTATTCAAAAAACACTTTATTCATGGACACTCTTCTGTTGCATATTACTTTTTGACCCAATCATTTAGATTTACACACAAATTGTGTGTTCATGGACGTAATGACAGGCAATGGTTCCACGCATAGGCTCTTCATTAAATATCCACTATAACAAAACTAATATGTACTATTGGTTAAACATGCCCAAGCTGAGAGGTATAGAACGTGTAACATAGACAGTTGTTACTAAGAATAAATAAGAGGAGTAGACATCATGCAAAGAGCATTAAGCCAGCATATATGAGGCACTGGGTTCAGCCCCAAGCTTTACAGAAAGATGTTTTCTCTAAAGCAGTACATATAGAGTCTCCTTAGTTAGCATAGGGCTTGCTCTAAGGGATACCTTGGTCTTTATCTACCATTATTATCACTACTGACGCAAAACACCACTGTTGAGAGGAAGCATTTTATGAGATTAAAGGATTTACCTAGCTATTTCAAATGCAAGCAAGAAAACAAAACAAAAACTAGTTCCTAGACCAGTTTGCAGAACCTACCAGCAGCAGGTACGCATTGTAAACATCTCCCTATCAGACACATTCCTGCAGTCATATATAGGATAAGAATAGTTATTGTAGTGAGGAGGGGATGTGGCTGTAAGACTGGGAAAAGAAGAGGGAGGAGGTTGTGATCGGGCTGTAAAGTGATTAAATAAATAAATAAATAAATAAGTGGAGAAAAATAATAGTTATTCTATATTTTGCTTGGAAACTCATTGCATGATATTTTTCAAAAAAATTGGGGTAAATATATGATTTTTATACACGTATATTGACCTTGGGTCAATATTATTTTTTCTAGTATAGCATATGTTTTAGGAATGGTTATAACTTATAAAACTAATGCTCACTTCATTTAATTCCAAATAAAGTCCTCCTATCATATCAGTTTTAAAATATGTTTGAACAGGGAAATAGAGTAATTGAGGGTATTGGAGAGGAAGCTCAGAGGTTAAGAGCACTGGTTGATCTTATAGAGAGAACCCAGCTTCAATTTCTAGCATTACATGGTAGATTGCAATCATCTGTAAGCCTAGTCCTAGGGGATCTTATGCCCACTTCTGACCACACATGATGAATGACATATATTCGGGCCAAGACTCATACACATAACATGAAAATAAGATAAAATATCCAAAAATTTAAAAAAGAAAAATGACCAAGCATGTTATATTTATTGGCGTATAGAAGGTTTAGAAGTTTTATTGTGAGTCGTGCACATCCCTGGTAGATTAGGAAGGCTGAGAATGAAGTCTGTGTTTTGAAGCATCAGTTGCCAGTATTATAGATCCATTCCTATACAGTCAACACTGAAGATGTCACTGTGTTTTTAGAAGTTGAAAGCAAACTTTCAATAATATAGGCAGTTTTATTCAAGAGAGATAGATTGGCTGAGATGATTTAAATTTTTTTCCAGTTTGTCTTAAACTTAAAATAAAAATATCAGAAAGCAAATCTGCCTATGTTTCAGGGCAAAATTCAATATTTTAAAACAGAAATTTACAGTTCTGTGATCAAGTAAAACAGGTCTGCTGACAACGAAGGATATAACTACATATCGCTCTTGGATTAATATTTGATGGGGTTGGTGATAAAACAAATAAAAATGCTTCGTAACTGTTTATCATATTTTCTTAATATTTTTTTCCATTTTTATTGACTCATTTGTTACTTGATAATTTCATGCATATAGTGCATTAATTCCTCTCTCCCACATACCACATACCCTTTTATTCCTGCCCCCCCCCAACACGATCACTCATCCCAACCAGTACTTTTCTCACATTCATGACTTTCAGTTTTGTTTTGTGACTCATTTAAAGATGAATGGTTTCGTGTCTGTCAACATAGGATTGGAAATGTCCATTTGAGCCTGGTGGTGTGTGTGAGTGTGTGGGAGGGATAACGGGTGCACAGAGCTCATGTCAATAATTTCACCTCTTCCTGAATGTATCAAATGGTTCAGCAATGAGGAGTGGTGACTCCCGAATCCCTCCTCCATCCGTATCTGAATATTTGCAGGCCCATTCTTGTGATGCCCAGTATAGGCATCAGCATCTTTTGCTAATTTGTCTCAGGGGCTAGGTCTTGCCCAGAAGATGACACCGAAATCTTTATTTTTAGGGTTGAAAACATTAGTATTGTTGCCACCCCTATTTCTTCATGTTTTCCTCTTTATACTTTCTATAAGTATAACTAAAAGTAAGTTGGTATAACATTCTCATACATACAATATATTTAATATGAACAATTGCTTAGTCTGTGTATGCTTTACAATTACTTAAATGATATGTGTCTTTTATACTCTATTAACTTTGCTAAATACATTATTTTTCAAAATGGCATTTGCTACATATAAGCCTTGTTTATTCATCCTGACAAATATATTATATTCTATACTTATTTTCAATGAGAAAAGATGTTTAACTAATTATATGTTTCTATTGTTTTTGAGACATGGAAAAGCAGAAGGTTACAACAAGCCTCTTTTATATTTCCCACCAATGGCATCTGGTTATAAATATGATTGAAAAATTTCAGAAAATACCATAGTAATATGGGCATTTATCTACAAAAGTATATTGAACAATAATCACACAATTCTACAAGATGCTATTTTTCCTACTTTTGACCAGCATAAAATTTTTTTCTCATCAGTATAAAATAGTTTTAATGTTTACTCTCTTGATTTTCAAGTGAGTCTTAAAAATCCATTTTTTTTAGAATATTTGCACCATAGTTAAGATGTGCCCAAATAAATATATATGCAACACACTGTATAATTATTCTACTCTTTCAGGGCCCACAGTCGTGAAAAAATGTTAGTTTCCTCTCAAAGCAGCCATCAGTTGTTAATACCTTCTCAACTAAGGGTAGGACTTCATAAGTCCCTGTCCCACCCATGCTAGAAGTTTGGCTCACTTGATCTTGTCCATGCTGTCGCAGCTTCTGTGAGTTCATTTGTAAAATGGCCTTGCCATGTCCAGCAGACAATGGTCTGCTATAGATGCCATCCATTTATTCTTGCTTTTACAATCTTTCTACCCTCTCTTCCACAGGGATCAGTGAGTCTTAGGTGGAAGAAGTAAGTTATAAATAACCTAGTCAGAGTGTGTTGCAGTCTCTTATTTTCAGCATGCTGACCAGTTATAAAACTCTACTTATTAATCACAAGTTATGGCAAAAGATGTTTTTCTCAGGTGAAGTGTTGAGAGATGCACTGAACTATGGGTGTAAACTTCCTAAAATATATACACATATAACTCTATATGCATGTAGTGAAAGAAATTAAATGGAAATAACTTATAATGGGAAGGTCAGTGCTTTTTTTCCAAGCACCGTAGGGTTTCACATAAAAATTTAAGTGCAAGATAAGGGTTACATTTTGAGTTGTTTATCAGTCAGGTCTAAAAAACAGCCCTAACCATTACAGTGTATTTTCGTTGCTCTTTATTACCCTCTAGCAGTTGATGACAACATCTTGGTGTTGAACACAACCTAAACCTGAGTTATAGCACATGGAGAATTAAAAATTATACAGACTTGAAAGCTTCATCTGTATGGGCTAGCTTTCATAATGTTGGAAGGTTCTATATATCCTATTAAGTTAAATATTCTATGGTCATATAAAGCTGTGAATTGTCTAAGTTAAAATTAATAACTGAACTGAAAAGACATGCCTGCTGATTCAAAAAAGACATAAGTGTTATGTAAACAACCAATCATTTTCTGATTGGCTTTAATGTTCAGTGCAGAATATGGAATACACCACTTGTACTGCTCATTGGAACAAAACCCCAAGATCGATTAGTAAATAGTATTGAAGGCAGAACTAAATGTGTGATTCTGCTAAGGAAAAATAGGATTAAATTATTTTCTATAGTGTGATCTTTATAAAAACAGATTAGTGCATTTCAGGGATTGGGTTGATGTGTTTCATTTGTAGACTTATGACTGAAATCTTTAGTGTGGCACACTGGTGCATGCCTTTTATCCTAGCACTTGGAAGGAAATGAAGCCCAGAACAGCCAAGGCTGTTCCTAGTGAGACTCTGTCTCAAAAAATAATCTTTCCTTTCCTTCTCTTCCTTAACACAACCCCACTGTCCCCTACCTTACAAAATCAAACACATATGTTATTTCTTTCTCTTCATGCTTTCCCATGAATTGTTGGTATTAAACTCTATTTTCCACAACATGTAAGTATTCTTACAACAAAATTGGGCCCCTACCTCTGGGACCAGCTGCTTGATTAAAATAGGTAAGTGGAGGACAGATATCTTTCTTGCCCAATGGCTTTACAATACCCTAACAACTGCATAGGTCATATTATAAAGAGAGAACTCAATCAGAAGAAGGTAGTTCGAGGATGCAGGAAACACATAGAAGACAGAATCATTAGCAAATTTCAGCAAGTTAAAGGGTACCATCAAGACAGGAATATTCAGCTCAACAACTTGCAAGCAATGTGGGTATCATAAAAGACAACACACCTGGGTTGATTTAGCATGGAAGGTTACAGCGAAACCTCTGAGCAGTGAAGCCTGCTAAATCCCTTGATGGGTCATTTTTCCTGACACCAGCTTTAATACTGTTAAGAGTATGCTTGTCATATAGACTATTAATATTGGAATGCCGCTGTGTTCCTTAAGATTTGTACTCGTTCAATGCTATATGGATATTTCAGTGTACTCTGTTTCAGTGATTTATTTTTAGAAAAAATATAGATTTGCAGTAATTATGGTTAAATCTTTGTATTGTAGTCGACATTTTGCTTTGTATGTTACATGTATTCATTTTTTATACTCTTCACTTATATTTTCATGTATTATCTATCCTTTAATTAAATCACATCTAGAAGTCTGAACCATCTACTCTTTGGAGTACTAATTCATGTTAACTCAAAATATTTTAAGCATTATTATGTTACGACAATGATTTTGGAAATAGTGCTTCCATGCTGTTCCTTTTATGATTTTATTTTTTTTTCTTTCTTAAGGACCTGCTTCTAATACATGAACCTAGAAGAAAAGAGTCACCTGAACTTTTGTGCTATGAATATAAACTTATATTCATTTTGAGGGTTCTACACTTTTTACATCAATATTTCCCTCCTTCTAGAATTTACTTTGGCAATAATGGAATTTTGAAATGATGATTCTTTTCATGAGAGATAACTTTGTATTTTATAAGATGTTTTATTTATCTTTAAATAAAGGGAACAGTAGGGTTTATATTTGCTTCTATATACTCCATTGTGTATAATATTTGCAAGAAGTCACAATATTTAGAACTCAGATCTTACTGTGCTTCCCAAAGCTTTATTACAATTTTAGATGGCATTAATTATTTGAGACCAAATTACCAGAGAGTTCTTTTAACATACACTGTGTGACTGTGTTATGTTCTGTTACCAAATTTTTATTTTCAAAATAGATTTATAAAAATATCTATTATTAGTACAAGTACAGAGTACCATAAAGTGCCATAGTTTTGAAATATTCCAAGCTCTTTCAAAGTTTGAAATGTATATGTTTATAAGGATACATATATAAATGATTTTATATATGAAAGAACATTGTATTAAAATATATTTAATACTGTATTCATCATTTACTGCTACAATAACTTTTTGAAAACAAAAAGCAATCCCTGATACGTACAATTGTATGAGACAATGTTTAATATGAGAGGTATACTTCATAATGTTCTAGTCCAATACTGTGAAAAACTAATTCATGCCTAAGAAATATTATTGAAAATTATTTCTTATTAGAATTGACATTTTAAGTTTAAATATATGTCTTTAAAATAAATTTTAAATGTTATTGTACTTATGTAGTCCAATGCACAGGAACAAATATTATAGCCCACACCAAACTGTAGGATTTCTTTTTGTTTGCAGGAAATGTCCTATCACTTAACATTTTTCTTAAAACTCACTAGTTGGGTTATTTACAGAAAGACACTTCCATTATTTTTTGGATTATCTAGCTCTCTGGTTTTAAATTTAAAGTTTAAAAGAACCATTTGGTTTTAATAACTTTTATGTGTAGTGCTCCACTGAGTCGGACTTTAGCACATAGAACTACTTTTCCATAAGGTGATTTCTAGTAAATCCCTGTGTGTAAAAGCAAGATAAACACACATCACTGAGTTTGTTATTGCAATTAAATTATTGGATTTTTACATTTGAATATGTTTTGAGCATTGAAAAGCATGAAGAGACTGTTTTCTCATGTTGGTCATGGACACTTTTCTGACACTTAATAACTTGAAATAACCCTTCCAATATTTCTATATGTCTAGGAATATGAAAATGCTGTTTTGTTAATATGGGGAAGACAAATTCAGAAATTCACATCTTCTAATAACAACTTCTATAAAGTACTCCACAGAATCTCCAAGTGAAAACTAAATTCTTATTTACTACCCTTTAATTTTGTTTTTTCCATTAAAATTCTTGCTGTCTAGACAGTTTTCAAACTTCACTTAAATTTTTGGAATAAATTTACTAAAGTTTCTTCTACTAGAATCTTAGTGCTTTCCACTTTTCCTGAACACAAACAAAAGTCCTACGTGTTCTGAAAGAGGAATCTTTGGTCTAGATATATCTTATCACAGAATTAGAACCTAAGTTCATTATTTCTGCATTAAAAGTTATTAATTCATCTAACATTATTTTCCACTTATTGAAAAGATGTTTCATTTGATCAAGAACTACAAAATAGAGATAACTTGTTGAGCTCAGAGTAACTCTTGAGCACAACAATCTCTTCTTCAGTAACTATAAGGCCTGCATCAGAATGGGCCCTTAGAATCAAAAGCTTAATATTCTCGGGCCCCAATTGGTAGAACTGTTTGGGAAGGATTATAAAGTATAGCCTTGTTGGAGGAGATCATTCACTAGGGTAAGCTCTGGGTTTCAAAAGACTTCCATTAGTTCCAGTTAGCTTTCTTTGCGTCTTGGTTGTGAAACAAGATATGAGATACCAACTTGTCTTTTGCTCCACCATCAGAGTCTCTAACCCCTGAAACTGTAAGCCAAATTAAACGTTCTATTTGATAAGTTGCTTTGTTTGTAGTGATATGTCACAGCAATAGAAAAGTTACTAACACAGTGGGCAAGAGCAGCCAGTGTATACTTCTGAAATGACACAGTCAGCATATTCCTGTATTTTTCAAGCTTACCTCAGGCATTTACTGTCACATCACTTGGAATAAAACCAGACTATAATATCCTGCTGTCTATTATTATGATAAACTACTTAAGATAATGAATTCATGAGTAAAAATGTTTTTTTTAATCATATTTTAAGAGCTTTCTGTCCATGGTCACTTTTCCTTTTGGGCCTACAATGGCGCTGTACATCACTGTGGAAGGGTTTAGTATAGTCAGAGAGTTCAATTTACCACATGGTTGCTGGTAAGGAAAAATAAAAGAGTAATGGGTTACAGATATCAATATCTTTTCAAGGACATTATATCATGACTGACTCCTTATAATGGTTTTCACTTAATACAGGTACTTTTCCGCAGTGCTATAGACTGGTTCCCAAACCCTCAACACATGGGCCTTTGTTGGCATTAAGTATAAACTATGACACAGAATCATCTTTGTTGCTTGTATTAGTGTAGTTTCCCGAGAATGTTTGCATGAGTGTGTATGTGTACAAATCCAAGTATACAGTAACATAGAAAAACCATGAAATGATGATTTTGGACAGAGCAGAACTATATGTAATGATATAAGAGCAGAAATTTCTTAACTGGCTTCAGAATTCTATTTCTAAAAGATTAACTACCTGAAGAAAATACTATGTAGAGAATTGAGAGTGATGGCAAATGCTTTCAATCTCAGCATTATGGAGACAGAAGCAAGTGGATCTCTAGTTTTGGAGTCTATTATACTCTATATACTGATTTTTCATGTCTGACAATATTCAGGTCTGAATATATTTTGAGAACATGTGTTAGAGATGAAATTGTGAAAAACATACTCTTTTTAAATTTTATTTCTACATAATAATATTATTGAAATAAAACTCTTTATGTGAATAGTATTACTTCTTACTTCTATTGGGCAAGGACAATAACAGTCTTCAGAAAGAATTATGTAGTTGGAATTATATTTAAAAATTTAAGCTATTTGCCATATTTGTTACAACTAATATGACATAGGATTGGTCACGATACAAATGCTTTCCATAGAGAATTCCACTTTTCTTTATCATTGCTTTAGCTTCTCCTATCCCATTTCTTTCCCTTATCGTCCTTTTTGTTTCTTCCTATCCTCATTCAGACATATTTGCAATCTCAAATTCAGAAAAATCAGATATTTAAAAAAACCCACATTACTTAAACAAGAGAAAATTATCTGTTTTCAGAAGTAACCAAATTCATATTTTCTCTTTTATGATTGGTTATTCTGTTGTAGGACACTCTGATGTGACAGAGAAACATTAGAGTGAATTCAAAAAATCATATTAGTGCCTAAGGCATAAAGAGATAAAAATACAATTTTATTTTTATCACCTAACAAACATTTCTGAGAAAGTGGGGTTTGCTTTAAATCTTGAAAGAATAGGCATAGAAAGCACAAATACCAATTAATGAATAGACATTTGCTTCTTATGCTGTATTTATATTGAGGACTCTTTCTCCATAACTGATCAAATAAGTGCATTTCAATGCACAAACTTTGCATAACTTAGTTGGATATAACATCTCATAATATCCAAGAAACAAAAATTCAGGAATAAGGACTCATTAGGAGAAGAGATGTATCTTAGAAATTAAAAAAAATCAAATATCATCCCTCAATATTTTCATATAAACATGTTCTCTCTCTCTGTGTGTGTGTATGAATGCTATGTTCTTATCACCTTCATAAGATTGACATTAAGGTCATTTTTCTTTTGCTTCAGCTGTGTTAAGACACCCTGGGACTGTTTATGACAGCTGGGTTCTGGTGTTGCCATATTGACCTAGCTTTTGTTATTTGTGTTCCCCTTTTCCCTCCATTTTATTTTTTAAATATTTCTTTTATATATTAACTTTACATCCTGATCATAGGCCCCTCCCTTCTCTCTGCCTGTTCCCTTCCTCCCACCTTAAACCCCCTTCCTTTTCCTTATTATATCGGAGTACCCCACACCCACCCTAGCATATTAATTCACATCATGACAGAGCTCATCCTCATTCACTGAGGCCAGACAAGACAGCCCCATTAGAGGAATCAGATGTGAGAAGAATGGTGAGGGGAGGTGAGAGGGCTTGGAGAAAAAAAGGAAACTAAGAGCAGGGGTCATCACTGAGACAAACTGGAGAACTGCCACCAAGTGAGCTCCAGAGAGGACAGGGGATATCCTTAGCGGTGGAGACAAGGAGACTGAGGAGGCCATCTTCTAGTCATGCAGGACTTGTAGTGGTGGGAGGGGAATACCAATACACCTACAAAACCTTCTACCCAAAATTAATTTGATTGCAAGATGTGCAGAGAGAAAGAAAGAGAATAAGAGAATGTCTAACCAATGCCTCACCAAACCTGAGACCCACCCAGGAGTGTTTTAAGGGGAATGGCTAGCCAGGGATGGGGTGGGGAGTCTGATCTGGTGGGCCCTGGTGGTCCAGACCTCTGGGAATGCACATAAGGCTGAGGCCCATTAGATGGAGCGTGCAGAGGGAGGATGTAGCTCACCACTGCTCTACTTGCCCAGGGTTCCAGTACAGGTTGTGGCGCTGGTACATAGAGGTCTCACCTGTCTCTCTCAGGTGGCCACTGAGGGTCTCAGGGGATGGGGCTGCAGTTGACTAGGACCAGGAATGGGGTGCACAGTAAATGGGTTAGGGCTCTCTCAGGCTGAGAATTGTGGTCCAAAGGGGTATCACCTGGTGGTCCCTGGGGGCCCACTGGTCTCTGGGAATGCATGTAGAGGTGAGGGCCATTAGATGGAGAGCTCAGGAGTAGGGTGTAACTCATTTCTGCTGTGCTTACTCAGTAGCCCCATGCAAAGCAGGGGCTAGTTCAAAGAGGTCTCACCTGCCTGTTCCATCTGGCCACCTCTGCAGGCATCCAGAGATGGGGGCTGTGCTCTCTACTGGGGATGGAGTGCACAGGGAATGGGATGTTCTCTTTTTTTTTTAATGATATTTTTCTTCTGCTACTGGACTTTGGCTCAATAATGAAGAATCAGAATCTATGTTTTATAGAGCAATTCCAGGAGGAGAGTCTCAAACACAGTTTAGATCTGGAAAACATCCATGGCGAGAGATAACTGGAATGGAACATGCTGAACTCAACACGAGTTTCTACATTCTAAATTTACAGTTGCTTCTTTGCATGAAAAAAAAATGTTCTATTGACTTCAAAAAATGTAGAAAATAATTACAAAATTTCCAAATCCGTTGTGATAATTCAATACTTAGTGTCCACACAGGAAGTAATTTGCCAGCTGAGGATACTCTAATATTGTTTTTTAGATCCCCTAGGACATACATTGTGTCCCAGTATCTCTCTCACTCTTTCTCTGTCGCCATGCTTTCCGTATTCAGTAGTCATCACCTTTTGCCATGTTTTCACTCATCTAAATAAAAAGAAAATTTTAATTTCCAGGTTAGAGCCCAAGCAGATAAGAGCTTTTCATAATGGATATATATATATATATATATATATATATATATATATATACACACACACATCATATGTGTGTGTGTGTGTGTGTATTCATATCATGTTTCTACATCTGGAGATTACACATCAGGATGTGGAGCTTGGTCCTTAAGTGTTCTACCCAAAATCTAAGACTTCTTAGATATTTGAGGTGTTGGATCAATTTCCCATTTTTCAACACTTCTCTTCTTAAAATTCAAACTTTTGAATTCACTAACAATTTTCATCCATTACCTTACATTTCAAGGCCTGGGTATCTTCCTAGTTGCCAGGGCATTGGTAGCAAACACATAATACAATGTGTAGGGAAGAATAAGAAGAGAAGAAACCCTGTTGTTCATCTAAGTGGTCTTATTAAAATTTAAGGTCCTAAGTTGCCTGAATCAGGGATAATTTGACTACAAAGAAGTGAAACCCACTAAAAGAAATGCAATAAAAGGGAATTTATTATTTGAAGATGAGATAATGTTAAAGAATCCAAATGGAAAACAATTAAAATCCAACAAATGATTATGCATTAATTATCTACTGTATATCTGGCATTCTATTTAAATTTTATTATACTTATTTAACATACCATTAGCAACAATCTGTGAAAATTGAATTTGTTCCATCTCAAACTATTAAGATTTACTGATTTCAAATATCTAAGTGGGGTTAGGGTAAAGATATGGCAATCTTGAACATGAACTATTTATTTGTCAGGTAAATGGCTCAACTGGTGAAAGTGACTGTCACCAAGTGTGATACCTAATATTGATTTCCAGGACTCACATAGTATTAGGGTAAAGCTGAATGCCACAAACTATCCTCTACCCTTTACTCATATTCGGTGTTATATCCCTAAGATGCCTATACCTGTAAATAAAATGTAAAATGAACTATTTCTTGAATTTTAGGAATAAACTCTAAAATATGTTTTCCTACTATATAGAATTTATATGTTCCCACTATGTAGAACTGGTCATTGGTTTTTTAAAAAATGTCGCAATTGGAGGTGGTTTTTGTTCTCTTAACATGGAAGACGCAACAGGAATACAGACATCTGTATGAAGAAGAGGTCCTAACTAGGCACAGAATATAAAAGCAACATTCTCTTGGATTCCTTAGCTGCCAAATCTTTGATAAACACGTAAGTGTGTATTAAATCACCCAGCCTATAATATAATTGCTAAAACAGCCTGAGGAATTAAAACAGTGTTGACATAGCAGCTATTATTTTTATTGAAAAATATTTTTAATCATTGTATTCTTATTTTGGTTTGTTTTTTTCATGATACATCCTAGATTTTCCTCATTTCTGTACCAACCTGAATCCACACCCTTTTCTTCTCTCCCTAATTAGAAAATCCATAGGCATCTAAATAATAATAATAATAATAATAAATGAGTATTTAAATTAGATAAAATAAAAATACTTCTGAATAAGACAAAACAAAAAATAGAAGAGAAAAAGACAAAGAAAAAGCCCAGGAAAAACATACTGATACAGAGGAACACACATTTGCATCATATACAGAAAGTCAACAAAAACACAAAATTAGAAACCATAGTATATATGCAAAGGACCAGTAGGGGAGAAAGGAAAAAAAAAATAAAAATAAAATAAAAGCTCTGACAAAGATTGGTGGAACAAAGAATTTTCAAAATGTCTTTGTTTTCTTTTTGTATTGGCCATCTACTACCTGGCTTGCAGCCTGGTCTTAAGTGGTTTTTGAGACTGTGTTGGACAAAACTAAATTTGCATTTGTGAGTGGTTGTCAGTTGCAGTTAGCTTCCATATAAGGGATGGGTACTTATGTCCAGTTTCCATCTCACAGCTGTAGCTTTAATCTGGCTTGGGCCTCTGCAAGCTCTGAACATGCTTCCACATTCTTTTTAAATTCATGTGTGTGTCAGCCACACTGACATTCTCCATCGCCTCTGGCTTCTTTGAAGATTTCCCTAAGACCCAAGGTATGGGATTTGATGAAGACATCTCATTTTGGACTGAGTGTTCTAGGGTTTCTCACTCTCTTTTCTAGTTGTGGGTCTCTGTACTTGTTTACATCTTATGCTGGAGGAAGCTTCTCTGATGATGGATGAAACTCTGATCTATGGATACAGCTGAATGTCATTAAGAATTGTTTAATTGCTATGTTCGTTTAATACAACAGTAGTATTTGGTTTGTTTTCTCCTATTTCCTAGGCCTATCTAGTATCAGGTTCTTAGTTACTGAGAACAGTGTAGGGTATGAATTCCAACTCATGGAGTTGGCCTGAAATCTAATCACATATTGGTTCCTTACTCTCATAAGTTTTGTGACACCGTTGGATTAGTGCATCTTACACACAGATCACCACTGTAGATAGAAGAGCTTGTAATTCAGCGGTGTTTACTTTTCTTCTGTGGTTGGGTACAGCATACCTTCCATTACATGAAGACTAGTTCTTAGTTGTTAAGGCTCCATGTAGGCACCATTTGAAGTTCTCTGTATCCAGTGTGTTACATAGATTTCTTCAGCATTTAGGCATCATCATCAATTCATAGAGAGAAACTAATAAGTTCAATAATAGCCTGAGTTGCTTGGGGATTTTCATAGGACCACGTTACACAAAAACACTATTACATGTAACCCTTTCCTGGAATCAGAGGTTTCATTTTGCAATAAGAAATGTCCAGTTCGGGTTCTTGCTTCCCAGTGGTCATGCAATTCCATTTAGGTACCAGACAGCATGCATAGACTGGACTTAGATCCTCTATACATATGTACTTGATAAGCACCTTGGTCTTCATGGGGGTGTCCTAGCAATTGTAGGAGGTGCTATCTCAGAGTAATGGTACTATCTCAACATAAAACCAGGACCACTAAACCTGTTAGAAGAAAAATTGGGGAAGAGCCTTGACCTCATTCACACAGGGGACAACTTCCTGAACAGAACACAAACAGCACAGGCTCTAAGAGCACCAATCAATAAATGGCACCTCATGAAACTGAAAAGCTTCTATAAAACTAAGGCACTGTCATCAGAACAAAACGACAGCCTACAGACTGGGAAAGGATCTTCACCAACCCTATATCTGACAGAGGGCTGATATCCAGAATATACAACTCAAGAAGAACTCAAGAACTCAAGAAGTTAAAAAGCAATAAATCAAATAATACAATTTAAAAATGGAAAACAGAATTAAACAGAGAATTCTCAAGCTAAGAATATCAAACGGTAGAGAAACATGTAAAGAAATGCTCAATGTCCCTAGCCTTCAGGGAAATGCAAATCAAAATGACTCTGAGATTTCACCTTATACCCATCAGAATGGCTAAGATCAAAAACTCAAGTGATAAGACATGCTGGAGAGGATGTGGAGAAAGGGGAACACTCCTTCTTTGCTAGTGGGAATGTAAAGTTGTGCAACCATTTTAAAAAGCAATGTGGTGCTTTCTTGGGTAATTATGAATAGTGCTACTACAAGATCCAGCTATACCATCCTAGGCATATATCCAAAATATGCTCAAGTATACAACAAGGGCAGTTGCTCAACCATGTTAGCAGCAGCTGTATTCTTAATAGCCAGAATCTGGAAACAACCCAGATGTCACTCAACTGAGGAATGGATACAGAAATTATAGTGCTTTTACACAATGGAATACTACTCAGTAATTAAAAACAAGGAAATCATGAAATTTGCAGATAAATGGTGGGAACTAGAAAAGACATCCTGAATGATGTATCTCAGAAACAGAAAGACACATAAGATATAAACTCACTTATAGTAGACATAAAATATAGCATAAATATACTAAAATCTGTACACCTAAAGAAGCTAAGCAAGAAGGAGGACCCTGGGTAAAATGACCACTCTACACTCAGAAAGGCAAACGGGAGGAAAATTGGAAATAGGTAATTGGAAATAGGAGCCTACCACAGAGGGCCCGAAAAGCTCTCCCTATAAGAGTATCAAAGCAGATGCTGAGATTTATAACCAAACTTTGGACAGAGGGCAGGGAATCTTATGAAAGAAGGGGGAGAGAGTTAGACCGGGAGGGGTCAGAAGCTCCACAAGGAGAGCCACAGAAACAAAAAATTTGGGCAAAGTGGTCTTTTGTGAGACTGATACTCCAACCAAGGACCATGCATGGAGATAACCTAGAACTCTTACTCAGATGCAGCTCTGTGTCCAAGTGGGTTCTCTCATAAGGGGAACAGTGGCTGTCTCTGACAGTAACTCAGTGGCAAGCTCTTTGATCACCTCCCCCTGAGGGGGAGTATCCTTCCCAGGACACATACAAAGACAATGCAGCCTTTCCTGATGAGACTTGATAAGCTATGGTTAGAATGTAGAGGTGGAACACCTTCCCTATCAAAGGACTTGGAGAGGTGCATGGGAGGAGATGAAGGAGGAAGGGTGGGATAGGAAAGGGATGGGGGAGAAGGATACAGCTGGGATACAAAGTGATTAAACTGTAATTAATAAAAAAATAAATTAAAAAAGAAAAAATAATATTCCCTTTTTTTAGAGGCAATTATTTATTTATTTTTTATTTTTTATTATTTTTTTGTTTAACTTTTATTGAATACACTTTATTCCTTTTGTATCCCCCCATAAGTCCCTCCCTCCTCCCCTCCCGGTCCCACCCTCCCCCCCTTTCTGCATG
>REGO01000149.1:592490-605257 GCA_010120015.1 Rhombomys opimus
GACTTGGTGAGTGGCATGAATGCAGAAAGGAGAGGGAGGGTGGGATCGGGAGGGGAGGAGGGAGGGGCTTTTGGGGGATGCAGAATGAATAAAGTGTAATCGATGAAAATTTTTTTAAAAAAAGATAATTTAAGAACCTTAAAGGACTTTCAAAAGTGGAGGAAAACATGGAGTTAGTCAATTTACATGGAACATGTCTCGCCCCTGGGGACAATGGTCTCCTGAATCTACTCAGACCTGGGAAACCACCACTGCTAGTTCTAGAACTGATGCAGGATATTCCAAAGAGGGGGTTAAGGCTTCTCATAATATTTCCTATAAGTTCACAACTGCTTGATTATAACCCCCATTTCTATTCATTGTTAGCCAGATAGAGCCAAGTAATTGAGGTAATGATACTTGCTTTTTTGCCCAATATTCCCTTTTTATACCATGAGTTTCTCATTTAAATTCAAGTTTGTTTTATTTTTATTCTTTGTGAAACATTCAATAGCCAAAGTTTCCAACGGTGACATTTTCATATAGTGGTGTCATTCTGAAAATCACTTTCTTCCTGGGATCCTACAAGTTTTTCTGAGAGATGTAACTTTCGATTTATTGGAAGAGTTAAACAATCCTAGCTTATATTTTGTAGTTCAGAAGTTGATTCCCTTTGGAATTTCTCTATTTACTGGAATTTCTAAGAAGCAAAAACAACAAAAAATATATGACAAGCCAAGATGGTGAGTAGAGTAATGCTGTTACAAAATGATTGTGAAGACATCAGAATTTTAAAAAGAATTATAATATATATATAATATTATTATATCTTTTGTGAATGCAAAAATTCTTAGAGGCTCTCACACCTGTGCAATCAGGAGGCTATGAAATTTCTTTGAACTCACTAAATTTGGGTTTGATACAGTCCATTTCTTTAAAGTGTTTAATAACCTATGCACTAATTACTTCTTTAAACCCACACTCACTGGAAAGCTTTCTGTTACCACTGATAAAATATAGATCACCCCGAATATTTATGCATAATTTGCATATGAGTGACATTTATGAATAACACAAACTTAATTTGTTTTGAAATAAAATTAAAAAGTGTCTTCATGTGCTTTGCTGAAATGATTAGCCAAGGTCATTAATCAAATAAGTTCCTTTTGTTCTTAATTTGATGGAAGATGAATGAATTTGCTTAGTCATGGGCTTTCAATAAAAAAAAGAGTTAAATTTTTATGAGCTAGGTAATTTCAAAAGTTTAAGATACACTGATGTAGTTAAACATTTTAAAAACTTCCATAACACCTTTTTGTCAAGAAGTTACATGTAATTCTCTTTTACTGATTTTATTCTTAAAAATATTTGGTGAGCCTCTTTATATTTTGAGAAAGTATTAAATCATTTTTCCTGTTAATGCTTCTCTTTGTTTAATACATCTGAAAAGAATGCATATACAAAGGATGAGACAGAGAAAGCAATGGTTTAAGACTAAAAAAAAGATCTACCAGAATTTGTAATAGGAAAGTTGTTGAAGAGGATTGATGTATTTTTTCTTTCTTTTGACTTTTGACATTTTATTTTTTAATTTGTATTTTTATTAATTATAGCTTATTCACTTCCACCCTATAGACTACTCCCTCATCCCCTCCCAATCACAGCCTCCCTCCCTCTTCTCCTCCCATGGTCCTCCCCAAGTCCACTGATAGGGGAAGTCCTCCTCTCCTTCCCTCTAACCCCAGCCTATCAGGGCTCAGTGGAACTGTCTCTATTATCTTCCTCTGTGTTCTGGTAAGGCTGCTCTCGAATCATGAGGAGGTGATCAAAGAGGCAGCCACTGAGTTCATGACAGAGACAGTCCCTGTTCCTATTACTAGGAAACTCACTTGGAGATTGAGCTGCCATGGTGTACATCTGTGTAGAGGTTCTAGGTTATCTCCATGAATGGTCCTTGGTAGGAGTATCAGTCTCAAAAAAGACACCTGTGCTCAGAATTTTTGGATTGTTGCTCTCCTTGTGGAGCTCCTGTCCCTTCCAGGTCTTTCTATTTCACACTTCTTTCATGAGATTCCCTTGTTCTACCCACCATTCTGTTTCTATGCCAGTACCATGTAGTTTTTATTACTATTGCTCTGTAATACAGCTTGAGATCAAGGATGGAGATACCTCCAGACGATCTGTTGATGTACAAGATCATTTTGACAATTCTGTTTTTTTTTTTCCATACAAAGTTAAGAATCTTTCTTTCAAGATTTGTAAAGAATTTTGTTGGTATTTTGATGGGAATTGTATTAAATCTGTAGATTGCTTTTGTCAGGATGGCCATTTTCACTGTTAATCCTACAGATCCATGAGCACAGGAGATCAATCTGGGCACAGGGATCTTTTCTGAGACTGAAACTTCAATCAAGGAGTATCATGAAGATAACCTACAACCCCTGCTCAGATATAGCCCATGACAGCTCAGTATCCAATTTTCCCTAATAAGCAGAACATGAACTCAGTGGCTGCCTCTTTGGTCACATCCCCCTGAATTGGGGAGTAGCCTTGCCAGGCCACAGGGGAGGACAATGCAGTCAGTCCTAATCAGACCTGATAAGCTACAGTCAGATGGAAGGGGAGGAAGACCTCCCCTATTAGTGGACTTGGAGAGGGGCATGTGAAGAGATGAGGGATAAAGGGTTGGATGGGAGGAAATGAGGGAGGGGCCACAGCTGGGATACAAAATGAATAAACTGTAACTAATATATAAAAATAAAATTTAATTAAACAAAAAGATTACCTACACCCTGCCCAAAGTTTGCTAAACAGCAACAAATCAAGTAGTCCAATTAAAAAAATTGGTAGAATAGTTCTAGCATTGGTATCAATATTAGTGTCAAGTTCCATGACATCCTTTCTGCTTCCAACAGACTAACAGCATGTTTCAAGGGTCTGCTATCAACTAGACAGTGAGTTAACATGAGTTAACATGAAACCATACAGTGATTTCACACAGAGCAAAACGCCATTTCTGTTTGAGATGAGTTCACAGAAAATCAAGAGTTGTGGAAACTCATCAAATTGTGATAGGCCTGGGGTTACATTAGTGCCAAATACTGTTGAGTACTACAGTACTACAGTATTTCCTAATAAAATAAACTTTGGAATGGTGAAAAAAAATTGGTAGAGCTAAACAGAGAATTTTCAATAGAGGAATATCTTTTTTTTATGTTCATGGTAGCTTTATTTGTTTTTTAATTTTATTTTTTTGACTATTAATCACAGGTTATTTACTTTGTATCCCAGCCATAGCCCCCTCCCTCATTCACTCCATCCCACCCTCCCTCCCTCATCTCCTCCCTGTCCCTTTCCAAGTCCACTGATAGGGGAGGACCTCCTCCTCTTCCATGTGACCCTAGCTTATCAGATATCTTCAGGACTGGCTGCAATGTTTTCCTCTGTGGCCTAGCAAGGCTGTTCCTCCCTCAGGGGGAAGGGGGAGGTAAAGGAGCCAGTCATTGAGTTCATGTTAGAAATAGTTCCTGTTCCTTTTACTAGGAAAACCCCAGACCTGATGAGGGTCAGATGGAAGGGGAGGATTACCTTCCCTTTCTGTGGACTGATGGAGGGACATAGGAGGAGGAATGGGAGGGAGGGTGGGATTGGGAGCTGCTGAGGGAGAGAGCTACAGCTGGGATACATTGTGAATAAATAGTAATAATCAAAGTAATAAAGAAAGAAGAAAAAATATTAATAGAAAAGGTAACGAGATTATGAACAAAATATTCTGATAAATTCTGTTAGCAGTTATGAAAAGTCATAAGAGTCTGGCCACAATTTTTATTGACTCTTCAGCCAGTTGTTAAAGAGTTCCTCATAGGAATGAAAGGAGAGAAAGTGAAATGGGGTGGGGAGAGAGAGAGAGACTTAAACACAGTAATGTTCTACCAATGGCTGGCACAACCGGAGACCCCTCCCCTTGGCCCACATGGAAGAGAGCCAACCTATGACACTATTAATGATACTCTGTTATACTTACAGATAGGAGACTAGCATAGCTGTCCTCTGAGAGGCTCTACCCAACAGTGGAGCTAAACAGAAGTTGAGACACATAGTCAAATATTAGGTGGAGTGCGGGGAGCCTCATGCAAGAATGGGAGAAGAACAGGAGGACACAGACAGGTGATATTTGTCTCTCCTGACTGTCTCCCTGTGTATTGTCCTCCCTCCTCAACCACAGAAAACGTCTCTTCTCTCTTTTCTACCAAATCCCCTTTTATGGAATATGTGCTATTACTATCCATTGTCCAGAACTCTCCATTTGCCAGTTTCCATTATTCCTTCTGGATTTCTGAAATTATTCTAGGTTGTATATTCACAACTTCAAACCTGGAATTAAGGTTCACAGATAAGAAGGAATATGTGGCAATAGTGTGCTGGGTTACCTTACTCTGCATATTTTATAATTCCTTCCATTTACCTGTAAAATATAACATTAAGGGCTATATAAATCCTTTAAAATATATAATGAGAAAGTGGAATGAGCAAGATCTTGTTTTGATGATGGTTATGATAATAATATTGGTAAAATGCCATTTTTCCAATATCTTAAATGATGTCTCTGAATTTAAAAAAAAAACGGTATGTAAAGAGATAAATTACATTTCTTGCAAATATAGTGGCTGTCTTAGTTAAAATTTCCATTAGTATGAAGAGACACCAAGACCATTACATCTCTTATAAAAGAAAGCATTTAATTTGGGCTGGATTAGAAGTTCAGAAGTTCGGATCATCATCAGCATAGCAGGAAATATGGCAGTGTGTGAGCAGACATGATGCTGGAGGAGCTAAGTGTTCTTCCTCTTGATCTGAAGGCAGCAGAAGGAGACTGGAATTCACACCAGACAGAGCTAGAGCAGAAGAGACCTCAAAGATGGTCCACACAGAGACACACTTCCTTCAATAAGACTGCATCTCGTAATAATGCCACTCCCTATGGGTCAAGCACTCAAACACATGAGGCTGTGGGGCCACAACCATGCAAGTCAGCACAGTGGCCATGGTTCTTTCACTGACTTAAGATTAAAAACTAAAAGAAACTACGTCATTTTCTTTTTTATATAATTTATTTTATTTTTATTTTTTAATATTAGTTACAGTTTATTAACTTTTTATCCCAGTTGTATCCCGCTCCCTCATTCCCTCCCAATCCCACCTTCCCTCCCTCATCTCCTCCCTGCCCCTTTCCAAGTCCACTGATAGGGGAGGTTCTCCTCTCCTTTCATTTGACCCTACCTTATCAGGTATATTCAGGCCTGGCTGCAAGGTCCTCCCCTATGTCTTAGCAGGGCTGCTCCTCCCTCGGGGAGGGGGGCAGGTCAAAGGGCCAGCCATTGAGTTCATGTCAGATATAGTCCCTGTTCTCCTTACTATGGAAACCCACTTGGATACTGAGCTGCCATGGGCTACATCCAAGCAGGGGTTCTAGGTTGTATCCATACATGGTCCTTGGTTGGAGATACAGTCTCATTAAAGACCCTGTGCCTAGTAGTTTAAGTGCATTTTGCTTCTTCTATATCAAGCTTTTATTTTTTCTGAAGTACACTAATTGTTAACAATTGAAGAATGGCTTGGTGTGGTGGCAGAGGCCTTTAATCCCAGCATTGTTGAGACAGGGGCATGCAGAACTCTGTGAGGTTCAACACTGGAACCTATGTGAATTTCAGAAATCCCGAGCTGTGTTGAGAGTTCCTATCTCGATAAAATATATAAGTAAAATAAATTTTAAAATTTTAAAAAATGAAGAGTGAAATATTAGAAATTATATTTGAGTGATCAGTTGTTCTGTTCTTTGCACTAAGAGGTGTCATGAATGATATTAGACCTAACAGATTGTAAAAGTTTAAAAATTTAGAATAATCAGTAACTCTATTCTGTATTTGTTTTTTGTTTTTGTTTTTTGTTTTTGTTTTGTGTTTCTATGTATGAGAAAATACACTGCTTGCAAGTGTGGAAGTCAGGAAATAGCCACCTTCTTGTGTCCATCTCCCCACTGCTGAGATTACTAGTCTTTGGTATTTTTACATAGGTTCTGAGAACTGATCTTAGGTCCTCACACTTTCACACCTAGTGTGTTTCCAAAAGAATACTTATACCTAAAGCTCCTCTACCTTGTGCATTCTAAGTGTTTAGTCAGTACACAAAAATCTACACTAACTTCAGGATTCATAATATTGTAATTTTTATGAGTAAACTGTAATTTTACATGTAGGTATACATGAATGCAGACATATAAATTAGCCATATATTAATCAATTGTGTAGTATTTCTTTACAATATTAGTACCATAGTATATGTCATTCATCAACTTGTTTTATTCATTTACTAGACATAGTATTTTGTTTCCATACAAAATGACAATATTTAGTTCATAGTGTGAGTTTATATAAAAATTTTAGCTATTTTTCCTCATGTAATCATTTCTATTGAGTAAATCACATATGTGTGATTTAAGTATATTTAATCCCATCCATATGTGCATGTCAGTACAGTAGCGTATTAGGTGTTAAATAAAAAATATTACTATAAATTAGTGTTTATTTATTTAAAGTTTTAACAGTATACCAACTTACATTACTGCTGATTTTATGTGACAATCTTTTTTGGATACATACAAAATTAATAAACTGAGACTGTTATGTTTATCACATTGGTGATAACATTTTTAAAAGTAGGGTAACTTTCCTTGTTGAATGAAGAATTCATTCTATCCAATGTGTGGAACTGTGACATGCAGGAAAAGATGGCTTATGCCTACAGGTTATCTTCAAATTATGTCTTCAAATCTCTCATTCATCTGGACTATTACTCACCTTCCCACCAACACTTGACAGACATTGGTTTGTGAAAGATACTGGTATCTTCTAAGAACACTTAGTTCTTTGATCCACTTCAGATCTTAGGAAGTAGAGAACTAGGGAACCTTCTTGGACACTGAGCTGCCATGGGCTACATCTGTGCAGGGGTTCTAGGTTATCTCCATGAAGGGTCCTTCGTTGGAGTATCAGTCTCAGAAAAGACCTCTATGGCCAGATTATGTTTTCCTCTCCTTGTGGAGCTTCTGTCCCCTCCAAGTCATACTAACTCCCCCCTCTTTCATATTTTTCCCTGTACTCTACCCAAGGTTTGGTTATGTGTCTCAGCATCTGCTTTGATACACTGCTAGGTAGAGTCTTTCAGAGGTCCTTTTCGGTAGGTTCCTGTCCTGTTACTTGTTTTCTCCTACTTCCAATATCCATCCCATTTGTCTTTCTGAGTGAGTATTGATTAACTTACCCCGGGTCCTCTTTCTTGTTTATCTTCTTTAGGTGTACAAATTTTAGTATGTTTATCCTCTTATAGTTCTAGTATCCACTTATAAGTGAGTATATACCTTGTGTGCCTTTCTGCTTCTGGGATACCTCACCAGGATTATCTTTTCTAGTTCCCACTATTTGCCTTCAAATGTCATGATTTCATCGTTTTTAATTGCTGAGTAGTATTCCATTGTGCAAATGCACCACAATTTCTGTATCCATTCCTTCAGTTGGGATAGCTGGGTTGTTTCCAGGTCCTGGCTATTACTAATGAAGCTGCTATGAACATGGTTGAACAAATATCCTTGTTGTGTACATGAGCATCTTTTAGATATATGCCCAGGAGTGGTATAGCTGAATCTATTAGTAGCACTATTCATAATTGTCTGAGAAAGTGTTGGATTGATTTCCAAAGCGGTTGTACAAATTTATATTTCCATCAGCAATGGGGGAGGGTTCCCCTTTCTTTACATCCTCTCCAGCATGTGTGGTCACTTGAGTTTTGATGTTAACCATTCTGATGGGTATAAGGTGAAATCTCAGAGTAGTTTTGATTTGCATTTCCCTGAAGAATAGGGACACTGAACATTTCTTTAAGTGTTTCTCTGCCATTTGATATTCCTCTCTTAAGAACTCTTTGTTTAGCTCCGTACCCAATTTTTAAATTATATTGTTTGATTTATTGCTTTTTAACTTCTTTAGTTCTTTATATATTCTGGATATCAGCCCTCTATAAGATGTAAGGTTGGTGAAGCCTTTCCCAGTCAATAGGCTGTCGTTTTGTTCTGACGACAGTGTCTTTTGCTTTACAGAAGCTTTTAAGTTTCATGAGGTGCCATTTATTGATTATGGCTCTTAGAGCCTGTGCTGTTCGTGTTCTGTTCAGGAAGTTGTCTCCTATGCCAATGAGTTCCAGGCTCTTCCCCACTTGTTTTCTAACTGATATAGTATGTCATGTTTTATGTTGAGGTCTTTGATCCACTTGGAATGCAGTTTTGTGCAAGGTGATAAATATGGATATGTTTTCATTTTTCTGCATCTAGACATCCAATAGTGAAGTATCTCAGACCATAATAACAAATATGATATGTATTCACTTATATATGAATATCAAGGATTAAATGAGCATTGAATAAATGATAAACAAATAAATTTCATAGATCCAGAGTGACTAGGTATAGGAACTGTGAAAATCACATGGGTTTCCTTTTGAAAAGGAAATAGAATAACTTTTATAGGTAGACTGGAAGCTTGTGGGCAGTGTTAGCTAACAGCATAAGAATATCAGGTATGGAGGGGAAGGGGCTATGGGATTGAGGGAAGGTATGTAGGGAAAGGTAGCTAGATTAAGGGTGGTATGGAAACCTATTGCAGTGGAAAATTCCTAAAATATGTGAAGACAACCCTAATGAAGTCTCCAAATAATAAGGGAATCAGAGTGTCATCTAGCTATCTCTTATCACCAAATGAAGTTTTCGTACCAGTACTTGGACCAGATTACATTCCATTGAGTTTTTGGCCAAAGAGGTCTCATGAAAATCTTCAAACAACCCAGGCGGTTGCAAGAAAATAGTTTACTCTCTACAAACTGAAAGCAAGTCCCCATTGTTGAAGATGATGCCCTCAACACATTGATCATGAAGAGGACAATCAGCTGCCTACATAGAACATTTACCCTAAATTCTAGTATCTAATATAAAAAAATAATACTCTACAGGTTACCAAAAGAGAAATAATAAATACCCATCTAGCCACAAAATCAAGGATTTACATAATATCCTGCCTGCAAATTATTCTAGGGCAATGGTAGCACAAAGCTTCTAGGAATAACTTACTTATGTCTGATTAGACTTAAATTCCATTCCATATTGGGAAACCATACCCAATACTGCTTGGGTGACCAAGAACCAGAGAGTAGATAGCTCAGATACCTAGGTTAAACCAAACACTTCTGGTCTTAGAAAAAGAAAAAAAAAGTAGTGATAAAATCATTCCTAATGATATTCCTAATTAATTTTTCTACACTTATAGATCAGTACTTCATTTAACCAGTATCAGAGAAGCTTTCTCCCGAAGCCTATGAGAAAAATACAGTGATATACAGTAAGAAATAACACAGAGAGAAATATCTTAGAATGCACAACTCTTAATGGGTCTCCATCAAATTTCTGTCTTCACAACTCTGGGAATGCAACAAAAGGTATGGGAAAGGAGACTTACCAGGCCACAGAGGAAGACAATACAGCCAGTCCTGATAGGCTAGGGTCAGAGGGAAGGAGAGGAGGACCTCCCTGTCAGTGGACTTGAGGTGGGGCATCTGTGAAGATGAGGGAAGGAGAGTGGGATTGGGAAGGGATAGGGGATGGGGCTACAGCTAGGATACAAAATGAATAAAATCAAATTAATAAAAATATTTTAAAAAGTGGCAAAAAGAAAGAAAAATAAAAGGGAAGGGAGAAAGAGTGAAGGAACAGAGGGAATATAGACCACCAAGAAAACAAGACCATCAAAATGAACTGAGGAAAGCTCATATGAACACACAGTGACTCAAGCAGGAAGCATAGTACCCATATTTGTCTACCTAGGTCCTTTGCATATGTACTGTCACTTTCAGTTTAGTACACTTATGGGACTTCTGAGTGGGTCTTCAATTCTTGTGCTTGCTCTTGGGTTTTTTTTTTTTTCTCCTGTTAGTTTGCCTTGGCCAACTATGATGTAATAATTTTTGTTTTATCATGTTATGTTATGCTGTTATGTCATGTCATGTCATATCATGTTATGTTATATTGTTATCTCTTAGAAGCCTATTATTTTATAATTAGAGACAGAAAGGGAGTAGAACTAGATGAGAGGGTAGGAGGAGAGAAACTAGAGGAGTAGAAAGAGAAAAAATTATTATCAGGATTTGTTATTTAAAAAAGAATTTATTTTCAATAAAAATAATTAAAAAAGAATCACTAAAATGACATATAAATACTTTGATTGAATAAATAAACTTATTGGTTGTTCACAGCTAGAAAAAAAAACTTTGTATGCTAACAACTCAGAACAGGATCAAGAATTGAACATGTGGATTGTATGAAATCACAAATCTTCTGCACAGCTAAGGACTCAATGTTGAAATTTGAAGAGCAAAACTACAGAACGGATGCAGTGATTGTTTCAATAATCATTGAAGTCTCTTCCAGGAAACTTATACATATGATCAACACTTCCAGCAAAGTAGCAGTATATAAGGTTGACACACAGAAAGTAGTAGCCTTCCTCTATTCAAATGAAAAAGAGACCAAGAAAGATAGCAAGGAAATGATATGTTTCACAATAGCCTCAAGAAAAGGACCATCCTACCAAATGCAATCCACAGACTTAGTGCACTTCCCATCAAAATTACAACATATTTCTTCACAGAATTTGAAAGATCAATTTTCACCTTCCTATGGAAACACAAAAAATACAGAATATCTGAAACACTCCTGAAAAATAAAAGAACTGCTGGAATTATCATCATCCTTGATATCAAAATGTTGGGACTGGGAGGAAATGAGGGAGGACATACAATTAATAAATTGTAATAAATGAATATATAAATAAATGAAATTTCAAAATGTCCTACAGAGCTATTGGAATAAAAATAGCACGGTATTGTCATAAAGAGAGACATACAAATCAATGAAATTGAATTGAAAATCCAGACATAAGTACACACCCTATTCTTGATAAAGAATCCAGGAGTTCACACTGAAAAAGTCAATATCTTCAACAAATGGTGCTACAACAAAACACTGGATGACTAAAAGTAGAAGAATACAAATAGATTCACATTTAGTACCATATACAAAAGTCAACTCTGAGTATATCAGCATCAACTCAAGCCAGATACAATGGATCTTTAAAAGGGATTATAGGAAATAGTTTTGAGTTCATTGGCAAGTGAAAATACTTTCTGAACAGGACATTGACAGAACAGACACTAAGAGCAACAAGTAATATATGAGACCACATAAAACTAAAAATAAAGCTTTCATGTCCATTATGGAAACTAAGCATCAAACTACAGAATGAGAAAATATTTTTGCTAATTATACATCCAATGTAAGGATATCATGTAAAATTAATATAAAAAACTCAAAAACCTGGGCATTAAGAAAATATATAATGCAGCTAAAAATGTAGTATAAATCTTCACAGAGAACCATCAAGACTTAAAACAGAAATGGCTAAGAAGCACTTAAAGAAAAGTACAACATCCTTAGTCATCACAAAGTGTAAAATCAAAACTACTTTGTAATTTCATCTTACTTCAGTCAAATGACTAAGATCTGTAAAACAAATGACAGTTCTTGCTGGTGAGGTTATGGTATGAGGGAAGTACTCATCCATTGTTGTTGGGAGTATAAGCTTGTTAGAGCTACTATAAAAACCAGTTTGGTAGTTCCTTAGGAAGCTGGGAATAGTTATATCTTAAGATCCAGCTATACTGTCTTTGCATATACCAAAACCACTCTACAAGCTACTACAGAAATACTTGGTCATCCGTGTTCATTGCTCCTCCAAATAGCCTAACTGCCCACCAATAGATGAAGAAATAATAAAAAATACAGTACATTTACCCAATAGACTAGTGCTAGCTGTTAAAAAAGCAAATAAAAATTATAAAATTCACAGGTGAATAGATAGAGATAGATAAAAATTATCCTGAGTGAGGTAACCCAGGCCAGAAAAAAATGTTATGTATTAATTTGTTTATTGATGTTAGCTTTTAAGCCTTCCATAGGCATCCTATTATCCATATAACCATAGGAGTTGGGTATAGAATAGGGCACTGGGGGAAAGAAAGGAAACACTAGTGTACAAAAAAATAGGAAATATAGTAGTGAAGACACAGGGTGTGGGGAATTGGAATAGGAGGATTAAACAAGAATAGAGAGGGAACTGGGAGGGAAAAGAGGGAACACCAGAAGAGACAGAAAATAATAAGGGCCATTTGAGAGGCCATATAGAGACCGACTACAGTAGAAACTTCTTCAAATATATACACATAAAAAGGAAAGATAGATGGAATCGCCCAATAATTGGAGAAGAAATATCACCACTTGATCTCTCTTGCCACCAAGTAAATAGTCCAGTGCCTAGAATATGTTACATCTAATTGAGTTGTTGGTAAAATAGCCTATTGGAAACTGCAAAACAATTCACTCTATTGCCAAAGCTATTCTACAACTGATTGCTAGGCTCCATTGCTAAGGAGAATGCACATATCTCACTGAACAGGGAAGATTTAAGTTGGTGCCTCTGATTTTGAAGAAACAGAGTGGTCAATGCAGAAAACAGAATTTCACAGACAAGAAAAATACCATATACAATAATATTATGATTGATCAAATTATTATGTGCCAAACTTTGAAATAAACTTTGAGTGATCATATGTCAAGGTAAGTTTTTTTTTTT
>REGO01000149.1:637830-658840 GCA_010120015.1 Rhombomys opimus
GATGAGGGAGGGAGGGAGGGACTGGGAGGGAATGAGGGTTCGGGGCATGGCTGGGATACAGAATTAATCAAATGTAACTGATAAAAAAAAACTGAACAGATGTGTTCTTAATTTGAAAAGTTCAGAGTGCCTGCTCTAGAGGCTTCTGTGCACTGTGTGTTATCAAACACCTGAGTATCACTAACTTTGAAGATGTAGATGGACTTCAGATGGATATTTATGCCTTGCGATTAGATTTGCTATTCTGTTAGTAAATGTGTTTGTCAAATATAAAAAAGTTTGAAAGAGGATATAAATTCAATTGGATCATAATTTCAAAAATTCACATACCCACCTTTCGTAAATATTGATATTTCTGCCTTAGCGCATTTGTTAATTGTCCACCTAGTGCAATAAATGGGCAATACATTATGAATTTTAGCACTACAGGAAGTTTCCTGTCTTTATATCAGATTGACATTGTCAGATTGCATTACACTCTATCAGTGACTGAATCATAAGGTAGGGATCAAGCTAGATGTGAGTGTTTACAATCTCCCTTGTCCTGTGAGCGAGCAAACAGTGGTTTACAACAATGATCTAATATGTAAGTGTGTTCGTTGCCATATTCAAGCAAAGTCATAATTTCTCAGTATCAAGTTCCCCAGGTTTTCCTCAAGCTTCTTCATGCTCACTAGTAGAAAGCCTTTTCAAGGAGCTGTGTAGTCACAGGATAGAAAAACTGTTTGCTGCCTTTTAAATTCAGTAGAAATTATTTAAAAGATAGGAATGCTAGCTCGTTTTATTGTCTATGTCCCATATTTTTATTATTCATCAGAAGAATTTCATAGGTGAATGATAAATTTAATAAAATGATAAAGGAAATAGGAATCAAACATACATAAGTATATTAATATATTCCAAGATAGTCAGCCTCTTTATGTATATATTTTTTTCAGCTTTCTGTTAGGATGACAAACTACTTGAGGTAAATAGCTTACAAGTAGAAAATATGAATTTATGCACTTTGTGTTGCTTTCATGTTGTACACATGTTCATCTATGCTTATACATGTGGGTGGAGCATAGAAGACAGATCAACAAGTTGTATCTTTCTTAATTATCCTATCTTTCTTATTGTTGTGCACCTTAATTTCCAAAGACTGTCACTCACACAACCTGGAGCTTACAGATTCCCCTACACTACCTAGAAGCTCTTAGGATTCATCCATTTCACCTCCCCAAGCAACAATGGATTAACAGACCTACAGCAAAGCATTTGGCTTTTGTGCAGGTGTTGGAAATCCAATCTCAGGACATCATGCTTCTGTGGCAAGTACTTTACCTAATGAACTACCTCAGGAAAAGGCTTGACTGGGCTCAATTTGGAGCTTTTCACCACATGAGAAATAGTTTGGACTGCTTTGGATCTGTGGTATTTCATTGTAATCAATATATCTTTGAGACAAGTGTTCAGATTATGAATAGAAAAATATAGAGGAAGAGAAAGAAACCAAAAATCACAATACTGCAGTTATAATCAAGCAACCAATGGTTAAATTCCTGACACTAAACTCAACCCTTGGTAATTTTTTATCTTATAATAGTATCTTAGTGTGTTAAAAAGTCTTCAAAAAAGACATAGCTTTTGAGAACAAGTCATACAAGCAAATTTTTTTTTAGTTCTTTATTAATTACACTTTATTCACTTTGTATCCTCCCTGTGGTCCCCTTCCTCCTCACTGCCCAATCTCTCCCTTCCTCTACCCTCTGCATGCATGACCCTCCCCAAGTCCACTAATAGGGAGGTCTTCTTTTCCTTCCTTCTGATATTAGTCAATTAGGTCTTATCAGGAGTGGCTGCATTGTCTTCATCTGTGGCCTGGTAATGCTGCTTCTTCCTCAAGGAGTGGTAATTAAAGAGCAGGCCAATCAGTTCATGTCAGAGACAGCTCCTGTTCCTATTACAATGGAACCCACTTGGATACTGAACTGCCATGGGCTACATCTGTGCAGGGGTCTTAGGTTATCTCTATGCATAGTCCTTCCTTGGAGTATCAGTCTCAGGAAAGACCCCTGTGCTCAGAATTTTTGCTTCTGTTGCTCTCCTTTGGAGTTCCTGTCCTCTCCAGATCTTACTGTTTCCCACTTCTTTCCTAAGATTCCCTGCACTCTGCCTAAACTTTACCCGTAAGTCTCAGTGTCTGCATTGATAGTCTGCAGGGTAGAGCCTTTCAGAGGTCCTCTGTGTCAGGGTCCTGACGTGTTCCCTCTTTTTGCCTTCTTCTGATGTCCATCCTCTTTGCTTTTCTGGATAGTAATTGAGCATTTTAGCAAGAGTCTTCCCTCTTGATTAGTTTCTTTAGGTGTACAGATTTTAGTAGGTTTATCCTATAGTATATGTCTATGAGTGAGTATATGCCGTGTGTGTCTTTCTGCTTCTGGGATAGCTCACTCAGGATGATCTTTTCCAGATCCCACCGTTTACCTGCAAATTTTATGCTTTCCTTGTTTTTTATTGCTGAGCAATATTCCATTGTGTAGATGTACCACAATTTCTGTATCCATTCCTCCACCAACGGGCATCTGGGCTGTTTCCAGCTTCTGGCTACTACAAATAAGGCTGCTACAAACATGGTTGAGCAAAAGTCCTTATTATGTACTTGAGCCTCTTTTGGGTATATACCTAGGAGTGGTATGGCTGGATCTTGAGGAAGTGCTATTCCTAGTTGTCTGAGGAAGTGCCAGATTGCTTTCCAGAGTGGTTGTCCAAGTTTACATTCAAACCAGCAGTGAAGGTGGGTTCCCCTTTCTCCACAACCTCTTCAGCATGTGTTGTCTCTTTTTTTGATCTTAGCCATTCTGATGGGTATAAGGTGAAATCTTAGGGTCGTTTTGATTTGCATTTCCCTTATTACTAAGGAGGTTGAACATTTCTTTAAGTGTTTCTCTGTCATTCTATATTCTTCTATTGAGAATTCTCTGTTTAGCTCTGTACTCCTTTTTTTAATTGGATTACTTGATTTGTTGCTGTTTCACTTCTTGAGTTCTATATATATATATTGTATATTAGTCCTCTATCAGATATAGGTTTGGTGAAGATCCTTTCCCAATATGTAGGCAGCTGTTTTGTTCTGACGACAGTGACTTTTGCTTTACAGAAGCTTTTCAGTTTCATGAGGTCCCATTTATTGATTGTTGCTCTTAGAGCCTGTGCTGTTGGTGTTCTGTTCAGGAAGTTGTCTCCTGTGCTAAAGAGTTCAAGGCTCTTCCCCACTTTTTCTTCTAAGTGGTTTATTTTATCTGGTTTTATATTGAGGTCTTTGATCCACTTGGACTTTAGTTTTGTGCAGGGTCATAAGTATGGATCTATTAGCATTTTTCTACATGTAGACATCCATTTTTACCAGCACCATTTGTTGAAGATGCTGTCTTTTTTCCATTGAATGGTTTTGGCATCTTTGTCAAAGATCAAGTGTCTATAAGTATGTGGATTTATGTCAGGGTCTTCTATTTGATTCCGTTGATCCACCAGTCTGTTTCTATGCCACTACCGTGTTGTTTATGATAAAACTGAAAATTGAGATATAAGAATTTAATTATCAATAAATAAGAAATGTTTATCTTAAAGGAGAATCTCTGCTTTTATCTTCCACTGTGTTTGTTTGTTCCTTTTGACAATTTAAACCTCAGATCTTACACATATTAGACAGTGCTCTTAACTGAATTAAATCATCCTCCTTCCTTTTTTCTATAAATTTTAACAGATGGGATGTACATTGAACGCATGACAGGAGTCTACTGAGGGCATCTGAAAGCCTCTAACTAGCAGTGTTTTCAAAGCAAAGATTCATGACCAAACCTTTGGCAGAGTACAGGGAATCATAAGAAAGAAGGGGAGTTAGTCTGATGGGGAAAGGATAGGAGCTCCACAAAGACCAAATATATCTGGGCACAGGGTCTTTTCTGAAACTGACATTCAACCAAGGACCATGTATGGATATAACCTAGAACCTCAACTCAGATGTAGCCTGTGGTAGCTCAGTAACCAATTGGTTTCCCAAAGTGAGGGGAACAAGGACTATTTCTAACAGGAACTCAATGAAGATACCTGATAAAACAGGATCAGATGAATGGGGGGAGGTCCAGCCCTATCAGTGGACTTGGAAAGGGGCACAGTGGAGATGAGGGAGGGAGGGACTGGGAGGGAATGAGGGTTCGGGGCATGGCTGGGATATAGAATTAATAAAATGTAACTGATAAAAATAAAATTAAAAAAAGAAAAAAAATTAAAAAAAATAAAAAATGTAATAAATAAATAAATAAATTTTTAAAAGGCTCTGTTAACAAATCATCTTTTTCTTGGAATATCATGATTCTTGTATAAACTACAATTTAAACTTACTATTCTCAGTAATCTCCATATCTGACAAAATATTTGCTTATTCATAAAATTTTTAAATTATTTTAATGAAAAGCACTTGAAATAATATTACCTTTGTTTTCATTTTTGTATATATTCTTCTGAATTGTTAAAGAAATAAAGAGAACAGAACTGCAAATCATGAAATCCTGTCTTCCTCCTTGTTAGTTAAAACTCACACTCCAGCAAAATAATAAGTGACCTGTCTCTCTCTTTGTATTTGTCTGTCTGTCTCTGTCTCTGTCTCTGTCTCTGTCTCTGTCTCTGTCTCTGTCTCTGTCTCTGTCTCTCTCTCTCTCTCTCTCTCTGCACCCTTAGGTATCTGAGTTTCCTCATAAAAATAAATACATTAAAAATTTTTCACTGGCTCTGGATTAAGAAGATCCTGTCAGTGGAAACAGCTGTAGAGGAGAGTGCTTGACCCTGCTGAACATCAACTGCAAATCTCATTGATCAACATTTTCAAAGAGAGCAAAGATAGTGAAGAGTGCTGACTGCTCCTTTCTATTTAGGTAGCATGTCCTATTCTGTTGACCTCAGTAGGAACTTAGAAGACTGCTAAGGTAGATTAAATTACTCTTAATTCTTTCATATATTAAAATTTCTATTCTCACTACCAGAATAGAAGAATTTGTAAGTGTACTTAAAAGCATTCAGTGTTTTGTAAGTCTCGATTATGTTATTTGGGTTGGTTTAAATTAAGACATATCTCATTATAGTGGGTTCTATATTATATAAAATATATGGTTAACATTATATCAATCTGTATTTTCTCACTGTCAGTGAATTACTACTGGAATTATGTTTGAAGCTTCCATTAAAGTATACGTATTGGGACTTCCTCCTTATGTCTTTTTGATGAAGATTGTCTTGAGAAGCACAATAGGCTGTAAATAAAACAAGCAGATTTGACAGTTATCTGACATCCTAACAAGCCATTTGTTGCTCTGAGCAACTAAGTCAACAGTGCTGTTGACATCTGCAGTGCACTGGGAATACTCCCTTAGTCTTTATGCTGGTTATTTCTTCTCTGCTTTCCTATGAACCTTAAGGGGTTTATGACAGGTCTGGCCTCTGACCCTTCTGGCTTATTCCTTAGGTTTAGGCTAGCCCAAAGAATTTCCCAGAATCAACTAGCGCATAAAAAGTGTTTTATTCTCTTCCCTTTTAACCTTTGGTAAGGCAACATATTACAGTTTTTCAATATATTTCCAAATCTGTCTCATATTGTGTGAACTAGAAATTCATTACATGATTTTCTAAGTACCCATGGCAAGTACCCATTTATATGTTATATGATCTCCTTGATACAGGCAATCATGACAATTAACTTAAAACAAAATTGGAAATATTTTGGTTTTGAATAATAGCAAAATCTGAAAATTCAACGTGTTTCTTATTGATAGTTGAATGGTAGAGACACTGAAAGTGTCTATCATCTATCTTCCTATTTGTCTACCCATTTATCTATTTATTGATTTTTCTATCATATTCTTATCTATCTAGGTAAAACACAACAAATATGTCTTAAAATTATTGCTCTCTTGAAATACAGGCTTGATCTGTAAAGTTAATTTATTCATAAAGGCATTCACTAAACCCTATCAGTGTTTGTCCCTTAAACCTTCTCTGTTCTCTTTGTGATTTTTAATGTCAACAAGTGTCTTTGCCTGCTGATTTAAACCTAAAATTTCAAATTTTTAGCATGTACACTAACAATAACTTAAAAGTTTTACTATCTCTGCTAATAAACACATATAACCATATAGTGTTATTGAACTAGCAGCAAAGCAAGAGCTTAGATTATTCTTCTGGCTTATCGGCTAATAAATATTATGAAAAAATATGCTATTTTCTTTTTTGTGAAAATAAAATTTAATGTATTTACTTGACAGCTTTTTCCATGAGCCTTTTAAAATTTTTATTAATTACAGTTTATTCACTTTGTATCCCAGCTGTAGCCCCCTTCCCCATTCCCTCCCAATCCCACCCTTCCTCTCTCTTCTTCTCCTATGCCCCTCCCCCAGTCCACTGATAGGGTAGGTCCTCCTCCCCTTCCATCTGACCCTAGTCTATAAGGTCTCATCAGGACTGGCTTCTTTGTTTTCCTCTGTAGACTGGTAAGGCTGTTCCCCCCTCAGGTGGAGGTGATCAGAGAGCCAGCCCGTGAGTTCATGTCAGAGACGGTATTTCATACTTGACAACTTTTAAATATTTCTTTATATGATTGGATTTACATGGAACATTTTAACTATTTCCATTATCGATTGCTGCATAATGACCATTAAACTTTGGAGAGTTAAGACAAATAGTTTAGTTTCCTAAATTTTATTGTTCAGAAATAGGGAAAGGCTTGGGTCAGTGTTTAATGGATGGGCTGTGTGATGTCAGCTGGAGCTGCAGGAGATGAGCGATACACTGTGTAAGCTACTCTACCACACATATTTGACATTTTACTGCTTCCCCTTCTCTCTCTCTACACATTGATCATCAGACAGAACGGTCTCAGGGCATTCATGCTTAAGTGGTGGATTCTAAAAGACTAAGATACATATTGTCAGCACACTTGAAGTTCGGCTCTGAAATAGAAAATGGACACTTTCATCATGCACTTCAACAAGCACTCACAAGCCAACCAAGATTTCTAGGGGGAAAAAATCAATTTCGTTTCTCAAGCAGTGGATGAGAAATTTATTGCTGCCATCGTTAACCTGCCACCATTCGTCTTTCACCTAACTGAGGTTTTAACAATGTTCCACAATTATGATGCTCATTAGTATGGCTCTATCTTACAAGATTAAGAATCTTGAATAAAAAAATTTAAGGCAATTTGTCCTGTACTACCTATTTTAAGTGGAAGAATCTGATAGTATATGCTAGAATTTCATCATGCTTAGAGTCTGATTCAGACTTTGAGACTCATCTTAAACTAAGAAATCTATTTATTTTCTTTACAAGCAACAGTGATTGGTAATATACTATGGCATCTTGAGTATGCTAAACTAAAAACCTATACTCAGAACGACAGTAATCTTGCCAGTCATTTCCTAAGATCAACATGTCGTATTTAAAGTTGTTCAAATATTTCTGACATCTCCTTGCATAGTTCCTAACTAAGAACCTAAAGGCCTGCCATCTTGAAGTTTATTATTGTAGTCTTTTTGTGTGTGTGTATGTGTTTGTATATGTTAATGTGTGTGTGTGTGTGTGTGTGTGTGTGTGTATGTGCTTGGGTGTTCTGTTTGATGTTGGCTACTGGCTTGCTGTAGATTGCCTGTACTACTTTTATGTATGTGCCTTGTATCCCTGATCTCTCCAAAAGTTTAAACATGAAAGGGTGTTGAATTTTGTCAAATGCCTTTACAGCATCTAAGGAGATGAGCATGTTTGTTTTTGTTTTCTCTCAGTTTGTTTATAGGGTGGAAAACATTGATACATTTCCAAATATTGAACCTCCTCTGCATTTCTGGGATGAAGCCCACTCAGTGGATGATATCTTTGATGTGTTCTTAGATTCAATGTGCAAGTATTTTGTTGAGTATTTTGTGTCAATATTCATAAATAAAATTGGTCTGAAATTCTCTTTCTTTCATAATCTCCTTTGGGTAGTTTGGATTTTGATGGAATTAGGTATCAGGGTGACTGTGGGCTCCTAGAATGAGTTTTGCAATGTTCTTTCTGTTTCTATTTTGTGGAAAAGTTTAAGGAGTACAGACATTAGATTTTTCTATGAAGAATTCTTCCTTAAAAATATCTGTGCCCAGATATATTCGGTCCTTGTGGAGCTCCTATCCTTTCCAGGTCATATTAACTCCCCCTTCTTTCATATGATTCCCTGCACTCTGCCGAAGGTTTGGTTAGGAGTCTCAGTATCTGCTTTGATACACTGCTAGGTAGAGTCTTTCAAAGGCCCTCTATAGTAGGCTTCTCTCCTGTTATTTGCTTTCTCCTACATACAATGCACATCCCATTTGTCTTTCTAAGTGAGGATTGATCATCTTACCCAAGGTCCTCTTTCTTGTTTATCTGCTTTAGGTGTATCGATTTCATTATGTTATCATATCTTATAGGTCTAAATAAGTGAGTATATACCATGTGTGCCTTTCTCCTTCTGGGATACCTCACGCAGAATGATCTTTTCTAGATCTAACCATTTGTCTGCAAATTTCACAATTTCCACGTTTTTAATTGCTGAGTAATATTTCATTGTGTAAAAGTACCACAATTTCTGTATCCATTCCTCTGTTGATGGACATATGGGCTGTTTCCAGCTTCTGGCTATTACAAATAAAGCTGCTACAAACATGGTTGACCAAATGTCCTTGTTGTGTACTTGGGCAACTTTTGAATATATGCCTAGGAGTGGTATAGCTGGGTGTTGCAGAAGCGCTATTCCTAATTGTCTGAGAGAGTGCCAGACTGATGTCCAAAGTGGTTGTACAGTTTTACATTCCCACCAGCTTTGGAGGAGGGTTCCCAATTCTCCACATCCTCTCCAGCACAAATTGTCACTTGAGTTTTTAAGTTTTGCATTCTGATGGGTATAAGGTGAAATCTCAGGGTCATTTTAATTTGCATCTCTCTGATGGCTATGGACGTTGAGCATCTCTTTAGGTGTTTCTCTGCCATTCTATATGCCTCTACAGAGAATTTTCTAAATTGGTTAGAAGAAAAAGTGGGGAAGAGCCTAAAACTTAAATCAGTCCCACTAAAATCAGGGATAGGGCAAGGCTGCCTGCTCTTTCCATATCTTTTCAACATAGTACTTGAAGTCCTAGCTAAAGCAATAAGACAATTAAAGGAGATCAAATGGATACAAATAAGAAAGGAAGAAGTCTAAGTATCACTATTTGCAGATGAGATGATAGTTTACATGAGCTACCCTCAAAAATTTAACCAGAGAACTCCTTCATCTGATAAACACCTTCAGCAAAGTGGCTGAATACAAAATTAACTCAAACAAACAAACAAACAAACACAAGACAGAAGCTCTCCTTATACCAAAGACAAGAGTGCTGAGAAAGAAATTAGAGCTTTGCAGTCCTGAAGATGCCTGATAAAACAGGATCAGATGAAAGGGGAGGAGGTCCTCCCCAATCAGTGGACTTGAAAAGGAGCAGGGAGGAGATGAGGGAGGGAGGGAGAGTTTGGGAGGGAATGAGAGAGTGGGATACAGCTGGGATACAGAGTTAATAAAATGTAACCAATAATAAAAATAAAAAAATATTAAAACAAAAAGAAATTAGGGAAACAGCACCCTTTACAATAGCCAAAAATAACATAAAGTACCTTGGTGTGACTCTAACCAAGCAAGTGAAAGACCTGTTTGAAATAAAATGTAAAGTCTCTGAATAAAGAAATTGAAGAAGATACCAGAAGATTGAAAGATCTCACATGCTCATGGCTTGGCAGGATTAGCATAATAAAAATGGCCATCTTACCAAAAGCAATCTACAGATTTCATGCAATTCCCACCAAATTTCCAACACGATTCTTTATAGACCTGGAAAGAAAAATTCTCAACTTCATATAGAAAACAAATAACCCAGAATTGCCCAAATGATCCTGTACAACAACAGATCATCTGGAGATATCTCCATACCTGATCTCAAGCTGTGCTTCAGACCAATAGTAATACAAACTGCATTGTATTGAAATAGAAACAGAATGGTGGATCAAGGGAATCTAATAGAAAACCCAGAAATAAACCCACACACCTTCAGATAGTTTACTTTTAACAAAGAATCCAAAATCATACAATGGGAAAAATATAACATCTTCAACAAATGGTGCTGGTCCAACTGGATGTCTATATGCAGAAAAATGAAAATAGATTCATATTTATCACCCTGCACAAAACTAAAGTCTAAAACCAGACACACTCAATTTACACCTACACCTACACACCTACATTCATGGTTTCAGTATATCAGCTCATTATTTTGCTTAAGTGTACCCGTTGTTGTCACTTCAAGTATATGAATGGCTCTGCAAAGTTTGTAGTGTATGTTTCCTGTACAATTTTTGGGAAGCTCTAAACCTTTTCCTACTCATTCCATAGAAGAAACCATTGGTATTACAAATGAATAACTCCACTCACATTTAATCTGTTAAACCACTGAGTCTACTGGAATAACATAGAATTATTGGTGATGGGTTACTTAGAAGAACATGAGTGACCTGGAAAAATGTCATCACCAAAGATCTGTATCATTAGAGTTCCCTTCACAACTTGAGGACAATGCAAGCCATCATTCTTATTTCTGAAGCTAATTATTTTTCTGCTGCTGTGACCTTAGGGAGGGTCCTGGGCTGAATTATTATGTTGCATGATCACACCCCTTTCCATCTACAATGAAATAAATAGAGTATATAACTCATAATTCTATAATACAATGAAAAGACTTTGACAAAATTTCCCTCCTAACTCATCTCAAATTGGTGAGACACTCATTTAACTAAAGAAAATGAAAGAATCATGGATTGGTCAACTATCCATGATGAAACACTGAATGTACAGAACAATGAAAGGGAGGCATTGTCTGACAGAGTGAGATTATAAATGCATGTGTTTAAATTTTCATTTTCTTTTATAAAGTTGTGTGTGTGTGTGCTTGCACATGTTCAGGTGTGCATGGTAGTGCCCATGTAGTCCAGAAGAGGGTGTTGAGTCGCGGGAGCTGTAGTTATATGATGCTATGAGTGGCTGGATGTGAGTGCTAGGAGCCGAACCCAGATCCTCTGCAAGAAGAGAACACACTATTCGCCACGGAGCTAACATTTCATCCACATAGAGCTGCATTATTTTCAGTCTACTTTTGACAACTATGGGGACAAACAAAATGCCATAATATATCACACACACACACACACATATATCGAGAGAGAGAGTAGTTTTACAAATAAAAGGTAATGTCGCAATTCTCTTTGAGACATGGTTTTTCTGTCCTGGACTCACTTTGTAGAGATCAGGTTGGCCTCGAAAGCACAGTGCCTCTGCCTTCTGAGTGCTAGGATTACAGGTGTGTTACCACACCTGGTTAGGTATATGTAATGTTGCATTTTTAAATGTGATCTATTTTAGGTTATTTTATAAGTATACGTTAGAAATGATATAGCTGGGGAAATGGATAAACATTGTCAAATAAAAGTAATGACATTGGCTGAGAGCAGTTTGACTAAACCTATATACTCCAAAATAGTATATTGGAAACATTTCATCATTCACAGATTACAAATGTTTCTTGTTTCTTTCATTTGCATGTCTTTCATTTAACTTAAAATTAGAATTTTCATATGCTGATTAATAATTACTGTCTTTTCTTACATGAGCAATCTATTCATTCATTGCCTTCTTTTTGCTAAATGTTTCTTACTTTTAATTGAAAATATTTACCTCATTTTAATATTTTTATTTCTCTGAATTTATGTTTCGATGTAGGTGAACTACAGACACATATCAAATGTGTATTTTAATCAAGTAAAGAACATCATTCATCTCCCGGCTGTCAAAGTCATTATTACCAACTTTCACCACGTGTGTACTCATCTGAATTATATATTTCAGTGACTTATTTTGCCATTTACTAACTGTGTGGATTTCTTTCAATCCATTCATTTGAATTTCAGTGTAATATAACAGTTGTTTTGTGAATGTGTTTTAGCAAAAGCAAAACAAAAACAAAGAAGAAAATAGAAACACACACACAAAATCACAATCATTTTTTTCTTAGTTCAAGTTTCTTTGTATTTTTTTTAGTAAATTTTTCCTTTGATTTCTTTAATTTTATAGAAGCAAAGCCACAGATGATAATGTTTATGGTACCAGTTTACACATATCTATATGTAGTACAGATATGTATATTTAATATATATATATATAATAATGCACAAAATGTGTAAAACAAGAAAATACAGAAATCGAACAGTAGTTGGATTATCAAGTTGATTAAATAAAATCAAATAATCTGGTCCTTCTGAAAAGGTGACAAACTGTACCAAACTGCCTGTTCAAAGGACTAAGGGCCAGTGCACTTTTCCCATAAGTTCTATATAATGAATGTTGCAATTTGCATATTAAGCTAAATACCATAGGCATCCATACTGCTCCTTCATAGATGAGACAAATTATACATACCATTTACTTGAAATGCTCCCAGAACAGAGTGTGATCGAAGCCCAGACATAGCCCTGGGTAATTAAAAAGGAGGACGAGAGCAGAATGAGCCATGTAGATGAAGAGTAACAGTGTGCCAGTGTAGTGCTCAATCTTCAATAATCCTTTACTCATTCGAATGCAAATTTAAGCATGCAGACTACAAGTATTACACATTATAATTTTATTTTGTATAAATAGATTCAAAGAAATGTATTTTTAATTCCAGGAATCAACTATTATGATCATATTTTACTTTATATTCTTTATATGAACCAAAAAAATGTCAAAACACTGTGCTCCAACAAAGTTCAACAAATTTATTTTATCCTCTCTATAGCTAAAATAATTTAAAATTCAAACTAATCTTACACTTTGAAAATATCTTGAAACAGAAATTTCATGGATGTGAAAGTGCATTTAACAACCAGTCTTTTTATTTTTTTTATTAATTACAGTTTATTAACTTTGTATCCCAGTTGTGGCCCCTTCCCTCATCCCCTCCCAATCCTAAGGTTCTTCCTCTCCTCCACCCATGTCCCTCCCCAAATCCACTGATAGGGGAGGTCCTCCTCCCCTTCACTCTGACCCAACCTGTCTTAAAAATATAGAATCCTGATATCCAAGATAAATGAATACCAAATGGGAAAGATTACAAAAGAGTCAAATTTGATACATGGACAATGGTAAACAAAATATTTCTCATTTCTCTGGAAATACATATCAGTTTGAAAAACATCTTAATGTGCCAGTTAAGTACACAAAATATTGGCCTACATTGCTTATTTAATATATAAAAATAATCAGTCATATTTTTTAAAGTTTTAAATCATACCTTAAATTATCTGAAGCTTATTTCTGAAACAATATCAAACACACAAACAAACAAAACAGAATATATGGCATTAAAAACTATGCTTGCGATAAATTGTTCAAAGACAGTTATGGTGACTTTCATGTATAGTATTTCTAAACTATACTTCAATAATTCTTTAAGTGGGATTAAAGGAAACTGTCACTTCTTTTAAAATATATACACAATACCATAGGAATGTAAAAATATAAATGGTGCTCTATTATTACATGGATTAAAAATATTGTTGGCAAAGAGCAAATGATACATAGAATAGCAACATTCACAAAAGAACATATTAAAATGAACAAAAACTAGCACATATGCTCAAAACAACTCACTTCTTTTTACTTCACTTTAGTTAGGGATGGCTATTTTACACAAGGCAAAAGGATATAAAAAGAACCATGTAGAGCAATAACAGGAAATCATTATGTATTTCTCAGGAGAGTAACTAGTACAGCCATTATAGAAAACAGTATGGAGGTCTTTTAAAACATTTAAAAATTGAACAAAAGTGTGTTTAATGGCCGCAGTGGAAGTAATCCCTGTGTGCCAGAGTCCTCTGCCCTCATTCACATTCATTCACGTTGCTGCACTCTTTACAATGTTAAGGAATGGAAACAACCTAAGTGCCTGTCAGCTCAAGAACAAACAAAGAAAATGTATATATTCATATAGGAAGCTACTACTTGAAGAGATGTAGAAGCTGAGAGAAGTTTTTATTACCAGAGTCTGAGGATAATAAGAAAAAGTAAGAGTGAGATAGGAATAAGGAGAAAGTAAAGTGTTCTCAGTAGCTGTTACAGGGTGGGATAACTAGACATTGTGCATTTCAAATATAGCAGCATTCAAAAAAGCTAGAGGAATGGAATTTGAATGTTTTTACCAAATAATTAGAGAAAGGTATGTTTATCCCAATTTAAGCATACAATTGCACATGGATGGAAAAATTGCAGTGACCTATGAACAAATATGTAGCTTATATTTTTATGTATATGTTGTAAACAAATTTAAACACATAAATGAAATGACAGCTGGGAGAACACAATTAAAATGACTGTTTAATCCCTAGTTATTACTTAACTGTATTTTAATTTATTTTCTTTTCTTTATTCTGCTATCATACACTATATACCGCCCACAACCTGCTTCCTTCCTTTCCTCTCAGCCCACACCACCCTCCTTCTTACTAAGATCCAGTTATTCTTTTCTTTTCAGATAAGAGTACGATGCCCAGGGATATCATCCAAATATAGCATAAAAAGATGCACTATGACTAGACACAAACCCTCATATCAAGGGTGGATGAGGCAATCGAATAGGAAGAAAAGGGTCCCAAGAATAGGTAAAAGAGTCAGGGATACTTCAACTCCCACTGTTAGGAGTCCCAAAACAACACCAAGCAAACTATCACGGCATGTATGTGGAAGACCTACTACAGTCTCTTTGATTGCCACTTCATTCTCTGTGAGCCCCTATGAGCCCTGCTTAGTTGATTCTGTGTGCTGTGTTCTCCTGGTGTCCCTCTGGCTCCTACAATCCTTCCTCCCCCTCTTCTCTTGATTCCCCAAGCTCCACCTAAAGCTTGGCTGTGTGTGGGTCTCTGTATCTGCTCTCATCAGTAACCAGAGGAAGACTCAGTTGATATTGGGCTAGAAACAGATCTATAAGTGTATCAGAATATCATTAGGAATCATTTCATTTTCCATTACTGACATTTCATTTTGCCAGTAGTGTTTGGTTCTACTCTGGGTCTCTTGGCTAGTTTTCTGGTTCCTAGTTATCCAGACAATGTCAGGCATGGGCTGTCAGTCCTACCACTGAAAGTCTTTCCTGGACACAGAAGATAACCATTTCATGCTACTTATTCTCCATTACTAGGAGTTGTTACTAGGGTCACTACCAGGGGTTCCTAAATGCACCCTATTGCAGCCCTTTCTCTCTTTCTCTCTTCCCAAATTGACCCTTGCTGTGACCATTCCCACCTGTTCCTAGTCTACCTGCAACATCTATTCTATTTATCTTTCCCAGGGAGATCCCTGCATCAACCCTGGAGCACTATTTGCCAATTAGCCTCTCTAGGACTGTGGATTGCAGCACAATTATCCATTATTTTGTTGGTAATAAACATTTATAAATGAGTAGATATCATGTTTGTCTTTCTGGTTCTGGGTTGCCTTATTCAGGATCTTTTGCCTGAAAATTTCGTGTCATTTTTTAACTGTTGAGGAATACATTATAGTATAAACATACCATTAACTTCTCTATCCATTCTTTGATTGAGGGACATCTAGGTTGTTTCCAGTTCCTGGCAATTATGAATCATCTTCCATGAAAAGTGGTAAGATGGAACATCTTTTGACTATATATCCAACAGTGGTATGACTGTGTCTTGAGGTAGAGTAAGTCCCAATTTTAGGAGGAACCACTATTTTCATATCCATTGTGGCTTGTAAGTTTGTACTACCCTGAGAAATGAAGATCTGCTCCTCTTGCTCCACATCTTTACCAGAGTGGGCTGTCACTTGTGTTATTGATCTTAGCTTTTCTGACAGGTATAAAATGGAAACTCAAGAAATATTTTGACTTGCATTTCCCTGATAACTAAGATGCTGAACATTCTTTTAAGTGCTTCTAAGTAATTTGAGATTCTTCTATTGAGAAACCTCTGCTTCTATCTATACCGATTTTTTTTCTTTTTTCTTTTTCTTTTTTATATTAATTACAGTTTATTCACTTTGCATCCCAGCCGTAGCCCCCTCCCTAGTTCCCTCCCAGTCCCATCCCCCTCTCATCCTCTCCCATGTCCCTCTCCAAGTCCACTGATACCTGAGGTCCTCTTCCCTGTCCATCTGACCCTAGCCTATCTTAGATTATTTGGTTTATTTAAGTCTCATTTCTTGAGTTCTTTATATATTTGGATATTAAAGCTCTACTGGATATGGAGTTGGTGAAAATATTTTCCCATTCTACTGACTGCTGTTTTATCTCATGATTGTGTCCTTGCCCTTACAGAGTATTTTATTTTCATGAAGTTCCATTGAGTAATAGTCAGTCTTTGTGCCTCCACTATCAGTGCTCAGTTTATGAAGTTGTCTACTCTGCCAATGTGCTCAGATTTAAGATTCCCTATTTCCCTATTTTTCTCTTCTATCAGGTTCAGTATATCTGGTTGTATGTTGAGATCTTTGATACACATGGACTTGAGTTTCATTCAGGGTGCTAAATAGGGATATATTTGCATTCTTCTACATACAGACATTCAGTCAAACCTGAAGCAATTTTTGAAGATTTTTTTTAATTCCATTGTGTATTTCTGGCATCCTTATTAAAAGTCCACAGCCTATAGGTCTGTGGATTTATGTATGGACTTTCAACTTAATTTCCTTGAACAATGTGTCTGTTTTTATCTCAATACCAAGCATTTCTTAAAAATTATTATTACTATTAGTCTGTAGTAATAGAGCTTGAAATGTGGGATGATGTTACCTGAAAAAATTCTTTGATTGTTCAGGCTGTTTTAGCTACCCTGAGCTTTTTGTTTTTTATATGAGATTGACCATTGTCCTTTCAATGACTGTAAAGAATTGTGTTGAGGCCAGGCAAGTGGAGCACACCTGAAATCCCAGCACTCTGGGAGGCGGAGACAAGTGAGTTTCTGAGAGTTTGAGGCCAGCTTGGTCTACAACATGAGTCCAGGACTGCCAAGGCTACACAGAGAAACACCGTCTTAACACCTCCCTCCCCCCAAAAAAAATAAAGAAAAGAAAAAGAAAAAGAGAAAAAACTTTGTTGGGCTGGAGAGATGCCTTAGAGGTTAAGAACACTGGCTGTCCTTTCAAAGGTCCCGGGTTCAATTCCTAGCAACCACATGTTGGCTCATAACCATCTAAAGTGAGATTTGGTATGCAGGCAGAATGCTTTACACATAATAAATAAATAAATCTTAAAAAAAAGAATTTTTCTGTGCATCTAAAGAAACTAATCAAGAGAGAGGACCCTAACTAAAATGGTCAATCCCCATCCTGAAAAGCAAAGAGGATGGATATCAGAAGAAGAAAACAGGAAACAACCTAGAAACCTTCTACAGAGGGCTTCTGAAAGCCAGAAGAAGAAAACAGGAAACAACCTAGGAACCTGCCACAGAGGGCCTCTGAAAGCAGACTATCAAAGCAGATGCTGAGCCTGATGGCCAACTGTCAGGCAGAGTGAATGGCATTTTATGTAAGAAGTGGGAAATAGTAAGAGCTGGAGAGGACAGGAAGTCCACAAGGAGAGCAACAGAACAAGAAAATTTGAACACAGGGAACTTCCCAGAGACTCATACTCCAACCAAGGACTATTCATGGAGATAACCTAGAACCCCTGCACAGATGTAGCCCATGGCAGTTCAGTGTCCACGTGGGTTACATAGGAATGGGAAGAGGGACTGCCTCTGACATAATCTGATTGGCCTGCTCTTTGATCACCTCCCCCTGAGGGGGGAGCAGCCTTACCAGGCCACAGTAGAGGACAATGCAGCCACTTTTGATGTGAACTGATAGACTAAGATCAGAAAGGAGAGGAGAACCTCCCCTATCAGTGGACTTGGGGAGTGGCATGCATGCAGAAAGGGGAGGGCGGGTGGGTTCGGGAGGGGAGGAGGGAGGGACTTATGGGGGGGATACAAAATGAATAAAGTGTATTAATAAAAAGTTAAAAAAAAAAGAATTGTTAAAATTTTGATAATGTTTGCATTAAATCTGTAGGTTGCTTTAATATTTTGGCAGTTTTATTTTGCTATGTTAATTCTAACAATCCGTGAACATGGGAGATCATTCCTTCTTCTGATATTTCTTTTTTCAAATTGTTTTCTTCAAAAACCCATTTCTTTTTTCAAAGACTAGAAGTTTTTGTCAAATAAGAATTTTGATGAGGGAGGGAGGGAGGGAGGGACTGGGAGGGAATGAGGGTTCGGGGCACGGCTGGGATACAGAATTAATAAAATGTAACTGATAAAAATAAAAATTAAAATAAAAAAAAACAAAAAAAAAGAATTTTGCTTGCTTGGTTAGGGTTACCTCAAAATATTTTATATTGTTTGTGGGTATTGTGAAGGGTGGTGTTTCTCTGATTTTTTTCTCAGTTGTGTTGTTTGTATAGATGAGGGCTATGGATATTTTTCTTCTTAATATTGTATCCAACCACCTTGCTGAAGCTATTTATCAGATCTAGGAGTTCCTTGGTAGAAGTTTTAACTTCTTCCTTTATTTCTATCTTGACCCAGTAGTCATTCAGTAGGGAAATGGAAATGTTCCATTTCCATGAGTTTTTAGGTTTTTGTCATTTCTTTTGTTGAAATCTAGCTTTAGTCCATGGTGGTCTGATAAAATGCATGACATTATTTCTGGGTCTTCTATTCGGTTCCATTGATCCACCACTCTGTTTCTATGCCAGTACCATGCAGTTCTTATTACTGTTGCTGTATAGTAAAACTTGAGATCAGGGATGGAGATACCTCAAGAAGATCTTTTATTGTAGAGGATTGTTTTTAGCTATTCTGGGTTTCTTGTTATACCATATGAAGTGACAATTTCAAAGTCTATAAAGAACTGTGTTCGTAATTTGATGGGAATTGCACTGAATCTCTATTGGTAAGATGGCCATTTTTACTATGTTAATCCTGCCAAGCCATGAGTTCCTTTTCAAACTGAATCCCCTTGATCTCCTTTAATTGTCTTATTGTACTAGCTAGGACTTCAAGTAATTTGATGAAGCAATATGGAAAGAGTGGGCAGCTTTGCCTCATCCCTGATTTCAGTGGGATTGATTTAAGTTTCTCTCCATTTAGTTTGATGTTAGCTATAGGTTTGCTGTATATTGCCTTTAATATGCTTAGGTAAGTGTCTAAGCATAAAGACCTCTGCAGGACTTTAATCATAAATGAATGTTGGATTTTATCAAATGGTTTTCAGCTTCTAAGGATATGATCACGTGGTGTTTTTCTTTCAGTTTGTTTACATGGTGGATTACATTGATGAATTTCCATATATTCAACAAACCCTGCATTCCTGGGAGGAATTCTACTTTGTGAGTTTTTGGATTCAGTTTGGGAGTATTTTATTGAGGTTTTTGCATCAATGTTCATAAGAGAGATAGGTCTGAAGTTCACTTTCTTTTTTGGGTTTAGGTATCGAGGTGACTGTGGCTTCACAGAATGAGTTTGGTAGTGTTCCTTCTGTTTCTATTTTGTGGAATAGTTTGGAAGAGTATTGCTGTTAGCTCTTCTTTGAAGGGCTGGTAGAATTCTGTGCTGAAAAAACCATTTGCTCCTAGGCATTTTTTGTATTTGGGGCATAGATGTTCAGAATTGTGATGACTTCTTGGTGGAATTTTCCCTTGATGAATATGAAATGACCTCCTCTGTCCCTTTGATTAATTTTGATTGAAAATCTATTTTATTAGATATTAGAATGGCTACTCCTGCTTACGACTTGGGTCCATGTGCTTGGAAAACTGTTTTCTAACCCTTTACTCTCAGTTAATGTCTCTCTTGTGATTTAGGTCTGTTTCTTGTATGCAACAGATTGTTGGGTCTTGTTTATATATCCATTCTGTTAGTCTGTGTCTTTTTATTGGAGAGTTGAGTCCATTGATTTTGAGGGCGATTAATGACCAGTGACTGTTAGATGCGTTGTTTTTGCTGTTGGTAGTGGTAGTGTGTTTGTGTGCTTGGCTACTTTTAGTTTTGTTGTGGTGAGGTTATTTATTGCCTGTGTTTTCCTGAATGTAGTTAGCTTTCCTGGGTTGTATTTTTCCTTCTAGTATCTTCTGTAATGCTGGATTTATAGGTAGGGAATGCTTAATTTATTTATTCATTTAGTTCTTTCTTTCTTTATTTATTTATTTATTTATTTATTTATTAGCATTGGATATCTTCTATTCTCCATCTCTGATGACTGAGAGTTTTGCTAGGTATAGTAACTGGGCTAACATCTCTGTTCTCTTAGGGTATGCATGATAACCATATAGGCCCTTCTGGCTTTCATAGTCTCTGTTGAGAAGTAAGGTGTGATTCTAATGGGTTTGCCATTATATGTTATATATTTCTTTCTATGTTATATGTTTCTTTTATATCTTTCTGTGATTTAATTATTTCCTTTCTAAAGGCCACAAACTGTTTATCTTTATCTTCTGTATTTCTTTTTTTAATTTTTTTATTTAACTTTTATTAAATACACTTTATTTTCCTTTTGTATCCCCCCATAAGCCCCTCCCTCCTCCCCTCCCGGTCCCGCAAACCGAATACAAGAACACATCAAAGATATCATCCACCATGACCAAGTAGGCTTCATCCCAGGTATGCAGGGGTGGTTCAATATAAGGAAATCCATCAATGTAATTCACCATATTAACAAATTGAAAGAAAAAAACCACAGGATAATCTCCCTAGATGCTGAAAAAGCATTTGACAAAATCCAACATCCATTCATGTTTAAAGTATTGTAGAGATCAGGGATACAAGGCACATATCTAAACATAGTAAAGGCAATATACAGCAAGCCTATAGCCAATATCAAACTGAACGGAGAGAAACTTAAAGCAATCCCACTGAAATC
>REGO01000149.1:659145-677885 GCA_010120015.1 Rhombomys opimus
TTAGGGAAACAACACCCTTCACAATAGCCACAAATGACATAAGGTACCTAGGAGTAACCCTAACCAAGGAAGTCAAAGACTTGTATGAAAAAAATTTTCAAATCTCTGAAGAAAGAAGTAGAAGATGATATGAGATGATGGAAAGATCTCCCATGCTCATGGCTTGGCAGGATTAACATAGTAAAAATGGCTATCTTACCAAAAGCAATCTACAGATTCAATGCAATTCCCATCAAATTACCAACACAATTCTTTACAGACCTGGAAAGAAAAATTCTGATCTTCTGTATTTCTTTATGGATGACCATAATCTGTTTGACTTCATCTTTCTCTAATTCTTTACACATTTTATTTGTTTCCTCTATTATCCTCTTCATGAGCATATAGGTAAGGTTATCTTCTTGAATTTCATTTATGTTTGGTTGTCCAGGACTGCTTACCCCTGGATTTTGGAGATGCCAAAACTGGGTTTTGGAGATGCCATATTGCTCTGTCTTTTGTTGGTTGAGCTTTTATTCTGGCCTCTACCCATTGGGCTCTCTTAGGTGTTGGCTGTTCATTTCTGGCGAGTCTTAGAATCCTGGAGTGGGGAGAATCCCTTAGAAGGAAGATGATATTTTTTTCTGAAGGAGGCCTCCTGAGCTTTTTGGGTATGGTCACTGAATGGCCGGTGTTTCTCAGGAATGGCCACTGCTCACCACAGGCATATACACCTGAGTGGCAACTATGCTCTTTGTTAGTCAGCGGGGCTTTCCTCTGACCTGGAGAAGTCCTAGAGACAGCTGCCCTGCTCCTGGGTTTCTTGCTATGAATTTAGTTAGCTACTGCTGTTTTTCTTTCACCATTTTCTAGGCACAGCCCTCTTGAAGAACCTTGGAAACCCACAGTTTGGTTAATTTAGTAAGAAATAACTGGTTGCTGCTTGGAGAAGTATCTGGGGCCTGATCTTGGGGATCCCAGGCTACTGTAAGTCTGAGGTTGGAGCTCTGTGCCCCAGTATGCACGTGGTAATCAGTGGCAGGTGAGAACAGCTCTTGTGTGTACAGCATGAATCTAGAGCCTGGAGCTTGTGGAGACCAAGAAACTTTTCTGGAGCTGGTGTCCTGAGTTCAGTCCAGATGTTTCCCCCTCAACATGGGGCTTCCTCCCAACAGGGAGACACAGTCTGTGGTGTTTTGGTTTCCACAGTTCCATCTTGGGCAGCCCATAAGAACTCATGCGCAGGTGAGTGGTGGCTCCAAGCTGGTGACTGGGCGCCTGAGGGAACCAGGGAACTTCTCTTGAGAACTTTTCTGTGGTGGTAGGGACAGGGAGGCGTGGTTTGGCTTAGTGCTCTAAGTTCGAACCTGCTGTTTCTCTCACTGTGCAGTTTCCCCCCAAATAGGTAAACCCAGTCTCTGTTGCCCTGGGGCAGGCAGTTCTGTCTGGGATGGTGAGTCTGGCATGCAACAGGTCTCTGGGCTGATGGTTGAGCATCCAACTCTGGGCTGGAAGCTGTGTGCCCGCTGGTCCTCAGGACCTTTTCCAGGGATTGACTGGGTGACCTCAGATCGGTCCCATTAGCTTCCTCCCCTGTGGGCTTTTTTCTCTACTGGAAATCTCAGTCTCTGGTATTTTGGTGCCCACAGTTCAGCCTGGGAAGGTGATCAGGACATGCAGGCATGTAGCTCTGGGCTGGCAACCAACTGTCTGCCAGGTACAGGGAACTTTTCCGGGTTTTACATGGGTGACCTGAACCTAAGTGATTCCCACACAATGGGGTTTCTTCTCACCTGGGAAACACAATCACTGGTGTTTTAGGGATCAGAGTTCATTCTCTTGGTGCTGTACCGGCACTGCTATCCTGCTCCTCAGACACAGTTTCCTCCCGGTGCAGCCATCTTGGATCCTGCCAATCCATTGTTTTCTTATCCTGGCATCTAAGCATTTATGTTTGTTATTATTATTGGTATAGGTGTGAATTTCTGGGTTTGTCATTTTTGGATGAGTGTTTCGTTCATTGGCTTCTGTTTCCTTTCTGAATTTCTAGTCTATGTGGCCTGTGATTCAGCAGGGAGCTCTCTACCAGTGTTGAGGGCTAGACTTCTCATGACCCGCATGGTCTTTTGTTTAAACTGGTGATCTCTGCCACTGGTGGGTGCTGGAGTACTGGAGGAGAAGAGGGTGGGTTGGGAACAGAGTTCCATGGGTTGCATAGAGAGTGGAGGAGTTTGAAGGCAGGCAGTCTATCTGGAGTTCTAATGGTCAGCATGGCCTCTGGTCCAGGAGGGAGTGTCCACCTGAAATGTGGACTGGAATATGTCAGTGGGGAGGGGAGAGGATTTGAGTATAGTGTGGTAGAGGGACACCAAGAGAGTGGAAGAGGTCCTTGGCTAGCCGATCTACAGGTCCTTAGGAAGGTATGGCATGTGGTTGACAGAGGTTGTCTGCCAGAATTGGGGGCTGGGGCACAGTAATGGAGTGGGAGACTACTGATGATTGAGCCTGTTGGAAACTAGAGAGTGGGGTGGGTCCAGAGTCAATGGGCATCCCACTTGGCTATCTTGCAGGCATGGCTTGTGGATAGGCAGGGGATTTGTATCTGAGCAAACTGAGAGAGTGGAGAAGGTCTGTGGGTGGGTGGTCTACTTGGTGTCTGGCTGGATTTAAATTCTTTATATATTAACATTGACACATCAGATGAAGAAATATAGTTGTGATTAGTCAATTATTGTACATATCTTACATAGAGAAGTAGTAAATGGAATTAATATGACAAAACACCTTAATATGTAAACTTAATTTTTTTTAGAAGAGACAGCAAGCTACAAAATTATGACATTAAAAAAAAAATAGCGTGGGCTAACAGTATGTCTCAGCAGGTAAAAGAACACGTTATACAATCCTGACAACCAAATTTCCTGAAACATAGGTAAACATGCCTGATGTTGTGGGGCACATGTGTAAGCTCAGCAGTCGTGAGGTAGACAACTGGAAGCTCAATACTACCTATTCTTGAATCCACGGAATAGCAGGAACAAGAGAAACTCTGACTCAACAAGGTAAAAGGAGAAGAACAACTCCTGAACATTTTCCTCTTACTTTTGCAAAAGTGATGTGTCATGTGTGTGGAATCACACATGGACAATCACACACACACACACACACACACACACACACACACTAAAGGATATAAATATTAGAACATGATGTGGCACTAGAATAAATATGAACATCCATAGCTGAACACTGACAAAATATCTCACGATTCCGGTAAAACGAAAATTTCATGATTCTATATGTGATAGTTTAAAAATAAGAATTATCTTAATTATATTGAAAAACAAAGCTCTTTTGTGTATTCATGTACTCGTCTGTCTGTCTGTCTGTCTGTCTCTTCTTCTCTCTCCTTTACTTTGATCCCCATCTTCTTTATTAATGCCTAATTGGTTTCACACAATAAATACCAATGGTGGTCATATAAGGAAACATAATTTTGAAATTGGAGAACTAAGCTTTAGCTATTATTTCAATTTTAATAGAGTCTATGTCTTCTCCATGCATGGTACTTGGTTGGTTCATAAGTCTTTGCAGGACACCCTGGGCTCAGATTTTTTAGCTTTGTTGGTCTCCTTGTGGGGCTCAAGGAGACCAACAAAGCTAAAAGTGTTGGATGATTTTATAAATTTCCAATCCAAAATTATTTGATATTTCTATATTAGATATTAATGACAAAAACAGTTTTATAGAAAATATTAAGTATAGTTTTATTTACTGAAGTTATTAAAATAATTAGGCCCAGTAATATAGCCTTGGTAGGGTTCCACGCATATGAATAAGATGAAAAGTCAAATTTGCATATAGAAATATTACATGATAATCTATCTTAGAACATAAATTGTAAGAAGACTTTTTAAATTTTATTGTTATTATTATCATTTATTAAAATTTATTCAATTGTATCCCAGCTCTGGGTTCCTTCCTACTCTCCTCCTAATCTGCTCCTTTGCCCCTCCCTCATCTCCTCCTAATATGCTCCCATAGTCCACTGATAGGGGAGGTCCTCCTCCTCAACTTCTGTTTGACCCTAGCCGATCAGTTCTCATCAGGACTGGTAACATTGTCTTCTTCTGTGGTCTGGCAAGGCTGCACCCCTCAGGGAGAGGTGATCAGATTGCCTGTCACTGAGTTCATGTCAGAAACAGCCCCTGCTCCGGTTACTAAGGACCCCACTTGGAGACTGAGTCTGGGGTTTTAGTCCATGCATTGTCCTTAGTTGGGGTATCATTCTTTTCAGGGGTCCCAGGGCCATTTACACAATGTAATGCTACTTAGCTATTAAAACAAGGAAATCATGACATTTGGAGGCAAATGGTAGGGACTAGAAAATATCATCCTGAGTGATGTAACCAAGAAACAGAAAGCAAACATGGTTTATACACACTCATAAGTGGTTATTAGACATATAACATAGGATATATATATATACTAAAATATATTCTCTTAATGAAGCTAAACAAGGAAGACCATAGGGAAATGCTCAATCCTCATTCAGAAGGGCAAACAGGATAGACATTGGAAGCAGGAGAAGACAGATAACAGGACAGGAGCCTACTATAGAGGGCCTCTGAAAGACTATACTGATTGAGGTATCAAAGCAGATGCTGAGACCCATAGCCAAACTTTGGGCAGAATGCAGGGAATCTTATGAAAGAAGGCAGAGATAGAAAGACCTGGAGAAGATAGGAGCTCCAAAAGGAGACCAACAGAGCCAAAGACTTTTTTTTTTAATTTCTATAAAACAAAAAATAATGGCAGAACTTTTTAAAATTAAATTAAAATTTTATTTTTAATATTAGTTACATTTTATTAACTTTGTATGCCAGCTGTAGCCTGCTCCTTCATTTCCTCCCAATCCCACCCTCCCTCCTTCAGCTCCTCCCTACCCCTTTCCAAGTCCACTGATAGGGTAGGTCCTCCTCCCTTTCCATCTGACCCTAGCTTATCAGATATCTTCAGGACTGGCTGCAATGTCATCCTCTGTGGCCAGGCAAAGCTGCTCCTCCCTTAGGGGGGTGGTCAAAGAGCCAGCTACTGAGTTCATGCCAGAGATAGTCCCTCTTCCCCTTACTAGGGAACCCACTTGGATACTGAGCTGCCATGGACTACCTCTGAGCAGGAGTTCTAGGTTATATCCATACATGGTCCTTTGTTGGAGATACAGTCTCATAAAAAACTCCTGTGCCCATATATATTTGGTCCTTGTGGAGCTCCTCTCCTTTCCAGGACATACTAACTCCCCCTTCTTTCGTATGATTCTCTGCACTCTGCCCAAGGTTTGGTTATGAGTCTCAGTATCTGCTTTGATACACTGCTAGGTAGTGTCTTTCAGAGGCCCTCTGTGGTAGGCTCTTGTCTTGTTACTTGTTTTCTACTACTTCCAATGTAAATCTCATCTGTCTTTCTAAGTGAGGATTGATCATCTTACCCCGGGTCCTCTTTCTTGTTTATCTTCTTTAGGTATACAGATTTTTAGTATGTTTATCCTATCTTATAGGTCTAGTACCTACTTATAAGTGAGTATATACTGTGTGTGTCTTTCTGTTTTTGGGACAACTCACTCAAGGGGAAGAATTAGAAGGGAGACAATGAGGATAGATTTGAAAAGTCTTTTTTTCTTTTTTTTCTTGTTTGTTATTATTATTTACATTTTATCAACTTTGCATCCCAGCTGCATCCCCCTCCCCCATTCCCTCCCAATCCCAACCTCCCTCCCTCAGCTTCTCCCTGCCCTTTTCCAAGTCCACGGACTGGGGAGGACCTCCTCTCCTTTTGTCTGGCCCTCTTTTATCAGGTATCTTCAGGGCTGGCTGCGAAGTCCTCCTCTGTGGCCTAGCAGAACTGCTCCTCCCATGGGGGATGGGGAGTCAAAGAGCCTGCCATTGAGTTCCTGTCAGAGATAGTCCCTGTTCCCCCTACTATGGGAAACCAATTGGTCATTGAGCTACCACGGGCTTCACCCGAGTAAAGGTTCTAGGTTATATCCATACATGGTCCTTGGTTGGAGAAACAGTTTCAGAAAAAAACCCTGTGCCCAGATATATTTGGTCCTTGTGGACTCCTATCCTTTCCCTGTCATACTAACTCCCCTTCTGCCAAAGGTTTTGTTATGAGTCTTAGTATCTGTTTTGAAATCCTTCTTGCTAGGATCTTTCAGATGCCTTCTGCGGTAGACTCCTGTCATATGTCCAATGCACATCTCATTTGTCTTTCTAAGTGAGGATTGATCATCTTACCTCGTGTCTGCTTTTTTGTTTATCTCCTTTAGGTGTATAGACTTCATTATGTTTATTATATCTTGTAGGTCTATATAAGCGAGTATATACCATGAAACTGAAAAGCTTCTGTAAAGCAAAAGACACTGTCATCAAAACAAAAACGACTGCCTACAGATTAGGAAAGAATCTTCACCAAAACTTTATCTGACAAAGGGCTAATATCCAGTATATATAAAAAACTAAAGAAGCTGAAAAGCAACAAACCAAGTAATCCAATTAAAAATGGGGAACAAAGCTAAACAGAGAATTCTCTGCAGAGGAATATCAAATGGCAGAAAAACACTTAAAGAAATGCTCAACCTCATTAGCCATTAGGGAAATGCAAATCAAAACGACCCTGAGATTTTACCATACACCCATCAGAATGGCCAAGATCAAAACCTCAAGTGACAACACATACTGGAGAGGTTGTGGAGAAAGGGGAACCCTCCCCCCTGCTGGTGGGAATGTAAACTTGTACAACCATTCTGGAAATCAATCTGGCTCTTTCTCAGACAACTAGGAATAGTGCTTCTTCAAGATCCAGCTATACCATTCCTAGGCATATATCTAAAAGAGGCTCAAGTTCACAATAATTTGCTCAAACATGTTTGTAGCAGCTTTATTTGTAATAGCCAGAACCTGGAAACAACCCAGATGTCCATCATTGGAGGAATGAATACAGAAAATGTGGTATTTTTACACAATGGAATACTACTCAGCAATCAAAAATGAGGAAATCATGAAATTTGCAGGCAAATGGTGGGATCTAGAAAAGATCATTCTGAGTGAAGTATACCAGAAGGAGAAAGAAAATTCTTAAACAATAAAAGAAAAAAAATAGAGGAGTTACACTTGGATGGATAATGCTACTCCCTAAAACAAAAGGGCATTAAGCAAAATTCAAAGACCTGACATATTTGGTCTTTGGAACAGACAGAAGCCAAACTCAGAAAGATTTCAAAGCTTCCTCCCTGTTGGGTGGCTATGATACTGCCACTGTCTGTGATATAAACTTCTGGGGGTAGAAATGTGGTTATTTACTAGGTGTAGACATACTATGTATAGACCCTTCAAGCTAAAATAATTAGCTGCTTGTAAAGATATGCCCACTGGTACAATTGTGGTATAACTTTCATGCAAGTAGCCAACTGTTTTCTGATTGGGATGTTGGGTCCAATCTACAGGAGGGAACTGATACCTAGAACTATTAAACTGGTCAAAAGATCGTGGCTGATGAAGTAAATGGTGAGAACAGATAATGTACTACTAGTGTTTTACTAACTCAACTTGATATTCAACTTATTCCTAGCATAGTGATTCCTCAGAGAGGTTATGTTGATTAATAAAGACATACACAGCTGATAAAATTTCCCTGAATAAATGACTGTGGTCTACCAATCAATATGCCCATTCCACAGCTCAGGAGACATCACACTGATTGGATGAAAGAATATAAAAAACAAAGGTTGGAGAGGACTGTTAAGAAATGGTGTCTTGGCTGTAGTTACTGCAGATGTGCTGTGTAATCCTGGAGCCATTGCTGATCTATTTTGCATGAGGAGACTCATGTGCCCCAATATCTCATTGAAGTGCTATGGACATTTAAAATTTAATGAGTACTTGGGGATGTTATGTCATATTCCCTTAGTGTTGTAGCCAGCGATAATTTCCCGTCTTATGTAAATTTCAAGTTCACTTGTACTCATAGAACCTGCCATGACTAACCTCAAAGGGTAAAAATAAAATCAAAGTAGGTAGGGACATGTTGGAAAGAAAAAAGTTTTTATAGAGAAACATGTGGGAGAGAGAGGGAGAGAGAACAACAGAGATAAATACACCAAGTTTACAGTGTGTGTGTGTGTGTGTGTGTGTGTGTGTGTATGCACGCGCACGCAAATGTAGATAGCTAGAAGGCAAGGAGATATAATCCCCTTGGAGTTGGTGTTACATGATGTTTTGTGCCACCTAAAATGAATGTTATGAACAGAACTCGTATACTTATCAAGAGTAAGAGAATCTCTTCACTGCCGAATCCTGTCTCCATTCATTTACATATATTCTTTACTAAACATTTTTGCACAACTACATTAAGTCAGTATATACTATTATAGATTCTCTACCAAAGTCTGAGATCTAAAATCCTTCCCACTATTGTGAAAACACTTCACCCAACTCGCATGTCACATTTTTCATTTAAATTGAAGAGACCCTAAATATATGACACAAGATAACTTTCAGACTCTACATTAAAGTGTGTGTGAATTATAAAGGTAAATATGTTTAGACTGGGTCTTGTCTGTCATGCATATTTTAGGCGGTACAGATAATTACCCTAAAATCTAAAAAAAGAAAAAAAAATTAAATCCAAAAAAAATTCTTGGATATGATACACTTAAGCTATAATGAGGAAAGGAAGGAATATGGATTTGAGAGCTGATTTTTCTTAATGTGACTTCACTTTCTCTCTCCTTCTAGTCCTGGGCACTCTGCACATCTTGCTCCTGGTTTGCTTGTCTTAAACCTACCTTTCCTATGGGGTTCTTAGGTTTCAGCCTTAGCACATGGTGGTGACAGGCAGCCTTTATCTAAGTATTTAGGGACTTGAAATATAAACTTAGATAACTAAACTTAAGAGAGCTGGAATGTACAGAAATGTCAGATCTAAAGGCACTGATGTGCAGTAACAGGCAAATGACACCTAAGAGGAATTCATTATATCATTTTTCATTTTGCTTTTACTTCCAAGTGCCAATTCCTAGCACATCAGTTGTCTTAATTTAGTTCCCATTTATACTGTGCCTTGTTTACTAGAAGAATATAAATCTTATAGCTATTGAATTCAGTGTTTCAAATAAGGAAATAATTTTAATATTAATAATATTAACAACAATTCTGAAAAATATTTGATCCAATGTTCAGTCTAATTACCCTAGCTGTGGTTCTTCCATTTCTTGGAAGTCTAAAGTGTTAAGGTCATGGTAACAAAAGGATGACCTGGAACTGCTTGTCTATATTAAGATTTTTCTAGCTGTGCACATAGAAACACTGTTCCTATGCTTGTATAAGACATTTTAAAGGATGTTACCTTTTACCACTATTATTCATTTTTTATTTTTCACAAGTTAATAGAATTCAGACAAACTTTTCAATAAGGAATCCAAATTCTGGTCAATCGTAGCTGTGATTAATAATCAGGCTCACATTATAGAAGCGTATTAATCATTATTTAAGAAGGCATAACTTTTTACATGTTTGTCTTCTCAGCATAACAATATAACTTGCATATTTATAAAATGCCTCCCATGAACTACTTTTTGGTAACTAAAATAATTTCCTGGGTTTTTTTGTTTGTTTGTTTGTTTTTGCTTTGTTTTTGTTTTTGTTTTTTTTATCAACCCATGGTTTCACTTAAAACTGCATTGCTTATTTATGTAATATTTTAAAAAACCATAAGATTCATTAATTGCCAAATAACTAGTGCTATTATTTGAATAAAGGAAGTTTTTGTGTTCATGTTCTAAACATAGAAAAGTGTCACTATTTTGGCCTTGAAATTCAGTCACCAGTAGTCATCTATCAGACTCACCTTTTCCAACATTATTGGCTGTGGCTGATGTTGTTAAAGATGAATTCTCTTGTCTTTGGATGGTTAATGTAACTGAACTCTATTGCACTTTGAGAGATCATGGCTGAAAATTTTTGACACGTCTATGGTTAATTTTCTGAGACATTGCAACTAATTTAGAACTTACAACTGAATATAAATAATCTAAGCTGATCATTTTAATATGGCATGCTTGACTCTTGGCTTTGCTTCATTTGCTAGCCTAAAAGCAATTATTTAGGTGTTGTAAGCCTTTCTGATGATCTTAAAAACTCCCAAGTAACCAGTGCATGAATTTACCTCTTGGTTACAGCAGTCTTAGATAAAAATTGACTTGTCGTATGTAGTATTGATCCCTGGGGCACCCCACCAACAAATTCTTTGTATCCTGAGAATTGCCTAATTAATCTCTTTCTTTATTACTTATCTTTTAATCATTCTTAAGTTTTCTCCATATAATTTCCTTGATTTTATTAATGGACTTCCATAAAAACTTAATCAAAACCATCCACTATAAGTTTAAAAACATTAAAATTATGTTTCTTTGTAGAGAATTTGTCTGTTAAATTGTCTATAAGTGATTATAAAATAAACACCTTCTTTTTCAAAGACTCCGAATACATTTTACACCTTATTATTAACTAATTTATTTCTTGTTAAGTTTTAGTCTTACTAATTTAAAAAAACTAGTTTAAATTTTAAGTAGTTTTATAATTATATAAAATGTAATTTTGAAAAAGCATTTTAATTTTTATTGGTTCCTATTAGAGTGAGTCTACCCTGGGCACATTACGAAAGGAAAATTTTAATTAAGATTTCTGTATTGAGGAACAGAGATTGGGCTCGAATCTGGACTCTGTCGATAAAACAGATGAGACAATTTTGTTTTGTTTTTTTTCTTTTGAAAATAGATGTTTTTTATAAAATATAGTCTGTCCTAGTTTTCCAACCCTCTCATCCTGGCAGATCCTCCTAATCATCCCTATCCCCCTGTTCCATGACTTTGTTCTTTCTCTCTCCCTCTCTCTGATGGTTTTCAAGACAATGTTTCTCTGTTAATCCTTGACTATTCTGGACTTGCTTTGTAGACCAGGCTGGCCACGAACTCACAGCAATCTATCTACCTCGGCCTCGGCCTCCCTGAGTGCTGGGATTACAAGTGTGTGCTGCTATGCCTAGTTTGTTTTCTCTCTTTTAGAAAACAAAGCAAACCATACAACTAAACAACAAAACAGAGAAAACCATAAAAACACAAAGTCAAAAAGTAAAGTTAAATATGCCTAAGACAATGTATTATGAAACAAATAAACAAAGAAAAATTCTCAACTTCATATGGAATAACAAGAAACCCAGAATTGCTAAAACAATCCTCTACAATAAAAGATCTTTTGAAGGTATCTTCATCCCTGATCTTAATCTGTACTGTGAAGCAACAGTAATGAAAAACTACATGGTACTGGCATAGAAACAGAAAGGTAGATCAATGGAACCAAATAGAAGACCCAGAAATAAACCCACACACTTATGGACACCTGATCTTTGACAAAGATGTCAAAACCATACAATGGATAAAAAATAGCATTTTCAATAAATGGTGCTGGTCTAACTGGTTATCTATGTGTAGAAAAAAAAAAGCAAATAGATTCATACTTATCACCCTGCACAAAACTAAAGTCCAAGTGGATCAAAGACCTCAACATTAAACCAGACACATTAAATCAGTTAGAAGAAAAAGTGGGGAAGACCCTAGAACTCATTGGTACAGGAGACAACTTCCTGAACAGAACACCAACAGCACAGGCTCTAAGAGCAACAATCAATAAATGGGACCTCATGAAACTGAAAAGCTTCTGTAAAGCAAAGGACACCATCATCAAAACAAAATGACTGCCTACAGATTGGTAAAGAATTTCACCAAACCTTTATCTGACAGAGGGCTAATATCCAATATATATATAAAGAACTAAAGAAGCTGAAAAGCAACAAACCAAGTAATCCGATTAAAAAATGGGTTACAGAGCTAAACAGAGAATTATCGATAGAGGAATACCGAATGGCAGAGAAACACTTAAAGAAATGCTCAACCTCATTAGCCATCAGGGAAATGCAAATCAAAATGACCCTGAGATTTCACCTTACACCCATCAGAATGGCCAAGATCAAAACCTCAAGTGACAACATATACTGGAGAGGTTGTGGAGAAAGGGGAACCCTCCCCCCTGCTGGTGGGAATGTAAACTTGTACACAACCACTCTGGAAATCAATCTGGCGCTTTCTCAGACAACTAGGAATAGTGCTTCTTCAAGATCCAGCTATACCATTCCTAGGCATATATCTAAAAGAAGCTCAAGTACACAATAATGACATTTGCTCAACCATGTTTGTAGCAGCTTTATTTGTAATAGCCAGAACCTGGAAACAACCCAGATACCACTCAACTGAAGAATGGATGCAGAAATTGTGGCACATCTACACAATGGATTATTAGTCAGCTATGAAAAATAAGGATATCATGAAATTTGCAGGTTAATGGTGGGAACTGCAAAGAAAAATGCAATTGAGTTTGCATTGTTTTGGTCATGCACTGCTGGGCATTAGCTTGCCCTTAACTGTGATTTACATACCCAGAGATACTAATTTTTTCTTTGTGAGCTATTGTCATTTGGAAAAAAATTCTTGGTTAGGGATAGATAATCATGTCCACTTCCCCCTTCTTCATGCTGGGACCCATTCTGGCTTGGTGCTGTGCAGGCCCAGTACAGGCCCAGTGCGTGTTGCCACAGTTTCTTTGATTTCATGTATGTGTCTGTCCTGTTGTGTCTCTAAGACCTTGTTTCCTTGGGATCTTCCATCATCTCTGGCATTTTGTCTCCTCTTCTGCACAGTTCTCTGTGTCATGAGGGAAGAGAAAAAATTGAGTTAAAATTGTAAACCAATGCCAAGAAAGTGAGTTATTTAATACTTGTTATTAAGACAAGTATTAAAAAATGAGAAAAGGGGAGAGAGAGAGAAAGAGAGAGAGAGAGAGAGAGAGAGAGAGAGAGAGAGAGAGAGAGATCGATCTTCTGGAGTATCTCTGACAAAGATTTTGAATTAATATGTAATCTATTTCCTATGTGTTATCTGTAAATGTTGATGAAGTATGATTCTGTGCTTATCTGTCTGGTAACTGGACGCTTGAAGGTTCCAAGATTTTGGACACTTCAGAAGCTAAGTATTAAGGCTCCTATGGTTCATGGACGTAAACTGAGAAGAAATTCCAGAAGAGAGCATGCAGGACCTTCCTAAATTTGGTGTAGTCATTACCACAGATTCTGGGCTTTCAGGTTCATCAGGGGAAGCCCAGTTCAATGTTTCACCTATAGCTGGTTTATATCATGGTGCCAGAAAATTGAGATTAACAAATGCCCAATTTTATGTAAAAAAAAAAAAAAAATCAAATAATGTGAACCAAAGGTGACAGTTTCTTTATTATCCAGGTCAGGAACAAAGCTATTCTTGCTTCTAGAGTAATACAATGTCTTTGCCTTCCAAGATTGTTTGGAGTACAAATGTCACTGACAAGACGGTATAGAAGCAAAGACTAAGACGACACACAGAAACAAAGGGTAGAATTTTTTCCTCAACAGGCAGAACTGCCATACTTCTGTGTTTTTCTTTGTGTTTAGCATCTTACCAAGTTTTCAACTTGATGAATTTTTTTATTAGTACTTGATTGAAGGTTCAGCATACTTACAACAACAAGTGGCATTTACAGTGTGTTGCAGCCTAACTAGATAAATATTGTTTAACTAGGTGATTTATTAGAAAAAAAAAATTACCACTAGGCTTTGTAGATGTATTGGATTAATAATGTGGCATGGTCTGGAAATTAGTATTTTTCAGAGTGGGACATTTGATTGTGATTTTTCAATAGTTATCAAAAAGGATTCTACAAACTCAAATGACTTACTAGAATTAAATTTAATCTTCCATTTTCCTCTATCATGATGAAGACAAGTATTAAAAAATGAGAAAAAGGGAGAGAAAGAGAGAGAGAGAGAGAGAGAGAGAGAGAGAGAGAGAGAGATCGATCTTCTGGAGTATCTCTGCAAATACAGTAGGGAACCTTACTGAGGCTAGGAAAAAAAAAAGATCATGTGGTCATCTTACCTCTTACATTTCTTGCATGTGCGCTTGTCAAAATCTGGCTTAAAACTAGTAGTTTGCATTAAAACTTGTCATTTAACTGCAGTGTAGAAAAGAGCATGTTACCTTCCAATTCTAATTATGTTAATCACATGAACAACCTGATTGGTGGTAGATGGCTTTAAAGTTTAGGTGAGTTTATAATCCCATGGGTAAATTAGTAAATGAATACCTGGTTTGGGGTGGTTGGGGAATTTGGCATCTTGACAATTTTAGTTCTGTAAGTACTTTCACTGTGTCCCACTAAAGCCATTAAAGTGACACCATTGATCAGAGACTTGGAAAGATCTGTGTATAATTGGCTTTCAAATGTCAGTAAAAGCTAGCTCCAGTGAGAGCAGACTGCGTGGACTACTGTTTTCTCTCTCTCTCTCTCTCTCTCTCTCTCTCTCTCTCTCTCTTTCTCTTTCCCCCTCTTTCTCTGTGTGCTTGTCTTTTTAGAAGCTAATTATAAGGAGTGAATATTTTCACTTCTTTGGAAAAGCATAACTATTGCATTTTGAAAGAAATCAGTAATCTGACCAATCTTTTTTTTCTTTTTTCTTTTAATTTTTATTATTACATTTTATTAACTCTGTATCCCAGCTGTATTCCCCTCCATTATTCCCTCCCAATCTCACCCTCCCTCCCTCATCACCTCCCTGCCCCTGGAGGAGCAGTCCTGCTAGTCCACAGAGGAGGACTTTGCAGCCATACCTGAAGATACCTGATAAAACAGGGTCAGATGAAAGGGGAGGAGGTCCTCCCCAATCAGTGGACTTGACCAATCTTAAAGACATTAAGCTATACTGGAATTTAAAAACTAACAATTGTACTATTTTAACTTTCATCAAGAAATTTTGAAATCATACCTAATTTTTCCAATACACTTGATAATTTTATTTTTCATGGCAAAAGAGTAGGAAGATGCAAATACATATCCAGTTTTTCAAAGAGAAAAAAAAAAACATAACATATTGCAACAGTTACATAAAACCCAGTTTAACAAACAGAAACCTGTTCTGATTCTGAGCAGAAAGTTTGAGTGGAAAAAGTAGAGACTCAGAAACTCTTCTGTGAGTCCCCTCACCAAAATGCTTTAACTTTTTTTTTTTAATTTGTAATCTCTGTGTGTCTGCTGCAGGCACCTGTGCAAAGTACTTGATGGCTACAGTCTGAGATATAGACTTTTCATAGCAGAATTCAAGAGTGAATTATTTCAGTTGGGGTTAGTGTACCTGGAAAATTTACCTTCAGATGCCTGGTATTCCATTTCAGAATGGTAATGATAGACTACCCTTCACTTGCTTCCTCAAAGCCAGAACACTGGGGCAATGTGGGGGCTGTGAGTCTGCCCCTCTCAAACACTCCTGCCACAGCCAGTAACAAAAGGGGAAATATAAAACTTGGTATCTTCTCATGAGAGCAAAGACACAAATATTAACTAAAGAGTGGAAAAATAAATCCTTAAATATCAGTAAAGATTCTATTCTGTTTCTTTCCCTGCAATTACATTTAAGTTATCTCTGATGCCTAGAAATTCTAAAGAGAAAAAGCAATCCATTACTTATATTTCATTACAAACAAAAAAAGAGTATGGTTATAGTTAATCTTAGTAATCTCTTTACTTAATTAAAATCCCTGACTGTGCCATTCATGAAAGAAGTCTTTTCTCCAAATGATAAAAATCCATGCTCTAAAGAGGATTGAAATCAGAAGAAGAAGAAAACAGGAAACAACCTAGGAACCTGCCACAGAGGGCCTCTGAAAGGCTCTGCCCTGCAGAGTATCAAACAGACACTGAGACTTATGGCCAACTGTTGGTCAAAGTGCAGGGAATCTTATGTAAGAAGTGGAAAATAGTAAGATCTGGAGAGGACAGGAATCCCACCAGGAGAGCAACAGAACCAGAAAATTTGAACACAGGGGTCTTCCCAGAGACTCATACTCCAACCAAGTACCATGCATGGAGATAACCTAGAACCCCTGCACAGATGTAGCCCATGGCAGCTGAGTGTCCAAGTGGGTTACATAGTAATGGGAAGAGGGACTGCCTCTGACATAATCTGATTGGCCTGCTCTTTGTTCACCTCCCCCTGAGTGGAGATCAGCCTTACCAGGCCACAGAAGATGACATTGCAGCCACTCCTGATGAGATCTGATAGACTAAGATCAGAAGGAACGAGAAGAGGACCTCTCCTATTAGTGGACTTGGGGAGGGGCATGTGTGAAGAAGGGGGAGGGAGGGTGGAATCGGGAGGGGAGGAGTGAGGGGCTTATGGAGGGATACAAAGTGACTAATCTGTAATTAATAATAAAAAAATAATAATAATGAATATTCACAATCATTAATAACTTCTCCAACTTCACCTTCACAAAAAGGTGTCATTATGTGACACCTAGAAAAACATCATTTCTGTTAAATATTCTTGACAAAAATAGAACTCAAATAAAAATCTGAAAAATCTTAAAAATAAAATCCATGCTCTAATCAAGGCATGGTAGCTCATGCCTGTAATGCCAGCACTTGGGAAGTGGAGGCTTTGATTTCCAGACCACTTGGAGCTTTACAGTGAGTTCCTAGGTCGTCTTGGATACACATCACAACCTTATCACAAAAAAGACTTAAATATAATTTCTGTCCTTGAGTCTCCCTCTCCTTCTCCCTCTTCCTTTCTCTCTGTCTCTCACTTGCATACACACATATACATATGAATATAAGATATGCAGGATAATATGCATATATGGATATCAAATATATACATACATATATTTATGTATATACTTTTAGTTTTATAAATAATACATGATAAATTCTTATATCCCTAAGTAGGCTAACAGGCTTTAAAGAGCATGTGACTATTGTCAAATCATGTGTAGAGTTCCATAGATGTAAAAACTTTATATTTATCATAATTTTTAAACATTCCTAAGTTTCTCAATGAGAAATGGGACCTACCTACAGATGTTAGATACTAGTGTCACTGTTTGTATGGATATAGTAAAAGAATGAATGACTAGAATCAATGTCTTCTCTTAGAGACCCCAAACACCCTGCCTACTAAAGTAATGCCATTCTCACCTTAACACAGTATTGTTTCTCTTTTAGCCTGTGCTGGGAGTATAATCTGTGGGTCCTCCACAGATTTTTGATGCTAGGGATTGTTAGTTGGAAACAAAAGTAAAGTTATAGGACTATTTCCTATGAAAAGGGCACTATCCTGAGTTAATTTGCACATTGCAGCTGTGCACTGTCCAAGTGGAGATAGTTACTGCTATATCACTAACATAAGGAAAAAAATGTGAAAAATGAAATGATTTCTAACAGCAGTCTTTCCCAAGAACCCATGAGGGAAGTCACTAAGTTGTGCAATGCAAATCCTGAATGAGACCACGTACTTATCTCCCGGGCTTTATATTAAGTAGAACCTTAATACAACACTTAAAATACTTGGCCATATCAAGATCAGGAAAAGCAAATTTCATGATTTCCTTATTTTTCATTGTTGAGTAATATTCCATTGTATAGATGTACCACATTTTCTGCATCCATTCTTCAGTTGAGGGGCATCTGGGCTGTTTCCAGCTTCTGGCTATTACAAATAAAGCTGCTACAAACATGGGTGAGTAAATGTCCTTTTTGTGTACTTGAGCCTCTTTTGGATATATGCCTAGGAGTACTATAGCTGGATCTTGAGGTAGCACTATTCCTAGTTGTCTGAGAAAGCACTAGATTGATTTCCAGAGTGGATGTACACATTTACATTCTGACCAGCCGTGGAGGAGGATTCCCCTTTCTCTACAACCTCTCACCCCTGCACAGATGTAGCCCTTGGCAGTTTAGTGTCCAAGTGGTTTACATATTAATGGGAAGAGGGACTGCCTCTGACATAATCTGATTGGCATGCTCTTTGATCATCTCCCCCTGAGGGGGGAGCAGCCTTACCAGGCCACAGAAGATGACAATGTAGTCATTCCTGATGAGATCTGATAGACTAAGATTAGAAGGAAGGAAAGGAGGACTTCCCCTATCAAAGGACTTGGGGAGGGGCATGCATGAAGAAGGGGGAGGGAGGGTGGTTTTGGGAGGGGAGGAGGGTGGAGCTTAGGGGGGGATACATGATGAATAAAGTGTAATTAATAAAACTTAAATAAAAGATCAGGAAACGCTTGCTTTCAGATTAAAAAACTACAAATTTTCACACTGTCTTGAATTGTTTTATTCTCATTGGAGTTCAGTTGTCTTATTTTTCTCTTCTTTATTGAGATTATTTGAAGACTCTGGCTTATTAATTTTTTTCATATACTTTTCTTTTTTGTTAAATATATACTTTTATTAAATAGGAAAAATACAAAAAAATAGGAAAAATACAACAGATGGACAGCATTAATTTTCACATGTATTCATAGTCTCAAGGATGATAAAAAATACAACACCTTGAATTTTATTATATATATGAAATTATTTCAAAAGACATTTTTAAAAATCTGGCCAAATCTTCTAATCTTTTTTTTTTTTATCAGTTACATTTTATTAACTCTGTATCCCAGCCGTGTCCCGAACCCTCATTCCCTCCCAGTCCCTCCTTCCCTCCCTCATCACCACTGTGCCCCTTTCCAAGTCCACTGATAGGGGGGACCTCTCCCCCCATTCATCTGATCCTGTTTT
>REGO01000149.1:679865-707586 GCA_010120015.1 Rhombomys opimus
ATTCTCAGCTTCATATGGAGAAACAAAAAACCCAGAATCTCCAAAACGATCCTGTACAACAACAGATCATCTGGAGGTATCTCCATCCCTGATCTCAAGCTGTACTACAGGGCAACAGTACTAAAAATTTCATATACTTTTTACTTTGATAAATTGAAGAGAGTTTACCCTAATGAAACATTGAGTTCTGACTAATAATTCACCCTAGAGCAGGAATTACTTGTTCTCTAGTATCTTATCAGCAACACGGATTGGTCCAAACAAATGTTGATTACTTATCAATTGATGAGCTATAATGATAGGTATTTTATATTGCATTGGTTAATTAACATGTACTTACAGGAGCCTCTTATGGCAGGGAAACAAGGCAGCAAGCAAGTACAGAGGACAGAGCAGCAAACTGGTAGCCCACAGCTGGTGGCATGGAAGGGTCTTAAACCCTCAAAGCTGACCTCTAGCACATACTTTCCTAACAAGGCCACACCTCCCATGCCTCCCAGAAGAGCACCAACAATTAATGACCAACCATTCTAATATATGAGCCTATGAGACACAGTCAAAACTTCATCTTATACTTCTTGGTACTTTCAGGCTTATGGCCTATGAAAATGCAAAATTCATTTAGTCTAACTCTAAAAGTACCCAAATTTTCTTAATCTCAGCACTTAAAAAAACATTCCAGAGGGTGGTCTGAGGTGCAAGCCAATTTCTTTATGAACCTAAAACAAGAAAATTACCTACTTCCAAAATATGGGAGCAGAGAAGCTACATTATCATTTCAAAAGGAAGGACTGAAGTGCAGTGGCAAATGACTGGATGTAAGCAACACTGGAACTCACCAGGTCAAACTTCAAATACTGTATGTTTGTGGAGTCTGGGAGCCCAGATGGCTCTTTCCTTCCAACTTTGCTGACCACAACACATTTCTGTCATGATTGTTCCACCTCCTGCATACAGCAGACCAATCCAGATATCTCATGGCTCTGGCACCTTTAATATCTTGTCATCTCTAACACAATCCAGGATTCACTTTCATGCAACAGAGTATTCCTGCATGAAATTCTCAAAAATTGAAAATTAAACTATAAAGGAAAGCTGTTTACAATATATTATTATATAAATCCATCTGCAGGAGCTTCTTGATTTACTTGCCATCAGTGACTTCTACTTTTGTGTCTACATAACTCATTGTGATGCCAGTTTGGTAGTTTAGTATAATATATAGTATAATACTATACTACAGTTTCTCAATAGCATTACATCTGGTTTTGACAGTGTCATTAGTCAATTGTAAAGTGGGGAGTTAGGTGAAGAAAAACAGGTCAGGAGAATGAATGCCTATTCACATTCCCTCAAAACTCTTACACTGACATGAAATTAACCAAAACCTAAAATGACTCCCAGCTGAACATACTCTTTTATCAGTTTCTGTGTGACTAATATTTATTCCTTGAATTTTAGCTCTTAGGATTGATTTATTGGTTTAGAAAAGGCATGAGGATGATGAAGGAAAGGATGATATAAAGGATGATGAGGATGATATAAAGGAAAAGGTAAAAAAAATAATAATAATGTTTTAAATTCAAGGAAAAGAGGTTGTGATTTGAAAAGGTCAGGGAGATGATGTAAATACAAAATGCATACTTAACATTTAAAAAATTAATTTAATATAAAACCAAATACCAAATCGTAGACAAAACTATGAGCATTCAAATCAGGATGTATTTTAACCACATTTTTCAAGATGACACACCAGTTTCTATTTTTACCAGACAAAGCATCTAAACCCCTTTCCTTTACATTATGTGCTGGCTAGTGTTATGTCAACTTAAAAAATATTAGAGGAATTTGAATAGAAGGATTCTTAATTGAAAAACTGCACAAAAGGCTGAATGAATATTGACCCGTAGGTAAGCCTGTATATTTTTAAAACAGAAAATTAAGTGGGAGTGCCCAGTTCAAAGTGGATGTTGCTACCATGTGCTGCTGGTTCAGGGGTCTGAGAGAAAGTATGCTCAACATACCCAGACAGAACAACCCTTCAAGCAGCACTCCTCCATGGTGTGAAGCCCCTGCCTCACTTCCTGCCTCCAGGTTCCTGCCCCTTTTGAGTTCCTACACTAACTTTCTTTAGTGATGTGATGTGATGAATGTAGAACCAGAAGCTGAAATAAACTTTTTTTCCCCAAATTGTTTTGGTCACAGTGCTTTATCATAGCAATAGAAACATAAGACAAAGGCACATAATGATTTCATTTTTACCACCGTATGAATCTTCGATGTTACATATAAATTCCCACCTTAAATGGGTCTGAAATCACATAGCATAGGCATTCAATAGATTTTATATTTAATATTATTTTACACATTTTGGTTTCTGAGTGTGAACATGAAGATAAGTGCCCCGTCTTTAAGCAAAAGTGGCAACTAAAGCCACAAAGGAATTGTTCTCAGCTCTTGTTTCAATGGCATATTGTGGATGTAAACATGTTTTCGTTTTGATTCCAGGTATAGGATATGGCATTGATTCATATTGTCCACAGCAGCAAACTATTTGCCTAGTACAGGCTCTGAGAGGGGCTCTCTGTCAGCTGGAGACAGTTTAAATTGGAGGACTCTAGAGAGAGAATAAATGGCAGAGCCCAGAGAGAGAAAGGGGGCTCTGAGAAAGAAGGCTGCTGGTGCTCCCTGCTGCTGCATCTGCTTGCTGTTGGTAGTTGGATGAGAAGAATTTGGACATATCCTGAAAGGAAGATTGGACTTGCCCTAAGGAACCGAAATACCCTAACCAGCAGGAAGTACCCCACTCTCCGGGCTAACCTTTCTCTCCTACCTGGTGTTGGGGTGTTGGAAGGGATTGGGGTGGAGAAGGGAGAAATAAGCATAAGAAATAAAATAGAATAGAAATAAATAAATAAAATAGAATAAAAATAATGTCAACAGTATATGGGTCTTGACCAAAGTAGGGATTCCAATGTACGGGTTATGATAAATACAAACTATGTATCTTGAAGTTTTGGTGATAAATAATGGTAATAAAGAAAAATAAGTGTTTTATCCATAGGAATATGAAGCATACTCTCTCTATGTTTTCAAAAAAAATGAAGTCTACATTTTTGTGTGAAACAGAAAGCCTAAGGTCTGAAGGAAATTAATTCAAAAGTTAATGTCTTTTACATTATATCTAATAAAGAATTGTCTGTATTAATAATTTATCAATAAACTAGTTAAGACATAAACCACTTTTACATTTTATTTGCATCATTTTGAAGATGGCTAATATAAGAACAAAAACAATGACTTATTTTTATTTTATATTATCTACCCTAAAATGTTATATTCTTTCTAATAGATAGGACCTTTTTTTAAATACTCAAACCTTGACTCTCTCTATTTCACATAACAGTTTTGAATTATAGCATCATTATGAAATCTCTTCTTCAATTCACACAGTGTTCTCAAGTAAATGTTTTAAGATCTATCACCCTATTTAACTAGTACTAATTATGAGAAAACATTTATTAATCAAGGTGGGTGAGTTAACAATCTATGTTCATCGTCACATACATGTTCTTTTTCAATAATTTGTAGAACAAAGTGCTTTTTAAAGACAGTTTCTTTGAGTATGATGGGCTTTGTTTACCTTGTCTCATCTGTAATATCCAGGATCTTGAAGGACCTTTCAAATATTGTTTAAAGCTTAAAAGCTTAGAATAGTCATTGCCCTATCAGTAGTTACTCATGTCTGAATTAAGAATTAAAATATTACAGAGAACTATTATGCTAAGATAAGAAGTTAGTACATTTCTTCTTAACACAGTTCAGTGTTTCTTTCAAAATATTTTTCTACATGAAAAAAAACAATTCTACAATTCCTTGTGTAACAAAATTGGTCTCTTGCTTCACATATTCTTTTATAAAAGTGTATATTTCAGATTTATGCTGGACACAAAAAGGAATTTTGTAAGAAATCTTGAGTTTCAGTGATAACAGAATGTACTTTCCCACTGAGAAAAATAAAAACACATTAAATAGCACAACTCTCCTTTAAAGTTTCAGAGGTTAGGAAGCTGGGCTGATAAATATTTGAATTGCAGTTCTCCCACCTGGAAGCCAAATTTTTATGGCTTCCCTTGGGTGCTTTAAAAGCCAGTATTTTCAGATTCGGGTACTTACCACCTTTTACACTAATCCTGATGGTCAAGAGGTTCCTCCTGATGCACCATTTTAACAAATGTAATATTATACTTTCTACCAACATGCATGCACCTTGGATATGTTATTTCCCAGTTTAAAAGGAAAAAAATGCTGTTGTAAACAGGAAGTCACAAATAATAAAAATTAAGCTATACAAATAAAGTTTTGAGATAAAGTTAGCTAAATATTAACATCCTTACATTACCTACAATTATGTTGGGACTATTAATAATTTAAAATATTTCTATTTGTTCAATGAAAGGCTTATTAAACACATATTTCATTTCTGTGTAAGAGTTTGCTATAAGCCACAGACTTTCTGAGATTTACATACTGTAGTGGATATTATCTCCTATAATAGTCATTACCATGACATGAAAATAGTGAATTTAAGACAAAAGCAATCCATTAGAAAAAAACATTAAAACAATAAAGCAAAAGAACTCACAGGTTAGGTATTCTTACAAAACCGTCAGAAGTCATTTCAAAATTGCCTGACTGATATAATAAAGAAATTATGGCCCAAATGAATGTTGTATGTAGCTCACAGAGTAGCTTCAAAGAGTTAAAGAGGTGGAAGCAAAGATTTAGGAGTTCACAAGACCTATTAATTGAAGGCTAAAGGTAGAGAGAATTTTGTTTTGTTTTGAAAGTCTCAGCATGAACAAGACCAGCACAAGATAAAAGCTAAGTACAGAGTAGAGGAAATCCGCCCAAAGCTCCACCCCTAGCCAAGAAGCTGCTTGAAACTGACAGCTCCTAGGAGAGGGAAAATTTAATTCAAATGACACTGGGTATATCAACCGACTCCAGGGAAAGGCTGGGCTCAGGAGTTACCCAACACAAGTCAGATATCATTTGTTTACTTGAGAAAGAAGGACATGATGTCATAATGGTAGGGAGGTAGAATGGTCTGGGAGGAGTTCTGAAAAGGGATAATCAAAAGGTATAAAATTCTTGAAGAAGAAATAAAAACATTTCAATTATTTATTTCATTTTTTGAGATAATATCCTCCTTCAGAACCCTCTCATATACCCTTTTTTTCTCTTTCAAATTTATGGACTTTTTTTACATTAATTGTTGGTACATGCATATTTGTACAGACACACCCATATACAGTCCAAAGAATATAAATACAACCTGCTAAATATAAATAATGTAAAATATCTCAGCAGGAATAAGTTGATGAATCATCCTGTAGGTCTGTTGCGGAGTCAAGCTTTTTGGCCACATTTGGACTAAGCTTCAGGGTTAAACCCAATTGCAAAACTGACAAATGTAATCTTGAAGGCCATAGAGGCAAAGGTCAAAACCAGACAATAGACAACAGGAAACAGACAATAGAAAAAACAATGGGGCTGGAGGGGGCAATGTCAGACAGATGAACTGATGGATGAAAAACAATTTTTATGATATGTACCAATAGTGAGGACAGAGCATAACTGAAGCTTTGGGAACAGTCAAATTTTCTGTTTGTCCTGTGATACATACGCCAGGTGATTCAATGATAGGTTGATGTGGTCCATCACCATCACAGTGTTGTATCTTCTTTTGAAGGTCCTTATGGGAGTATAATACCCATCCTTTGTCTTGTGGGTTCACAAAGTTCTCAGTCTGCTTTGTTAAATGTAATTTTAATACACTCATGTTCTTACATACTCCAGAGTTTTCAATTAACTTATAGTGTTTTTTTTCTTTCAGATATATTATTAATCAGTCTGTGAATCATAGGCAGTTCCAGATAGGTGGTTTTGTGTACTTGCCACCAAAGTGCGTCGTCATCTTGCTTCTGTTTTTGCAGTCAAAATAGAATCAAATGATGGGTGTAAGATGCATTCGTTCAGGAGAAAACTTAGTCTGAAAAATCTGTGGCATACTAAAATACATGGTCCTCTTCCTAATCACGGTTCCTGTTAAACATGTTAACTTTTCTTAAACTCTCCTTGGTCAACCTCCCTTTACTAGCAGATGCAAGGTTTGTTGAAAGCACTGAGCCACAGACCATCCTTGAAAGATTTCACAAACTCTACTCTAAAGCAAGTGGAATTCAGGCACAATAGGGTGACATGAAACAACACTACAACAAGCTTTGAATAATTTTTAGGTGTTTTGTCAATTAGAAAGCCCGGGGTCACCAATTAACTAGCTAGATGTTACTAATTACAAGACATTTTGGTGGTAATTAAAAATCTATTTTAATTAATGACAAAATGTTAAAAGGAGTTAGTTATCTCTGCAGTTGGAGCATTTAACATAAATTAGCAGAATATACTCTCCATCACAGGCTTAGTGATTAAAACTTAGTAGGGGGGCTAATGTAGTAGTCTTGCATTTGAAAACAAAGTTTAGCATAACAGGTAACCAAGGATTTCAAAAATACAGTGCCTTAGTTTTAAACCCTGAAATACTCAAATATTTATGAAAATTTTGCAAAATATTTATTTTTTTGTGCAATATACATTCATTGTATAATATCATGGTATGATTTACACATGTGTGCATATATTATAATCATCTGCATAGTTTTTAATTATTTTTTTACAATTTATTCATTATATATCCCAATTGAAGCCCACTCTTCAATCCTCCCAATTCCATCCTTCCTCCCTTTTCCCACCTATCCCTTTTCCCTAATCCACGAAAGGGTAGTTCTCCTTCTCTGCCATCTGCCTATAGCTTGTTAACTCCCACAAGGACTGCCTGGAGCCTCCTCCTCTGTGGCCTGAAAAGACCTCATTACCAGGGGCAAATGATCAAAGAGCAGGCAATCTAGTTCATGACAGAGGCAGCACCTGATCCCTTTACTAGGGAACCCACATGGAGAATGAGCTGCCAATTGGCTACATCTGAGTAGGGAGGTCCTCTCCATGCAAGGGCCTTGGTTGGGACATCAGTCTCTGCAGGAGCCCTAGGCTCAGATATTTTAGCTTTGTTGGTCTCCTTGTGGGGCTTCTGTCCCCTCCATTTCATTCAATATTTACTATCAAGAAATGTGGAATATATTCAAATAGTAAAAAAGAATGTTTTGAAGCTATTCTGAAAAACATTATCAACTCCATGACTTCATTCTCAGCTTATTTGCCTGATGTTTACACAGGAAGACTACTAATTTTTTTTGTTTTGTTTTTAATTTTGTATCCTGTTACTTTTCTGAAGGTATTTTTCAGATATCTAAGTTTCTTTCAAGTCTTTTTATGTATAAAATAATATCTTTTTTCAATGAGGATACTTTGATTTTTTTTTCATTTTCTACCTGGTTGCCCTTAATCTACTTTCAGCTGCCTTAGTGCTCTAAGACTCTGAGCACTGTTTGAACATATAGAATGCGTGGACAGCTATGCCGTGTTCCTGATTTTAGTAGAAACACTTTGACATTTAGATGATATTGGCTGTGATCTTTGTTTAAACTATCTTCATTATGTTGAGATATGTGTTTGGTCTCTCCAGTTATTTTATTATGAATGGATGTGGATTTTGTCAAGAGATTCTTCTGAAATCTAATAAAACATGCATGAGATTTTTTTTTGTCTTTTAAGTCTATTTATGCGTTGTATTATGCTTACTGGATAACAGGGATCTAATTAGAAGATGAGGAAGAAAAATCTTAAGAGTCAGACTTGGTGGATAACTCCAAGGAAATAATATTTTCCAGACACAACAGGACTGATATACACATGAACTCATGCCAGGAACTCACCCATACTATGCACAAGACCCGCAAATGTGCAAAAGAAATAATCCCAATATAACAGAAGAGGAAGTGGTGCAGAGTCCCATCCATTTCCGAGAATGTATTTGTAAGTGATAGCACTGTTCTCTCCTTTAATGGACTGACATTGGACATTGGGTATATCAACTGTACTCCAAGGCAAGACCCAGGGTACTTGACCAATGCCAAAAGGATTCCATTAAAAAGTTCTGTGTGTGTGTGTGTGTGTGTGTTTTATCTGAGAGTGGCTGAATATAAGTTTTGTGGGATAATAAGAAAGGAAAAATCTAAAAGGAGTAGGAGACAGAATAAAAAAAATTATCAAATTATACTATAGAAAAATTTTAAAAATTAAAACTTAAGAGTCAAAATGTTCTTATTCAAAAAGATTACAATGGACAGTTGAGCTTCTTCAAGTAGAATGGAAGTCTGTAGTGTGAAGCAGTTGGAAATGATAGATATCACCCAAAGAAGGCCAGACAATGTGATTAAATTGTCTGTGTTTGTTTATTGACACACAGTGAGCTCAGGCTCCTACCCACTCAGAAAGACCCGATATAAGGAAGCCTAAAAATCTGGATAGTTAGTTGTTAAAAGCATATTTTTCAGGTTTTTCAATGATATGTTTAGGTAGTAAAGATTGCAAGGGAGGGGGCCATATAGGGGATGCAAAGTGAATGAACTGTAATTTAAAAAATATAAATAAATTTAAAAAAAGAAAGTTTACATGTCAGTGGAACAGAGAAAGAAGAAAAATTTCTGGTTTTCTAATGACCATACTTTAAAAAAAAAAGGGAGGTCAGAACCCTGTAGCTGGGAATAAATGATTCTGAAGTTTAATCAAGATGAGAACAATATTAAAATATTATTCCTAAATTCTGGGTTCACTATAACATTGTGTAACTCAGGATTTCCATCTAACAAAAGGATTACTGCCTAGCTCTACAGTTTCTTTTAACATTCATAGAAAAATGTGTGCATTTGTGTAGCTGGTATAAATAATCAAGGTTGATATTTTTTTTTACATTTCATGTATTTAAATCCTTAATAATATTTCAGTTAATTATTTCATGTGGTGTGGTCTTGGCAACGAAAATTTAGATAGTCTTGAATATCATTGGCAAAATGCATCAAAAAAGGCAATATGAGACCAAAAATTTTGAAAAAATTACCTCTGAGTTATTTTGTGTTAGAAATTACTGCTGGTCCTGGAGCCTGCTCATAAGTATGATTATATAACCAATGAAATTCAACTGGAGAAAAATAACTTTTCCTTTAAGTGGTTGATCATCAGTTAGAGATAGCTTTTGGTTAGCAATTAGAGTTTATGTCTGAGACCCCATCTGGCTGGAACCTGTGTAGGTTCTTGCTTTCTGCCAATACCACTGTGAGTTAATAGCTATGTCCATTCTGTTTTTTATTCCTTGGTATCTTTGATCTTCTCTGGCTCTTATAATCATTTTTAAAGAAAAAAAACCTTTTCATTGGTTCTTTATGAATTTTATATCATTCATCTGAAACCTACTAATCTCCCTCTCATCCTGTACCTGCATTCTACCCTTGCACCCTCTCCACAAACAAGGGAATGAAAAATCACATGGAAGCTGTAGTGTGTCACAGTGTCCCACCGTGTTCCCTTTTATCCATGCTTCCTTCCTTTCAAATGTTCATTGCAATGACTCCTTGGTCTGGTATGAGACCTCTGACTTCTGCTACTCTACTAATACTGGAACCTCATTGGGGAATCCTCTCAGATATCCTGTTGTTTCCCTGTGTCATGGAGATACTATAGTTTTGGATGTGTAGGACAATATATTTCAGCAGTTCATTGATGGAATAGATTTTGGGGTGGGGCAATTCAAATCCCTGTAACTGGGTCTGAGAATTTGAATCAGAGATGGTCATCCCATGTATTATCACATTCTGATGCCCGTGGGCTAGTGTTGAGGAATTTTTATGCAGAACATGGCTGCTCTAGCAAGAAATCACAACCAAAGACCTTTTATGTCTGTGTGATACAGTTGGAATACAGACATGCCTTTAATCCCAGGAGACACAGGCAAGAAGATCTCAGAGTTCAAGGCCAGCATGCAATAGAGTAAGTTTCAGGTAAAGGAAAGCTAAGGTCCAGGCATGGTGGTACATGCCTTTAATCCCAGCATTCAGATAAAGAAGCATACAGATCTCTGATTTCTGTTCAGTTCTGTTCAGCCAGTTCAGTTAGTCAGTGAGTTGAGAGTCAGTACAGTGCAGCGAGAGAAGCCAGTTTGAATCAGTCATCTATAAGAAGAGTTCGAGGCAGAAGAGATGAGTTAAACCAGTCAACAGAGTTCAGAAAGAACCAGGTGAGCTTATTTATCAGTAAGTCTCAGAGGCTGAAAAAACATATTCTAAACCTAGATTAGATGTTATGGAGGCTAAAAGCTTCCAGGACTAGGCCTAGATTAGCAGACATAGGCAGTGAGTTTCAGAGGTGTCAATTACATCAGGGGAATGAAAATGTCTTTTAAAGCTGGCCTCACCAGAAATCCTTGGCAACCAGGGCCAGCTCTACCCTGATGCCACTAAGGTGCAGGCCCACTCTCCTGAGTGTTCCAGCCAGTGAAGGACATGTCCAGTTCTCCCACTTTCATAACCCTTGAGCCAGCTCTCCCTCCAGTCTGCCCTAGATGGTAAAGGATGAGGTAGGGGGTGTGGGTGTCTCTCCCTCACCAACACTGCTGCATGGCAGATAAGAGGCAGGGCCAGCTCTCAAATGCTCACACACTTGGTACAGACTCACTAACAACCTCCACATCCAGGGCCATATCTACTCTGTTTCCCAGGTAAATTGCAGGCCTTACTCTCCTGAGTGCTGCAGCTGTGAAGGATAGGAGCAGCTATCCTGCTTTTATGACCACAGGGCCAGGTCTCTCATTTGCTTCAGGTGATGAGGGTGGGAGGAGGGAAAAGGAGGGATCTCTCCCTCATCCATACCACTGCACAGGAGACAGTGGTAGTGCCAGATCTCCCAGACTCACATACCCGGGGCCAGCTTACCCTCAACTCCTACGATGTGTGGGGCCTGCTTTCCAGAATACTACAGATGGCTAAGGGCAGGGTCATCTCAGACCACCTTTCCATCCAGGCCCTTGGTGCTAGTGTGATAATCATTGCCTTCCTCATTGGAGTGGCCATCTGCTCCAGGCTCATATCTGCCTTCAGATCAAAGTCCCTGGCTGGGTTCCTCTAGTCTCAAGCTTGCTTCTCATCCTAGGAGCCAGTCCAGGCCTGCCTGGTGTCAGACTGGTGGTCCTCTAAGACTAACTCCTTGTCCAGTCCTCCTGGAGCCCACACTGGTGGTGGTATCAGGCTTGCTTTTTTTTTAAAAAAAAAATTTATATATCATTTATTACAATTTATTCAATTTTATTCGGGCTGTTCCCACCTTCCTTGTCTCTTCCCAATCCCACTCTCTCTCCCACTTCTTCCCCTATGCCCCTCTCCTAGTCCTCCTCCCCTTCTATTTGACCCTAGCTTATCATGTCTTATTAAGCTGGTTGCATTGTTATCCTCTGTGGCCTGGTAAGGCTGCACCTCCCAGGGGGAAGTGATCAGAGAACATGTCACTAAGTTTATGCCAGGGAAAGCCCCTGCTACCCTTATTATGGAACCCCCTAGGAGACTGATTCTATGGGCTACATCTGAGCCAGGGTTTTAGGTCCTCTAAATGAATCATCCTTGGTTGGGTATCAGTCTCTTCAGAGCCCTCAGGACTCAGTTCTTTTGGCTTTGTTGGTCTAATTTTGGAGCTCCTGTTCCCTCCAGGTCTTTCTATCTCCCCCTTCTTTCCTAAGATTCCCGGCACTCTGCCCAAAGTTTGGCTATGAGTCTCAGCATCTGCTTTATTACCCTGAAGGGTAGAGTCTTTCAGAGGCCCTCTGTGGTAGGCTCCTGTCCTGTTCCCTGTCTTCTTCTACTTCCAATGTCTATAGCATTTGTCCTTCTGAATAAGGATTGAGCATCTTCCCCAGCATCTTCATTTAGCTTCTTTAGGGCTATAGATTCTAGTATGTTTATCCTATATTTTTATGGCTCATATCCACTTGTGAGTGAGTATATAACACACATGGGATATGCTGAGGCTTGCTGTTTTCAGGGAATGTTAGGCTACTAATTATTCGGATGTTCACAGGTCAGAACACTGAGCATAGACATAGCCTCTCTCCTCTCTGCCACCCTCTGATACACCTGTGACACAACAGTGAAATATGCAACACTTCTGGGGCAGGTGACTCTTACCATCTTTCCGTCTCCTTTTCTGCGTACCTCCTTGACCTCCGAATGAAGACATTTGATGAAGATGTCCCATCTAAGATTGAGTGTTCCACATCCTCTCCCTCTCTGTACATACCGCAGCTGTAGGTCGACTGCAAGAGAAACTTCTTTGATCCGGGCTGAGTGAGACACTGATCAGTAGGTATAGCACAATATCATTAGGAATGGTTTTATTACTATGTTCCTTTAGCCAAATAATAATATTTGGATTTCCCATAAACTCTTGACATATCATTTCTTTACTTCTTCAATTTTGGGGGGAGATGAATTCTCCAGTTAGAGTCTCATGTTGCTCAGACTCATCTGTATTCTTTAGGAAACCCAAGATTTCCTTGAAGCCCTTATACTCTTCCCAACATTCTCCAAGTTCTATGATTACAAGTATGAAACACACCCGGCCTTGTTTGTTTTTATAACGTGGTTTCATTTCACAGCCTGGTGCCTACTAAAGCAAGCTTGTACATCTCACACCAATCACGATTTAGTAGACATTCTTGATGCTGAGAGGTAATTAGGAGTTTATACTCTTTTCCAGCAGCTTAATAAGGCAACCAACACGCCTTTGCCCTGTGGTACCTATCAATGGCTTAAAGTCCTATGCTTGAAGCTTTGCTTCCAGGTGAAACAAAGGAAATGGAGAAGAGGCACAAAAGTACATGATGAAGTCTACAGTCATCCATTGCCCCGGAACCAAGCTACATGGATCTCCTTACAGTGCCTCCCACTGCTGCTTCCTGAAAAGTCAGCAGGAATATAATACTGCTCAGCTTGTTTTCTGGGTCCCTTTGCTTGAAAGCATAAATGCTGTATTTTCATTAAATTAAATTCAAACAGACAAATCCTGGTTCAAAGCAAAATGTGAAGTCTTGGATAATGTCTGTCATTCAAATGTAATTTCTGTGTGTCTAGAAGCTGTACATATAAGTGGTCTTTCATGTTAGATGAGTGTTAGTATTTTCACTTAGCTTTCAGTACCACCTTATAACACTGTCACGATATATGGTTTGATTTATGTATCTGTGCTCTGTTTCATTACAGGAATCTGCAGATGATCAGCTTTCAGACGTAGGAAGTCTTGGACCTTTACTGGTCTTCCAACCAAGTGATGCCCTCTAAGTGCTGCTACTGAGATTGGATTGCTCCCACAGGCTCCCTCCACGACTTTCATATTTCATTATAGTTAGCTTCTCATGGTATAGCTATTAGATTTTATGGAAAACAGCATATCATTATCTCAGTTGCATTCTGAACCATTTGGGACGCTTTTAAGTTAGGGCAATTTTTTTTCTCCATCTTAAATTTGCAGTCACTGATGCCTATGTGCCTTTTTCAGCTAATTTTTGTCTATAGGTTGTTTGATCTGATTATTTTTTCAGTTCTATTGTGTTGAAGTGGCTGAGGGGCGGTGTAACTGAAAACTTGGGAAAAATGGTCTCAGAGCAGTTGACTCAGAAATTCACCGACTAGAAAGTACATTTCTATCTGAAGATTTTCATATTCTCTCTCTGTCTCTGTCTCTCTGTTGTCTCTGTCTCTCCCTCTTTCTCTCTGTCTCTATCTCCCTTTTTCCACATCATCACTATTCATACTCTGCTCTCTCCAAGTTAATGTTAGGAATTAAGCATAGAAATGTGGATTCCACAGAGCATAACTATAATAATTTAAATATTTATTATTATTATTATTATTATTATTATTATTATTTACACTTTATTCACTTTGTATACCCCCATACCCCCATACCCTCCCTCCTCCTCTCCCGATCCCACCTTTCCTCCCCTTTCTTCATGCATGCCCCTCAGCAAGTCCACTGATAGGAGAGGTCCTCTTCTCTTTCCTTCTGATCTTAGTCTATCAGATCACATCAGTAGTGGCTGCATGGTCATTTTGTGTGGCCTGGTAAGGCTGCTCCCCCCTCCGGGGGAGGTGATCAAGAGCAGACCAATCAGATTATGTCAGAGGCAGTCCCTCTTCCCATTACTATGTAACTCACTTGGACACTGAACTGCCATGGGCTACATCTGTGCAGGGGTTCTAGGTTATCTCCATGAATAGTCCTTGTTTGGAGTATGAGTCTCTGGGACTTTCCCTTTGTTCAAATTTTCTGGTTCTGTTGCTCTCCTTGTGGAGTTCCCGTCCTCTCCAGATCTTACTATTTCCCACTTCTTACACAAGATTCCATACACTCTGCCCAACAGTTGGCCATAAGTCTCAGTGTCTGCTTTGATAGTCTGCAGGGCAGAGGCTTTCGGAGGCCCTCTGTGGTAGGTTCCTAACTTGTTTCCTGTTTTCTTTTTCTTCTGATGTCCATCCTCTTTGCCTTTTGCAATGGAGATTGAGCGTTTTAGTCAGGGTCCTCTCTCTTGATTAGTTTCTTTAGATGTAGGTTTCTCTAGTTTTTAGTAGGTTTATCCTATGTTATATGTCTATCTGATACAAACTTCATTTTACAAGAAAAATATAAACGTTTTCTAGAATATAAATAAGTGTAACAAATTATACAAAACCAAATAAAAATTTTGACTATCCCTTATAAAGTTCATTTTGTCCTTCCAACTTCCTGTCCAAAACAAACTTAATTTGTATATAATATTTTAAAAATTATTTTTAAATAAAATATATATTATTAGAAACTGGCCTAAGATAGGATGCCTCATTATGTAAGAAAGTTTTCCTCAAGCTCGACAACTGTGTTTGATCCCCAGAATACACATGATGTGATAACCTACCCAACTCAGACAAAACATCCTCCAATGTCCACCTGTACCCCTAAAGCATGGCTTTGCACACATGTGCCGAAGACTGGGACGGGGTGTGGGGAGGTTGGAGCGGCAAAATTTTAAGATGTGGCATGATTGTAGTAAGCACATAATTTATGTACTGTCTCAGTTACAGCTCGCTGTGATTTACAATCTGTAAGGCAGCTTTTATCACTGACAGGGCACTGATTTATGAAATATCTCAAATGCAGGAGTTGTACCCTGGCACTCAATTCACTGTCAAAATTTCAAGAACCCCATGTTGAGGTGCCTGATCACTGATGCTTTCTACCCACTGAAACTTGAACTATGCTATTAAAAATTCAAAATACTATCTGAATCTTTGTGTGTGTTTATTTAGCGTTGTCCTCAGTTTTGCTTAATCCTGCAAAATTTCATGTATCCATTTTGCCTTTCCATTCCATCTAAACATAATTAGTTTTCCACATCCATTTTGGCACATGATTTAGTGAGCATGCATTCAAGGCTGTATCACAAATCTCCCATGAACCATTGATTACAGCACCTCTAAAATACTCTGCCTCTGTGACATTGAGCTGGGATGCAGCCCACTTCTTACTTAACCAAAGGAAGCAGCTTGTCAAACACAAGAAGCCTATTTCTGAGGAGTCTAACCCTTTCCAATAACAGCTCCTCTCACCTTTCCAAGCTGTTCAGACACAGTAAGTGTCTTTTTTCCTGATGTAGTTACATCCAATAAATGATTTTTTTTTATAACTTTCCATGCCCTTACCAATACGAGAGTATTGGGCAAAGGTCTATGAAAGTACTCTGATAATATACATTAAAATTGGTACTGTGTGACTATCTCTTCTTAATACTAATGAACTATTGATGCAAAATATTTGAACACAGTCTGTGGCATCAGGCAAATGCTTAGGATATGTATTTGCTATTGTTATTATTCCTAAGAACATAGACACTAAGATGTGAATCATGTTTCCAATTACTTGTAGAAGCCTTAAAAGATTGAGAACTGCTTTGTTATTTATTTGAACATGAAACTTTCACAAAATAGAGATTAAAGAATATCAATTACAGGTTTTTGGTCTTTTTTTTTTGGTACTTAACAGCAAATATTTTATTGAACTCCTAAGATAATTTAGAAAACATGGAAATATTATGATGAAAACAACACTTATAAAATTTAACTGAAGGCCCAACTGATAGTATTCAAGTAAATAAGTTACATAAAAAACCAATGATAATGTTTGCATATGACTATGAGAAGAAAGGTTTAGATGTTTACTGTACATCAACATGATCAAATTTGACTCAAGGATATTCCCTCATTAATGCTTCCTTTACAGTTTTCACATTTAGAATAAAATAGGTGATTTGTTTCAAATGATCTTTCAACAGAGCCATTTTTTTTTCCAGATTTACAATCATTAAACAGTGTCAGCATACGGTATAGATCATTAGCACTATTGCTAAGTGCCTAAACTTTTTGGCCTCATATCAGTATATTTTCTGATATACACACAACATTTTATATATTTAGCATATACCTTACGTCCCACTAAAACCAAACATCTTTCTCTTTTTTCATTACGAGTATGTGTTTGTGTGTGCTTGTGTGTGTGTGTGTGTCCGGTGGTGCACATGCACTCATACATACATGCAGACAGATTTTGTATCTTATAGTAAATATAAATCATTAGACTTATATGCTCTTTTTTTGAATTATTAATTTTTATTTTTTAGTTACATTTTTAAATTTTTTATATTAATCACAGGTTATTTACTTTGTATCCCAGCCATAGCCCCCTTCCTTATTCCCTCCCAAACCCACACTCCCTCCCTCATCTTCTCCCTGCCCCTCTCCAAGTCCACTAACAGGTGAGGTCCTCCCCCTCCATCTGACCCTAGCTTATCAAGTCTCCTCAGGACTGGCTGCAATGTCCTCTTCTGTGGCCTAACCAGGCTGCTCTTCCTTCGTGGGAGGGGAGTGGAAGAGCTCGCTGTTGAGTTCATGTCAGAAATAGTCCTGTTCCCCTTATTAAGTGAACCCGTTTGGACATTGAGCAACCGTGGGCTATATCCAAGCAGGGGTTCTAGGTTATATCCATACATGGTCCTTGGTTGAAGAAAGACCCCTGTGCTCTGGTATATTTGGTCCTTGTGGCGCTCCTGTCCTCTCCAAGTCTTACTAACTCCCCCTTCTTTCATATGATTCCCTGCACTCTACTGATGGTTTGGTTACTGAAATCTATACACCTAAAGAAGAGAAATAAGAAAGAGGACTTGGGGTAAGATGATCAATCCTCACTTAGAAAGACAAATGGGATGTGCATTGTATGTAAGAGAAAGCAAGTAACAGAAGAGAAGCCTACCACAGAGGGCCTCAGAAAGATTCTACCTAGCAGTGTATCAAAGCAGATACTAAGACCTATAAGCTCTTTTAAACTATTCTTTTAACCCAAGTTAGAAAAAAGAATGTCTTCACTGATTGTGAGAACAGAAAAAAAAAATTCCTATAAAGATACTTACCAGGTGGCAACACATCAAATTGTCAGTCTTACTAGATACATAGAAAGGCATTTTTCCTGAAGTAATATAGTAAACTTACAAAAATATAGAACAGGAATGAGAAAGTCATACCTATAATTACTTAGATACACACATAAACACACACAAACACATGTATTCTCTGGATGTAACTTTCTTCTGACCTAAGAAGTGGAATGTTTCTAAAGAATTCATGTATTATATTTTTAATGAAATTATATCTCATTAAATCCACTTAACATGTAGCCTAAACGGAGTACTACAGTATCTGAACAAATTTATAGGTTTTATCTTTTAGAAATGAGATACATTAGATAGTTTAAATATTATTCCCTTTCAGGTCTTTATTTAAATGACTCTGGTAACAGCGATCATGTAAATGTTATTGAAGACAGATTCTCATGAAATGAAAAGGCATAGAATGCTTACAAAAAAGGAAAATGAAAAAAAAAACGTTATATACATTCAGTACTTACAGACGATTATTCTAAAGTTTGGATACAAATACACAGGCATACCTGCCCACATATTTCACCTTAAATATGACAAGTATGTTCATATGCTTAATTTTTGTGCTTTTATCATCTCAGATCTTGCCACTATAATATCTTTAAACCATTTTAAATTGTGTTTAAATTAGGTTTAGTATAATTTGAACATTTTTTCTTTTTTATTAATTACACTTTATTAACTTTGTCTCCCCCCATAAGCCCCTCCCTCCTCCCCTCCCAGTCCCACCCTCCCTCCTCCTTCTTCACACATTCCCCTCCTCAAGTCCACTGATAGGGGAGGACCTTCTCTCCTTCCTTCTGATCTTAGACTAATAGATCACATCAGGAGTGGCTGCATTGCCATCTTCTGTGGCCTGGTAAGGCTGCTCCCCACTCAGAAGGAGGTGATCAAAGAGTAGGCCAATCAGATTATGTTGGAGGCAGTCCCTCTTCCCATTACTATGTAACCCACTTGGACACTAAACTGCCATGGGCTACATCTGTGCAGGGGTTCTAAGATATCTCAATGCCTGGTACTTACTTGGTTGGAGTATGAGCCTCTGGGAAGTTCCCTGTGTTCAAATTTTCTTGTTCTGTTGCTCTCCTTGTGGAGTTCCTGTCCTCTCCAGCTCTTACTATTCCCCACTTCTTATATAAAATTCCATTCACTCTACCGGACAGTTGGCCATGAGGCTCAGTATCTGCTTTGATAGTCTGAAGGGCAGAGGCTTTCAGAGGCCCTCTGTGGCAGGTTCCTAGGTTGTTTCCTGTTTTCTTCTTATTCTGATGTCCATCCTCTTTGCCTTTCAGGATGGGGATTGAGCATTTTAGTAAGGGTCCTCTCTTTTGATTAGTTTCTTTAGATGTACAGATTTTAGTAGGTTTATCCTATATTATATGTCTATATGAGTGAGTATATACCATGTGTGTCTTTCTGCTTCTGGGACAGCTCACTGGCCCTGAAAAGGATAATTTGAATATTCTGGTTTTTAAAACAATATCGTATTCAAAGCCCATTTGCACATCTGTGACTCAGATTTTTTAATTAATTTACTTTTTTTAAAATTCCAATTTATTCATTTTGTATCCCAGCTGTAGCCTGCTCCCTCATCCCCTCCTAAACCCATCCTCCTCCCATTCCCCTCCACAAGAACCCTTATAGGGGAGGACCTCCTCCCCTTCTGTCTTTCTTCTATCAGGTTTTATTACTGTGAGTCTAACCAAGCAAGTGAAAGACCTGTTTGAAAAAAAACTTCAAGTCTCTGAAGAAAGAAATGGAAGAATATATCAGAAAATGGAAAGATTTTCCATGCTCATGGAGCAGTAGGATTAACATAGTGAAAATGGCCATCCTGCCAAAAGCAATCTACAGTTTCAATGTACCTACCAAAGAGGGCCACTAAAAGATTCTACCAACCAGGGTATCAAAGCAGATGTTGAGACTCATAACCAAACTTTGGAGAGAGTGCAGGGAAACATATGAAAGAAGGAGGAGTTAGTAAGACCTGGAGAGGACAGCAGATCCACAATGACCAAATATATCTAGGCACAGGGGTCTTTTCTGAGACTGATTCTTCAACCAAGGACCATTCATGGATATAACCTAAAATCCCTGCTCAGATGTAGCCCATGGCATCTCAGTATCCAAGTTGGTTCCCTAGTAAGGGGAACAGGGACTGTCTCTGACATTAACTCAGTGGCTAGCTCTTTGACCTCCCCAAATCCCAAGGAAGGAACAGCTTAGCTAGGCCACAGAGGAGGGCATTGCAGACAGTCCTGATGAGACCTGATAAGGTAGGGTCAGATGGAAGGGGAGGAGGACATCTCCTATCAGTGGACTTAGAGAGGGGCAGGGAGGAGATGAGAGAGGGAAGGTAGGATTGGGAGGGAATAAGAGAGGGGGCTACAACTGGGATACAAAGTAAATAAACTACAATTAATATTAAAAAATAAAAATTTAATTAAAAAATAGTAACAAAATTCTTTAAAGATCTTGGATCTTGAAAGAACAATTCTCAACTTCATATGGAAAAAAAAAGCCAGAATTGCCAAAACAATGCTGTATAACAACAGATCATCTGGAGGTATCTCCATCCCTGATCTCAAGCTGTATGACAGAGCAATACTAATAAAAACTGCATGGTACTGGCATGGCAACAGAATGGTGGATTAATGGAAATAAATAGAAGACCATGAAATAAATCTAAAGAAACACTTACAGATACTTGATTTTTGACAAAGAAGCCAAAACTATACAATGGAAAAAAGACAGCGTCTTCAACAAATGGTGCTGGTCTAACATGTAGAAAAATGCAAATAGATCCATATTTCTCACCCTGCACAAAACTAAAGTCCAAGTGGATCAAAGACCTCAACATAAAACCAGACACACTAAGTCTGTGAGAAGAAAAAGCAGGAAGAGCCTAAAACTCATTGGCACAGGAGACAACTTCCTGAACAGAACACCAACAGTACAGGCTCTAAGATCAACAATCAATAAATGGGACCTCATGAAACTGAAAAACTTCTGTAAAGCAAAGGACACTGTCATCAAAAGAAAATGACTCAGATTTTTAATCATCCTTTAAAGAAAAAGAAAATAAAAAGCTCAAGTTTTTGTTTTTAGTAGAAAGGGAAAGTGATGAATAAACTTTATGCTTAAAGTCTGTTAAATACACATAGTGCTGACAAATTAGCCTCTGAGAACTTTAATTAAAGAAAATTTAAAAATGAGATTATATATGATAGATAAATAAATGAATGATAAATGGTAGATAGATTGATAGATGATAGATGGATAGATGACAGCAAGACAGACAGACAGATGAATGATAGAGAGAGGTTAACTAATTTGAACTTCCTTAACCAGCAACCAAATATTTGGCATACATTTAAACAGATATTTTTTGACTCGTGAGTTCAGAAGGTGTGACAGGTAGAGAAAATTCCAGTGGATGACAAAAAGTTTCACCCTATGCCATTTTATGGTAGTAATCAGGAAAGAGAAAGGGAGATCAATATGAAAGATTAGTCCCGGTGGGAAGGGAGGGGGGGCTGCAGAGACTGATGAATCAACCAAGGACCATGCATGAAAAGGGCCTAGACCTCTGCTCAGATGTAGCCCATGGGAAGCTCAGGACCTAGTAAGGGGAGCAGGGGCAGTCTCTGGCATAAACTTGGTTGTCTGCTCTTTGATCGCCTCCCCCAGTGAGCTGGCCTTATTGGGCCACAGAGAAAAAGGATCCAGACTGTCCTAATAGGCTAGGGTCAGAGAGTAGGGTAGGAGGACCTCCCCTATCAGTGGACTAGAGGAAAGTCATGGGGGAGGGAGGAAAGGAGGGTAGGATTGGAGGAGATGATGGAGGGGGTACACCTGGGATACAATGTGAATAAATTGTAACAATAATAATAGTTTTACAAAAAAGAAAGATTGGGATTGGGATAACTTTGTTTTCCCTCTCAGCAGCAATTTTTTTTTTTACAGCAACAGCAATCTAATTACAAGAAATGGGCCTCACTAGCTGTTCATTTGTAGGGTTAAAGGGGAAGCTCTCAAAGAACACCAAATAGATACAAATAAACTTTTTTATTTTATTTTTATCAGTTACATTTTATTAACTCTGTATCCCAGCCGTGTGTCCGGAACCCTCATTTCCTCCCAGTCCCTCCCTCCCTCCCTCATCACCACTGTGCCCCTTTCCAAGTCCACTGATAGGGGGGGACCTCCCCCCATTCATCTGATCCTGTTTTATCAGGTATCTTCATTGAGTTCCTGTTAGAAATAGTCCTTGTTCCCCTCACTTTGGGAAACCAATTGGTTACTGAGCTACCACAGGCTACATCTAAGCAGAGGTTCTAGGTTATATCGATACATGGTCCTTGGTTGAATGTCAGTCTCAGAAAATAAACTTAGAAATGTGTAAACATATAATGCTTTCATGTTGATACATCAAATTTAATGACAGCCTCATGAGCTTCTCTTACATCCCTCATTGCCTATCTGTGTCTCCTCTGTCCCAAATATCACTTGTTCCTACTTATGTTGAACGCAAGCTTTGTTTGCACATTTTATGTCATGTTAGTAATTATTGATGAGTTAGAGATTTGCTGAAGGATTTAAACCAGAAAAAGCTGGTTTTACCGCTATTTTCTTGTTCTTTTTTCCCCACAAATCCTTTATACATCAGCGTGTCAATTAAATTCTGCTTTTTTTCTAAGCAAGCAAAAATATTACTGTGTTCTTTTATTTGCTCTTATTTCATACATAAACACTCTTATATAATGTTTTACTCATAAGGTACAAGGCCACAAATGCTAAAATGAAAGAAAAAAACACTTAATTTTAAAGACAAGATAACACAGGCAAATTCATAATGGAAGCATACCTAGCACTTCACAAAAGTGAGTGTGTTTGTGTGGTTTTTACTCTTGACCCAGTTGAGCATAACTGCAGTTCTAAGAACACAGTAAAATAATCAGTCACTGAAGCAGCCCACACTCAGTAACTTTTAAGTTCTTTTTCATGATGAATGCGAAGACTGAAATTATGGTAAAAAGGAAAGACAAGTTTAGGAAAGAGTTGGGTTTTGCAGGTAGCTTAAAAGACAGAAAGAAGGCATAGCCTCTGTCTAGCACAGCAGGCTGCAGGAAACGGGGTACTGGGGGCTGCATATGTATGATAGTAGAAATTAGGGTGAGTCATGAAGAGCTGTCAAGTTCAACCACGAGATGTTCAGGATCCTCCTCTACATTTTGTGTGCATTCTCATAGACTCCAGGCAAGGATGATCATATGGATGAAGAAATAGCCAGTAACGAGGTATCTGGATTATCTGTGAAATTCTTAGTTTCTAGCAAGATAAAAATGCAAAGGAGCAAAAATATTACTGGAACTGCTGTTAGGGTCCTTGTCCAATAACTGCATAAACAATTTCTACCTCATGCTCTCTTCACTAGAAGAAATTATATTTAGGATGAGAGAATTTGAGTATTTTCTGTGTAGAATAAAAGTAGTGCAGTAATTAAAAAGAAAGAAAAGGAATGAATGAACATGACTAGGCAAGTTGACTATGATTCATAGCCAACATGTCTTATGACTTATAATATTCAATCTCTCTCTCTCTTGCTTTCCTTTCTCTCCCTCCTTCTCTGCTCCCTAAGCATCTATTTTTTCCAAGCACTTTTGATTTAGTCACTCTTACCTAAAAAACTGAGTATAACCAGTTCCATCATCTCTTTTATGAAAATATCTTCCTTACTTGATACCTGATAAGCTAGGGTAGAAACTGTGCAGAAACTCTGAGCCTAACATTCTGAGTAAAGATCATTTTGAAACTCACTTCTTCTTCACCTCCATTAGAAATGTGTTTTACCATAGCTTGTGAATGATTGTACATATCTTTCACCAAACTCCCAAAATATTATTAACCATAATTTTCTTATATATATTATTTTATTGTAACTATTATGTAGAACAGTATTGCCATTTTTTTAAATTCCAGGGCCGAAGTGAGAGGTGCTTAGAAATTTAAGTTGCAGATGGCAAATAATTATGTTTTAAATAACATATTGCTGATTCATTTGACTCTTCATTACCTACCAATCTGAGATGATACAATGAATAAGTACTAATGTAGAGAACAGAGGCCTACTGAGATCAATATCACTCAGGGTAATCGTACACCAGGAGTTGAAACAAAGACGAGGTAAGCCACTTTCCCACTGCCTTCTTCTAACTTGCCTGTAAAATGAGGTAACTATTGATGGAAACTAGGCAGAAGAGCTATTAACTATACTTGTAAGGCTTATGAAAGACATGCAGAAAGCATGCAATTAATAAAGACACACACGGCATATACTCACTCATATAGACATATAATATAGGATAAAGCTACTAAAATCTGTACATCTAAAGAAACTAATAAAGAGGGAGGACTCTTGTTAAAGAGCTCAATTACTATCCAGAAAGGCAAAGAGAAGAAGAAGGCGAAAAGAGGGAACAAATCAGGGGCTTGACACAGAGGACTTCTGAAAGGCTCTGCCCTGCAGACTATCAATGCAGATGCTGAGACTTATGGGCAATGTTTGGGCAGGGTGCAGGGAATCTTAGGAAAGAAGTGGGAAACAGTAAGATCTGGAGAGGACAGGAACTCCACAAGGAGAGCAACAGAACCAAAAAATCTGAGCACAGGGGTCTTTCCTGAGATTGATACTACAACCAAGGACTGTTCATGGAGATAACCTAAGACCCTTGCACAGATGTAGCCCATGGCAGTTCAGTATCCAAGTGGGTTCCATTATAATAGGAACAGGGACTGTCTCTGACATGAACTGATTGGCCTGCTCTTTAATTCCCTCCCCCTGAGGGGGAAGCAGCATTACCAGGCCACAGAAGAAGACAATGCAGCCACTCCTGATGAGACCTAATTGACTAGGATCAGAAGGAAGGAAAAGATGTCCTCCCCTATCAGTGGACTTGGGGAGGGTCATGCATGCAGAGGGTGAAGGAAGGGAGGGATTGGGATGGGAGAAGGGAGGGAACCACAGGGGGGATACAAAGTGAATAAAGTGTAAGTAATAAAGAATTAAAAAACAAAACAAAAGAATAAAACTTTAAGGAGCACATAGATGGATCCTTGCCTTTTTAAATTACATTTATATTTTTTAATATTATAGTTATAGTTTATTAAATTTTTATCCTAGCTGTCGCTCTCTCCCTCATTCCCTCCCAATCCCACCCTCTCTGCATCATCTCCTCCCTGCCTTTATACAAGTCCACTGATAGGGGAGGGCCTCCTCCCCTTTCATCTGACCATGGAGTATCTCAGTGCTCAAAGTTTCTACAGATTTCAAGGTAGGCAACTGATTTTGTGGAGACAAGAAAATGATAAGGAAGCTCTTCCTGAGAAAGAAATTCATACAGACTTGCAGATAGAAATGAAGGTACTAAAGCAAATATTTACTTGAAAAATACTGTTACAACTAATTAAAATATAAATAAGCTAGCAATACCATAAACCTTACATTCTTCAAACACATAATGTATTGCTATTAATTAACTGCTGACACATCTGAATATTTTGTCATTTACCTTTTTTTTCTTCCCAGGCAGTAATTTGTAAATATTTTCTATGAAGAAGATATAAAATTAATTCAGTGTAGAACGGTTGCAAAGAAGAGTTATTGATAAATTAGAACAGTATTTGTTCAGCTTCACCACTTTTTACTACTAGTGCTGAGTCTGTAAATTTCTACCCTCTTGCTTATTGAGGCAATTATGCAGACCTTCAGAAATATTATTGAAGTTTCTATACTTATTTGGTGGATATCTATAGCATGACCATGTCCTCCTACTTTACTCTTCATCTTCTCTTCATTTGGTTCATTATTGCAGGTTGATACATAGAAAAGTATATGACATAGTGGCTCTTATTTAAATTCTTTTCTTTGGTATTAAAGTTGCTTGAAAGCAACTTTATGCCCCAGTGGCTCAAAGGAATTACAGTAATTTAGGACTCTATGCTAGGCTCAGGAGTAGCACTAGAACATATAATTTAGGGAGTACTCTGTAGGTCAGGCACACTGCTTGAGACAGGTTTTCTTCTCTGTGACACCACTCTACAGTAAAGCATGTAACCATTAGCAGTGTCCAAGGACAGGCCTTTGAGGCTTAAGCTTTGATAGTGTTACTGTGACACTATTTTGCCATAGGATATTCTGCCATATGAAAAATTTCTGGTAATGATGTAAGGCTTAAATTCTGTCTGACATTAAATTATTTACTCTTCTATCTCAGATTGCATTCAATATTTGAACACTAGGACCTGTATCCCTGCTCTCCTGTGACTATTCCAGGCAGCACAAAATATGTTCATTATGTGAGACCTTTTGACATGACGAATATTTAATTTCTTTAGCACAATTATAATTATACCTAGTGTTGTATTAATTCCCAATTAAATCAACAATATAAAAACATAAGTCAGAGGTACTTTTCCAAGAAGTGTATAGACTTCTGATCCAGGAATAAACATTCTTATCGTTAAACAGAAAATGAAATAGTTATCAACAATAAAGTAGACTATAAATCAAGAGGCAATCAAGGGTCCAGGTGGCAACACATACCACTTCAGTGCTACAAATTTTGGGGATTAGGGATACAGAAACAATCACTGATATTCTGAGAGGCATGAAATTTTATTTTTGGGTTTTCTTTTGTCTGTAGGACATTCTTCACATTTCCCCCCACAGTTGTCACTGTGAGTAAAGTGAAAGGTCATTTAATAGTGAGGTTTGCCACTTAAAATTATTACCTGAAGCAGGAGCAATGGTGCAGGTGCTTAGTGGGTCAAAACAATTGTCATGAACGTCTGAGGACTGAGTTTGCATGACCTGAATCCACATAAATGTTGAAGGCAGTAGCTCAAGTGTCTGAATCACCAGAACACCTCTATGGGAAAGCATAGAAACAGACTGGTGGATCAAAGGAATCGAATAGAAGACCCTGACATAAATCCACACACTTATGGACACCTGATTTTTGACAAAGAGGCCAAATCCATTCAATGCGAGAAAAAAAAAAAAAAACAGCATCTTCAACAAATGGTGCTATGGTGCTGGTCTAACTAGAAGTCTACATGTAGAAAAATGCAAACACATCCATACTTATCACCCTTCAGAAAACGAAAGTCCAAGTGGATCAAATACCTCAACATAAAACTAGACACACTAAACCGCTTAGAAGAAAAAGTGGGGAATACCCTTGAACTCATTGGCACAGGAGACAATTTCCTGAACAGAACACCAACAGCACAGGGTCTAAGAGCAACAATCAATAAATAGGACCTCATGAAACTGAAAAGCTTCTATAAAGCAAAGGACACTGTCCTCAAAACAAAATGACAGACTATAGATTTGGGAAAGGATCTTCACCAACCCTATATCTGACAGAGGGCTAATATCCAGTATATATAAAGAACTAAAGAAGTTAAACAGTAAAAAATCAAGTAACCCAATTAAAAAATGGGGAACAGAGCTAAACAGAGAATTCTCTGCAGAGGAATATCAAATGGCAGAGAAATGTAATGTAGAATGTAAACTTGTACAACCCCTCTGGAAAGCAATCTGGCGCTTTCTCAGACAACTAGGAATAGCACTTCCTCAAGATCCAGCTCTACCACTCCTAGGCATATATCCAAAAAAGGCTCAAGTACACAATAAGGACATTTGCTCAGCCATGTTTGTAGCAGCTTTATTTGTAATAGCCAGAAGCTGGAAAGAGCCCAGATGCCCCTCAGTGGAGGAATGGATGCACAAATTGTGGTTCATCTACACAATGGAATATTACTCAGCAATAAAAATCAAGGAAATCATGAAATTTGCAGGTAAATGGTGGGATCTGGAAAAGATCATCCTGAGTGAGCTATCCCAGAAGCAGAAAGATGCACAAGGTATATACTCACTCATATAGACATATAATATAGGATAAACCTACTAAAATCTGTACACCTAAAGAAACTAATCAGGAGGGAGGACTCTTGCTAAAATGATCAATTTCTATCCAGAAAGGCAAAGAGGCTGGACATCAGAAGAAAGAGAAAAGAAGGAACAAGTCAGGAGCCTGACACAGAGGACCTCTGAAAAGCTCTGCCCTGCAGACTATCAATGCAGATGCTGAGACTTATGGGCAACCTTTGGGCAGAGTGCAGGGAATCTTA
>REGO01000149.1:707596-731189 GCA_010120015.1 Rhombomys opimus
CTGAGACTTATGGGCAACCTTTGGGCAGAGTGCAGGGAATCTTAGGAAAGAAGTGGGAAACAGTAAGATCTGGAGAGGGCAGGAACTCCACAAGGAGAGCAACAAAACCAAAAAATCTGAGTAAAGGGGTCTTTCCTGAGACTGCTATTCCAACCAAGGACTATGCATGGAGATAACCTAAGACCCCTGTACAGATGTAGCCCATCTGTAGCTTACAAAGAAACAAACAAAGCAAAGAATCTGAGCCCATGGGGATCTGCAGAGACTGATGCACCAAACAAGGACCCAGGGCCATGCATAGGATACCTAGACGTGCTCAGATGTGGCCAATTGGCAGCTCTTTACCCATGTGGGTCTCTGAGTGGAGCAGAAGCTGCCTCTGTCATGAACTAGGTTGCCTGCTCTTTGATCTATGCAGATTTGTCAGGCCACAGAGGAAGAGGATCCAGGCAATCCTGATGAGACTTAACAAGCTATGGGCAGATGGCAGTGGTGGAGAACTCTCCTTTTCAGTGGACTAGGGGAATGGGAGGGTGTCACTGGAGAGAGTTAAGGGAGTGGGCTTCAATCAGGATATATGATGAATAAGTTGTAAAAATAAATTAAAATAAATAAGCAAATAAATAAAAAAAGGTCTGAACTCATGATCAGCAGTTAATAGTAACTTGTTCCTTTTTGAAAAGACCAGAATGTGGTTCTGAGCATCATTGGCAGATTGTGACAACACATGATTTCATGTAAATTCTCCTCCATGGAGTTAAAACTCTTCTGGCATCTATGAGTAACTACACTCATTTTTACATACCCATATACACATACTCACACAGTCAGACAGATGACAGACAGACCGACAGATACACACACACACACACACACACACACACACTCACACAAATACTGTGGAGTCCATTATCTAAGAATCAGAGATCCAATGATTTGTACACCCAGGAATCTCATAAAAACTTCCCACTTTGAACAGGTAAGTAAAAGAGATCCACTGTGTTAAATCACTATGTAAGATGATAATCTTGCTTACAAGAGGGAGACTTCAGAACTTTAGAGACCTTTTTGGAAGTTGGCTGAAATAAACACACTAGTTTTATTGAAAAAAAAGAAAAGTCTGACTTCTCAGGCTTCCTGTTTACTGTTTTATGGGATTCCTTAGTGTGCAAATCGGTGGGTCTCTGATTCTTGTTCTTTTTCCCCTATTGTTTTTCTTCTGCTGCTTCGTCTCATATAACTCCAATGTGATAGATACTGTTTTATTTTACTATATGTCATACTTTAACAAATCAATGAATGCAAACCTACCCACTAGAGTAAAAGTTAACAACCAAACTATTGTTTATACCTGCTGGGAAAGGGAAAAATCATTGAGTATACCTACCAGTCCAGGGCAGACTTCATGTTTTGTGTAGTTAACAAGACATAATGGACTCCACAGTCTCTCTCTCTCTCTCTCTCTCTCTCTCTCTCTCTCTCTCTCTCTCTCTCTCTCTCTGTGTGTGTGTGTGTGTGTGTGTGTGTGATTATGTAGACTTTTATTTAGTTACAGTTTGAAGTTTTTGTTTTTATTTTTATTTTTTGATGGTGTTTTGATTTTTCAGTTTTGGGGGATATTGCTGTTGCATTTGATTTTTAATTGTTTTTTGAGAAAGGAATTAAGATGGGTTGGTTAAGGAGGGGGAGATAATATGGAAGGGGAAAACATCATCAGAACATATTGAATTAAAATGTTTTAAATAATACAAATTGAAAATGTTTACAAATGCAAAGACAAAAACAAAAATATACAGCTATTAGCATGATAAAGCACAATGAGGTGAAGTACTAGGAACATATGTTTTATGTTTATTGTAATAAATGCAGTAATATCTAATACTAAGATTTACTGTTATTTATGACAAAGTCCCTAACAAATTTCAGTAAGAAAAAGAATAAAACAGTAAATGTCATGAAGACAGACTCAGAGCCAACATCATTCCAGGCAGCCCAAACCAGTGTTTCCTCTAGGATCTGGAGAATTTAGAGAATGTCCGTTTTGATCACTCTTATTTAATAAAGACTGCAAGTCTGAGCCAGAACAATTAAGCAGAAGGAGGTAATAAGTGGCAGGAAAATTAAAAAGCAAAAGGCAAATTATTCCTGCTTACAGATGGCATGGCTAATATGCGGAAACAGGAAAGGTGCAATGAAGTGGCTCTTAAAACTGGTATTTGAGGCCAATGAATTTCAATATACAGTTCAACACATTAAAGCAATAACATTCTATACAGCAAAATTGAAGTGGGTAAAAAGGAAAGCAATTCTAAAAGTTATGAGAACTTTAATGTATTATATAAATTACAGAGTGTAAATAAAAAATATTGATGAATAAACTCGTGAGAAAACCAAGCAATGATATGTTCCCTTTGACGCGGGTTTGAAAGAGTTAATGCTGTTAAATGTCCATTCTTTCTAAAACACTTGACTGACTCAACACAATCCTTTTCAAAATATCACTGGCAATATTCCCAGAAAAACTGTAAACACAAATCAAGGGGCCCTACACGCACACACACACACACACACATACACACACACACACACACAAAAAAAAAACAAACAGACAATATAGTGCAAAAAGAACGAGGCTAGATGTACCACAAGGCTTGACACTGAAAGATACCAAAGCTACTTAAACAAAGTGAGAAGATACTGACATGGATTTCAGCACATAGCTCAGTGAAAAATAGAAAATTCAAATTCACTCTGTTTATACACAATTTATTTTGATAAAACTTCAAGAACGCAGATTAGAAAGAGAACAATTTCTTTTATAAATGGTACTAGAGAACTTCATGAAATACATACTCATATATGCATCTGTATAGTATTTTCCATATATTCATCAGACCCACAATGTTATTTTATTTCACTCTAGTAAAACTTTCTGTTATCAAAATAATAAAAATAATTTAATAAGAGTAGAGAAAAAAGAACTTCAAACATTGCTGGTAAGAATGCAAGACAATCAAGTGACTATGAAAGACAGTGTGGAGGTCCTTCAAAACCATGAAAATTGGATTACTTTATGATTTATCCATCCCCAAAGAAAATGAAATATGAGTGTTCTATCTACATTTACACCTGCCAGAAGAGGGAATCAGTTCACATTATAGATGGTTGTGAGCCACCATGTGGTTGCTGGGAATTGAACTCATGACCTTTGGAAGAGCAGACAGTGCTCTTAACCACTGAGCCATCTGTGGTACATCTACACAATGGAATATTATTCAGCAATGAAAAACAAGGAAATCATGAAATTTGCAGGTACATGGTAGGAACAGGAAAGAATCATCCAGAGTGAGCTATCCCAGAGGCAGAAAGACACACACAGTATATACTCACTCATACACACATATAATACAGGGTAAACCTACTAAAATCTGTACACCTAAAGAAACTAATCAAGAGGGAGGACTCTGACTAAAATGCTCAATCTCCATTGTGAAAGGCAAAGAGGGTGAACATCAGAAGAAAAAGAAAACAGGAAACAAGTTAGGAACCTGCCATAGAGGGCCTCTGAAAGGCTCTGCCTGGCAGACTATCAAAGTAAATGCTGAGACTTATGGCCAATTGTTGGGCAGAGTGTATGGCAGTTTAGTGTCCAAGTTGGTTCCATAGTAATGGGAAGAGGGACTGTCTCTGTCATAAACTGATTGGCTTGCTCTTTGATCACCTCCCTCTGAGGGGGGGAGCAGCTTTACCAGGCCACAGAAGATGACAATGCAGCCACTTCTGATGAGATCTGATAGACTAGGATCAGAAGGAAGGAGAGGAGGACCTCCCCTATCAATGGACTTGGGGAGGGGCATGTGTGAAGAAGGGGGAGGGAAGGTGGGATTAGGAGGGGAGGACAGAGGGATTTATGGGGGGATACAAAGTGAATAAAACGTAATTAATAAAAGTTAAAAAAAGAAAATGAAATAAAGTATTTGAAAATAATTCTATATTTTAAGATTTATTGTAGAACTGTTGATAATAGCCAATATAGGAAAATAACCATATATCTATCAATGGATTGATGACTTTAAAAATATAGTGTGAGAGTGTAGGACATATAGCTTAATGGAAGAATGTTTGTCTAGGAGTCTTAAGTACCTATTTTTAATAAAAACATATGTAGATAATGAAGAATTATTCAGTTATAAAAACATGAAAATTGTTCTTTGAAACAACAAATTTAACCAAATAGAAGTAGATATATCAGTCTAGACTAAAAGTGAGTGTTTTAACAAGAGTATATTAGGTAATCGGTACAAAAATTATTTTCAGAGAGAGGTTAATATTAACATTATAAAATAAGATTAATAACTTATCATTCTTTTCAAGATAGAAAAAGCTGAAAGTTTTCAATAGATATTAAAAATACTATTTGAGGAGACTTGAAAGCTAATTATTTTTAATGTGAACAGTATAAATCTTATGCACAGGTAAAATTATAATATATAGAACAAAAATGAACGTAAATTTTATATCAATGAAATTAAAAATATCAATGGGAAAAATAGTTACAAAACTATATAAATTCTATCTCATTCAATAACAAAATGCTCCTAAGAAACTTTAGCCAGGCATAGTTGTACAAGCTTGTACAACTTGGGAGCTAGAAGAAGATCACTTATTGACACCATTCTCTGCTGTGTCAACAGGCTTTGAGGACACCCTGAAAAGTCACCAACATGAAATACTGCCTCAAAAATAAAGACAGTCCACTGCTTGGGGAGGACCTCCTCCCCTTTTATCTGACCCTGTTTTATCAGGTATCTTCAGGACTGGCTGCAAAGTCCTCCTCTGTGGCCTAGCAGGACTGCTCCTCTCTTGGGGGTTGAAAAGAGCCAGCCATTGAGTTCCTGTCAGAAATAGTCTCTGTTCCCCTTACTATGGGAAGCCAATTGGTTACTGAGCTACCACAAGCTACATCTGACAGAGGTTCTAGGTTATAGCCATACATAGTCCTTGGTGGAGTGTCAGTCTCAGAAAAGACCCCTGTACCCAGATATATTTGGTCCTTGTGGAGTTCCTATCCTTTCCACGTCATACTAACTCCCCCTTTGGAAAGGGGCAGAAAGGAGATGAGGGAGGGAGGGTGGGAATGGGAGAAAATGATGGAGCAGGATATAGCTGGGATACAGAGTTAATAAAATGTAACTAATAATAAAAATTAAAGAAATATAAAAATTACTAAAAATAATAAAAATACAGGAAAGAAAGAAAGAGAGAAGATAAAGAAAATATATTTAAAGCAAGAAAATGTCTAACTAAAGCTACACTGATGTATCAGGTGTTACTTTAGCTAATGGGAAGCTCCTGGATCGTAGGCATGGAGATCACGTTGTTCTTTTGGTTCGTTAATGCCAACATCTGCTTCACAAAATGTTTTTGAGGGTGGAATGAGTTAATGTTATGAACTAGAATTATATATACATGGTTCATATACAGTAGATACTTTGTAAGTATTTGTTTGAAAAACAGTTAAAATGTTTTGAAAAGTCCTATGTGTAAGTCAATACTGAAAATTTAATGATCATAATAAATTACATATAATTATTTTTTTTCTTATTTTTAAGTCTTTGACCATCAAAATAATTTTGTTATAAAAATCCTCTCGCTATTACTCTGTAAAGATTTGTTTCCCTTAAAGGCCTTGATAGTTATGTCAAAGATTTACCTCAATTAATAATACATGATAAAGGCATTACATTTTAATGTTAGTATCTGAGATTCTTGTAAAATGTTACTTCAATTTGTCCTCAAAGATTTTGGAATGAAAATCTCAAATTTAGTTTGAGCATGATTTCTGTGTAATTCACTTTCAGAAAATAATTAGGCTCTTCCCATACGAACTTGTGCCTCACACCTTAGTTTTAAAAAGAAATGAAGTGGAAAATAATGGCTTAATAGCTAAAAATCATATAAATCAATATATCATCCTCAGTGTTCACCCTTACATTTACTTTATATATTATTTAATTACTGAATATGATGGATTTTAGAAAGAGACTGGACTGTATTTATCTGTTTTTGTAAACCATATTTGCAACAATGTTATTCCGTTTGAGTGCTTGTGCATTTTTAGTTTATCCATGACTGGAAGTAGTACTAGGAAACTCTCAAATACACCTCTCACATGCAGATTTTATATGAAGATTATGAGTCCTAGCACAGTGCATGGAATTTCTGTAATGCTAAGATCCTTGTCTGTCTTTTGTTATTATTTTGGACAACCTTTCATATTGTATGTTGTACTATGAAGAGGAAATAGGCTTCTGCTTGAAGAACTCTCTTAGCTGATACCTGACTTTAAAGAGAGAATCTGTTTTAAACCAAATCCATTGAGATCCAGTGATAAGATCCGTCACATGTTATTGGCACTTGTTCTATAGGCTGCAATATTAAAGCTTAGGTTTCATTCTGCTTGAGTGGAATTTCTTAACCAGGAAACCCGAGCAACGGCAGCCTTTGGAGATTTGACATGACAACCACCCTCGTCTCTCTGAAGTACAGCACGGACTGCAGATGTCCATTTATTTGAAAACCTTTAACATGCTTTGAAGCTTTTAAAAGTACATTTCCCAAGGGAAATTTTTCCAATCTGCAAGAAGCATCTCACCTGCTTTGCAGGAGCAGTGAGAACTGCACAGTCTCCTGCTTTGTGTTTCAGAGGGATGTTATGAATGCATTACAGCTCCAGGTATGATGGCTGAAAGTACACAAAGAAATTCCAAGGCTTAGGCTTTGCTGATGACCACTTTGTACACATAATTATTAATTTAAAAAGTCCTGCCTGGACTTCAAAGCAAGAAAAGTGTTTATAGAGTGGATGATAACTAACACACTGTTCTCAGATTTAAACTTTCATAAACCCCAAATATCCCATTTTCTGTATATATTATTTGTAAGACCTGTAAGTTGAAGAAAGCTTCAGTAGTATTTACATAAGTGATTAGTCTTTATTTTCCACTTGGCATGTTAAATATTACACAGTTTAAATATAATTCATGCTGTTTCATTCTCTAATCGGTTGACTGTTTTCTTTTATCCTGAGTCTTAACTCATAGTAGCAGAAGAAAGAGCAATAAAATAGATTATCAAGAAGTCCAATGTTCTGCTCTTTTCTTCATCAATGAAAACTTTTATTTAAGATTCTGTACATTTATGTTTGCAGCAATAACCATTTATGACTCAGTTAAGAAAAAAGACCCACCAACTGCTATCGGCAATGATGATTTTGACTGAATACAAAATAAGATCATTAAATATGCCAAATAGTGTCACTAACCTGTTCAAATGTATCACTAACCTGTTCATACTCAATATACAATAAAGTATTGCCACTGGTGCAGTTCCAATGGGAATTTCTGGCAGGGGAAATTTTTGTAAATGTAGTTTTGCTTGATTATTATTTTGGTTAGTTGAAAACACCGGCAGTCTCTCACTATAAGACATTTCCCAATAGTAAGTATCAGAAAAGATGCCCTGAGGAAAAATATAATTTCAGGTAAGCAAATGAGTAAAGTTAGTTATGTCTTGTTCATGACCCACTGTAAGTCTGGGCACTGAAACAGAGATGAAATTCTAAGAATTTAACATGGTTGAAAAAAGCACATTGTAATCTTGATAAAACATAAACACTGAGTTTGCACACAGAATAAACATAAACATAAAACATAAGTACAGTTTGCACTCCTGCAGGCTTGGAGTGGAGCTCCATTGAGCTCTTGGCTATACTCTGAGAGACATGGACTACTACTTCTTTTTTTTTTATTTAACTTTTATTAATTACACTTTATTCATTTTGTATCCCCCCATAAGCCCCTCCCTCCTCCCCTCCTGGTCCCACCCTCTCCCCCCTTTCTGCATGCATGCCCCTCCCCATGTCCACTGATTGGGAGGACTACTACTTCTTTTTTTTTGGATTTTTAAATTATGGTAGACTATTATCTATGATTGATACAAGGGTAACTCAGAGATATTGCAAGTTCATATTTAGAGCATTGTAATGAGCAAGAATCAAAATAAAATGAGGCATGTGACGTTTTCAGTTTCCGTGCGTACAAGAATTATTTATAGTATACCATAACTTGTAGTATTAATATAGCTTATCAATAATATAGTATAATAATGTATATTTTACTAATATAACACTGAGTATCATAGAATCCAAAATACACATAATTTCATTAAACATAATGCATGTGAACATAATTATTTTAATCTCTTTAGCTGCAAGAAAAATTGCACCGAGAGATTTGAGCAATGCAGAACTGACACAAATATTCCATGAAGATGCATCATCTGTGGAGCAATGAAGCTGTTCACTGTGCCATGCGGAGTATCTGTGTCCTTATATTAATGATATCACCTCAGGACAGGATCCATTCACTATGCTCACACTGGATAAATAAGGAAACACTTGATTTATTTAATAAATATCATGTCCTGGTTCAATAAACTGGAGATTCCAAAGTCCAAGTTTAAATATAGCTTTGTTCTCAAGCCAAAATAAAAGAAATTGTACTTTTCCTGCCAGGTTCAATCTTTTTTTTTTTTAATTAGACAAAAGAGAGAAAAAAATATACAGTATTGAAATGAAAAAAAATATTACTAAAAATTGGGCTCATAAAAAAGCAAAGACTCATGACCAAACCTTTGGCAGAGTACAGGGAATCATAAGAAAGAAGGGGAGTTAGTCTGATGGGGAAAGGATAGGAGCTCCACAAAGACCAAATATATCTGGGCACAGGGTCTTTTCTGAAACTGACATTCAACCAAGGACCATGTATGGATATAACCTAGAACCTCTGCTCAGATGTAGCCTGTGGTAGCTCAGTAACCAATTGGTTTCCCAAAGTGAGGGGAACAAGGACTATTTCTAACAGGAACTCAATGAAGATAGCTGATAAAACAGGATCAGATGAATGGGGGGAGGTTCCCCCCTATCAGTGGACTTGGAAAGGGGCACAGTAGTGATGAGGGAGGGAGGGAGGGACTGGGAGAGAATGAGGGTTCGGGGCACGGCTGGGATACAGATTTAATAAAATGTAATAAAAAAAATGTAAAACAAAATACAACTTGTAAAATGGTGAATTAAAGTTCAGGCAAATTTTCAAATTCTTTTAGTACTGTAAATATATTTAATTTATGTATAAACTTGACTTTTAACATTTTTCATAGAAAAGTGTGTTTTTTTTTAGGAATTTTGAAGCTTCTTTGTTATTCTCATGTAGACACTAATTTAATTCATATAAGAAGGTCATAGAATCATTCACAGGAATTTTTCACTGTTTAAGTGCCAATTAATATGTTCAATATCATTTATTTATTTATTTATTTATTTACTTACTTACTTATCTATGTATCTATTTATTACAGTTTATTTACTTTGTATCCTAGCTGTAGCCTCCTTCCCTCATCTTCTCCCAGTCACACCCACTCTACCTCTTCACCCCTTATTCCCTTTCCATAGTCCCTTGATAGGGGAGGACCTCTTCCCCTTCTAACTGACCCTAGCCTATCAGGCATCATCAAGGCTGGCTACATCATCTTCCCTTGTGGCCTACCAAGGCTGCATTCCCTAGCAGGAGGTAATCAAAGAGCCGGCCACTGAGTTCATGTCAGAGTCAGCCCTTTTACCCCTTACTAAGGAACCCACTTGGAGACTGTAGCAGCCTATGGGCTTCATCTGAGCAGAGGGTCTAAGTCTTTTCCATGTATGGTCTTTGGTTGGAGTATTGATCTCTGCAGTCCTCCCTGGGGCCAGGTATTTTGGCTCTGTTGGTCTCCTGTGGAGTTCCTGTCCACTCTAGGTCTTTCTATCACCCTCTTCTTCTATGAGGTTCCCTGTACTCTGACCAAAGTTTGGTTTGAGTCTCAGAGTGTCTCCTTCAATATCGTGATGGGTAGAGTCCTTCAGATGTTCCCTGTGGAATACTCCAGTCCTTTTCCCTTGTCACATGCAGGTGGATTCAGTCTGCATTACACGTGTTCAATTTTTATAACAAATAATTCTGTGTCATATATAAAACAAATCGAAGTAGATCTATGGATTTCTTTGTGCTGCAGTCTGCTTTAAAATGCCCTTTGGAGGAATGACATTTAAATTAAATTGAAATAATTTTTCCATTTTGTGTAATTTTTAACATTATTTTAATATATAATCTTCTTACATCTTTATTTGCTAACTCATGGATAACATAACTATGAGGCACAGCAGTTGCTTGAGTAAGTATATTTTCTAGAATAACAGAGTAAACAGAGTCATAAAACCCATATAAATTTTCATTTGTGAAATTTATGGTTGCTCTGGGGCTGAGCCTATTAAAACTTGAATTTTAAGGAAAATTATCATGCTCCTTTCAGTATGCTATCTTCTTGTCTAACAGACTCATATATTTACAAATCTTTTCAAAGTTTGTATGTATAAATGCGTGTGTTTGTTCTTGAAGAATTCATCATATTTTACCTGAATTTCACTTTTCACAGTTTCCTTTATCATTGATCAACTATGATGCAGTATTATTAAAAAGAAATCTCCAGAAGTAACAGGAAAAAAAATCATGAATTTAAAATAATTTATTTTGGTGTACTGCTTTCTATTACTTATTACTGTAAATCTCTTAATTTGTCTAATTAATATGTTAAAAATCACATAAATATGAATGCAGAAGACAAACACAGCTTATGCTGTTGTAAGGTTTGGCACAATTTATGGCTTCATCCAGACAGTCCAACTCTTAGATGGGTCCCTGTGAAAAAGGTATGATTATACAACACATGATTAAAATGCAGTGTAATCTTTTCTTTTGAAAATTAATTTGTGCAAAAGCTAAAGCTTTCTGTTTCCCAAGATTTTAACTGAATGGTTTTCATGTTCTTGGAGCATGAACTCATACTATCTCCCAATTAATGTATTTTTTTTTAATTCTGAGTGAAACGGTATTTCTGGGAATTCTTCCAATGGATCTGCAAGTGTAGGTTAGTGGTTAAGCACTTGTCTGTACCATCTAAAGACCTGGGTTCAATTCCAGTATAGAAAACATAATATTCTTCTATTGACACATGATTTTTATTGCTTTCTTTATATTATCAATCAATTTCTAAATTTTCATAACACACTGACATAATCAGTTATAAGGCTTAGACTTGAGGTCCAGAAATGTTTGGTGTGCTTTTCCTGCAGACATGATGACCTAAGTTCAATCAGTGGATCCCACAAGGTGGCAGAAGAGAACTAATTCAGAAAATTGTTCTCTGACTGTCATATACACAATATGGCAGGTGCATATGCAGGAGTTTTCTGTCTGTCTGTCTATCTATCTATCATCTATCTCTCTATGTATCTATCTGTGTATCTATGTATGTATCTATCTGTCATCTATGTATCTCTCACACACATACATGCAAATGCTATGCTCATACAGTAATGATTATAAGAAATAATAAATGAATACATTTCAAATGTTTCAAATTTGAAATAATTTCGGGGAAAGCTAGAACGATCAGGAGGGAACAGGAGCTCCACTAGGAAAGCAACAAAACCACAAATTCTGGGCACAGGGGTCTTTTCTGTGGCTGATACTCTAACCAAGGACCATGCACGGCGATAACCTAGACCCTGCACAGATGTAGCCCATGGCAGTTCAGTCTGCAATTGGTTCCCTAATAAGGGGAACAGGGACTGTCTCTGACATGAACTCAGTGGATGGTTCTTTGATCACCTACCCTGATGGGGGAGCAGACTTACCAGGCCACAGAGGAAGACAATGCAGCCAGTCCTGATGAGCCCTGATAGGCTAGGGTCAGAGGGATGAAGAGGAGGATCTCTTCTATCAGTGGACTTGGGGAGACAGGGTGATATTGGAAGGGGACAATAGACTGGGCTACAGATGGGATACAAAGTGAATAAACTGTCGTTACTACAAAATTAATTATTTAAAAATATTTTGAAATAGTTATTCTTTAAATTTATACAATAGAATTTATTGGCTCCTTTTTGCCATCAGTCTTTATTATTATTATTATTATTATTATTATTATTTACAGTTTTTACTTTTTGTCTCAGTTGCCGTCCAATCTCTCATCTCCTCTTGGCCCCACTCTTCCTCTCTATCTTCCTCCTCTATCCCTCTTCACTAGTCCACTTATAGAGAAAATCCTCCTCCTCTTACTGTCTGACGTTAGCCTATCAGGTTGCATCAGGACTGCCTGGATCCTCTTCCTCAGTGGGCTGGCTAGGTAGCCCCACCAGGGAGAAGTTATCAAGGAGCAGGCAACCTAGTTTATGTCAAAGACTATATCTTCTCCCCTAACTAGGGAAGCCACAAGGAGACTGAGCTGTCTGTGGGCTACATCTGAGAAGGGTATCTCAGTACTCTCTCTGTATGTTCTTTGGTTGATGCATCATTTTCTGCATTCTCCCCTGGGCCTACTCTTTTTGGCTTTGTTGGTATCCTTGTGTGGCTATTGTTCCTTCCGTGTCATTTTATATCACCTTTCTTCCATAAGACTCCTTGCACTCTATCCAACGTTTTTCTGTGATCCCTGCATCTGCTTAGATCCCTGGTTGAGGTCTTTTAGAGGACATCTGTGGTAGGCTGAAGTCCTGCTCCCTCTCTTTGTCACTTCCGGTTTTCATCGTGTTTTCCCTTCTGAATGAGAATTAAGCATCTTACCTAGGACCTTCCTTGTTGTTTTGCTTCTTTAGGCATGTAGATTTTAGCATGTTTATCCTATATAATATGTCTAATATCCATTTATATGTGAGTATATACCATGTGTGTCTCTCTGTTTCTAGGTCACCTCACTCAGGATGATCTTTCTGGGTCCATTCATTTGCCTCTAAATTTCATGATTTCCTTGTTTTTAATTGCTGATCAGTATTCCATTGTGTAAACATACCACAATTTCTGTGTTCATTCTTTGGTTGAGGGACATATAGGTTCTTTGCAGATTCTGGCTGTTACAAATAAAGCTGGTATGAGCATAGTCATGCAAACTTCCTTGTTTTATGGTTGAGCATCTTTTGGATATATGCCCAGAGTGGTTTAGCTTGGTCTTGAGGTAGCACTATTCCCAGTTTTCTGAGAAAGCACCAGATTGATTTCCAAAGTGGTTTTACAAGTTTATATTCCCACCAGAAATGGAGGAGGGTTCTTTCTTCACATCCTCTCCAGCATGTGTTGGCTTTTTAATGTTTCTTTTTCTCGTAGAAGTGGGAAGGAGTCATCCTTCTTACATAGAGTTGCCATTGAACACAAATTACTGGGTTCCCAGTTCAAGAATTGTCATGAGAGTACTTTATCAGATGCATTTTTTTTAATTTTTTTATTTAACTTTTATTAAATACACTTTATACCTTTTGTATCCCCCCATAAGTCCCTCCCTCCTCCCCTCCCGGTCCCACCCTCCCCCCCTTTCTGCATGCATGCCTCTCCCCAAGTCCACTGATAGGGGAGGTCCTCCTCTCCTTCTTTCTGATCTTTTTTTTTTTTTTTTCTTCTCAATGCAGTTTATTCAGGAACCTTGAGCAACCTTCTGACCCTGGGGAAAGCCAGCCCACAGCTTAAAATAGCCTCTGGGTAGCCAAGCCCAGCGTGCCTCGTGGGCAATGCAGATAGGTCCACATACACAGAAGCAAGCCAGATCCTCAGCCTTAGCCAAATATGGAGTTGTTTGTGACAGAGAGCACTCACCATCGGGAAGGTGGAAGGCAGAAACCAGCTCCATCTTTAAGGCGCGGTATTACGCAGCTCTCTACAGTCCCCGATACTATGATGGAGCAGCTGAGAGTGGCCATTGTTACGGCAAATTCTACCAGAGTGGACTCAGGACTAGCCACAGGAGTATCATCATGGATTGCTGCAGCCATGAATCATCTGAAGGAATGGGCGGGCATGGGAGCATGAGCAGGCCTTCTGGTGTTGGTCGCCTTGGTTTGCCTGTGGTGTATATGCAAGGTTAGAGTCTATCAGATGCATTTTTGTGTTTCTTGATGCTAAACTTTATTTAATAATAATAATTAGTAACCTATGTCAGTCTTTCCATTTACGGTTTTTCAGGTAGCCCTTATAGCCCTTAACAGCAAGTTAGTAAACATAGTTGTTTCATTCTGAACCCAATTACTATTATTAATTCTCAGATAACAGTAAAATTTAGTTCTCATCTATCATCCGTATCAACCTCTCTTTCTACCTTTCTATTATCTATATCTTTCTATCATCTATAATCCTTCTATCTATCTATCTATCTATCTATCTATCTATCTATCTATCTATCTATCTAATTTGCTTTCCTACTTACCAACATACCTATCTATATAAGAGTGATTACACAACTGTTAAAGAAGACACAACCAGTTGACAGTTACAGGAGCTCTTTCTGCATGTCTTATTGTCAACTTTCATTTGAATGCAAGAGAAAATAAAAAATCCTGAAAATAAAGGTAGCATCTATTTTTTAGAAAATGGTCATCCTACCATTAACAAATTAGTTTCAAAAGCCTATGTCAGTTTTTTTTTTTCATTTTTAATCTTATCATTAATTACCAATTATTCAATTTGTATACTGGCTGTGTTCTCCTTCCTCATCTCCTCCCAATCCCATACTCCCTCCCTCTTCTTCACCTATGTCTCTTCCTTAATCCACTGATAGGTGAGGTCTGCCTTCCCTTCTATTTGATCCTAGCCTATCAGGTCTCATTAGGACTGGTTTCATTGTCGTGAAACCAGCCGTGGCCCTGCAAGGCTGCACCCCAAAGAGGGAGGTGATCAGAAAGCCTGTCACTGATTTCATGCCAGAGAAAGCCCCTGCTCCCTTTATTAGGGAACCCACTTGGAGACTGAGTCTTGAAATATTTGTTTAAATCTCCTCTAGAGATTGCAACTACTTATATCTTTGTGACTTCATATATTATATATTATTCTATATTCTATGTAATATATATATATATATATGCAAATACAATGATTCACTCACCTGTCTTTTGGTGATTTTTTAAAACTTCATTGCCAGTGTGAAGGCATTTAACCATATTCAAGTATGAACTTAATTGCTGATTAGTTAGATCCTTTGCCCTCTTAGAAAGCACATCTCCAGCTGATCCCAGGCTCTATGGTCTTCAAAGACAAAAATGCTTTCCTTTGAGTTATTTAAATTCATGGCTTCAGAATATTCCTCCTTCTGCTCTGTTCTCTTAAATGTTATTTTATTCTTTGATGAGTTTCTGAAAATACCCAGGGCTTGTAATTAAAGAAGCTAAGAACTACTAATGTTTACACCTGTGGTTTTAACACTGTTTCTTTTTGTAGATTAATTTTTTATTGCACTGTTTGAATGTTGATTGGTTCACCATTTATAATGTGAAGAATTTGTAGAAACTGGTATTAGCATGTCAGTAACTCCTGAAACATTCTTTTCCTTTATTTTGGTGCTATATTCTTTCATCTTTCACATAATATCCTCTTAAGAATGAACTTACTTTTCAGTACTTATAAAAACCTATTTTCAGTTTTAGTCACAATGAATTCTTATTACTACACAAAAAGTTCCCAGATGTTAAAGAATACCAATGTTTTATTTTATTGTATTCTTAGCCATACTATATTAATATTATTTGACAGTATGTTTTCTGGCAAATATATACTTACAGGTGCATTTATGTGTGTATCTTTTTATGTATATAATGTGCCTTCATAGTGATTTGATGACCATTCATAGGCATTTACCATTTGTACAATAATAAGCTTGCAATATAAATACAGGGTTCACTTATCATAGAAGATAAGTTAAAAATCTATTTTGTGACTTATATAGGACACACATACATCTGGCTCAGTTATGGTTATACACTGTGTTAATTCACAAACAAAAAGTTAAAAATCATAATGTATATTTCCATATACATTTACAACTCACAATTCATTTTTCTATGTAATAAACAGCAGCCATCTTCCCTCTAGTGCATTCATTCTTGCTAGTTTTGAGTAGTTTTGATTTATAATGCCATTACATTAAGGTATATAGAGTTTCTTTATACTATATTCTTAAATTCCACGGTTCACTAACGAAGGCAACATGACCTAAGTTCAGGAAAAGGCACTTTGCCACAAAGTTATGGATGTTAAACTAGCTACAACAAAGACAGAAGAAATGGATAGGATTAATTTATTGTAACTGGGTTACTCCCATTATAATTGTTACTCTTCTTCTGTAGTTAGCAGTGAGAACACACTTTAATGTCAGTTATGTCTAGTTCTTTTAAAGACTAAGGACATTATATCCTATCTACATAATTCTCATGAACTTTTCTCTTATGTTTAACAGACTTCATTACAATGCATATTATATATGCCTTCATTACATAAAGAGTCCAAGTACTTTCTTGTAACACTTTCCATTATACTTTTACATTAACATTTGAGTAAACAACATTTAAACAAAGAAGTAATCACTTCCACTAACTAATATATATATATATATATATATATATGAGAAACATGTGGGGTCCCTGCACAGTCAGGGCCAGCAGATTAATGATTCATGTTTCATGTAAGGGAAGAGGAAATTCCAGTTCAAAATGACTTAGTGTTTCTGACATTGGTACAAACTTCTAAAGCAGTGGTTCTCAACCTGTGAGTCCCCATCCCTCTGGGGAGTCATATATCAGATGTCCTGCCTATCAGACATTTACAATATGAATCATAACTGTAGCAAAACTACAGTTATGGAGTAGTACCAAAATAATTTTATGGTTGGAGGTCACCAGAACATGTATTAAAGTGTCACAGCATTCAGGATATTAAGAAGCACCATACAGAATTTAGAAGCAGACACTGAACAGTTTATTTTGGACATATTTAGGTACAGTGTAACTCTGCGGAGACATTTTCTGGTAATAATGATCACAACAAAGCTCAAGGCGTGACTATGCTGAAACTATTTGGGGAAGTACATGTGACCTCATCCTGATGAATGGATTCCTTAGCTTAAGCGACTAGGGGAGGATCTGGTGTGATTTAGATCATCATAGAGGTCAACGAGCTACTAAGTACATGTGGCATTTCCACGAGGGATGGGTTCTGCTGACTGAGAAACAAAACTCAAGATAAAGATCTAGAAGAAGACTAGTCTAAATAATGCAATATTCTGGGGGATTCAGTTGTTGCATGGCCCAGAGATGGCACAGGCTACCTAGTTATTAATCCCATCCACCCCATCCTTCAGGGTGGAAAACACGTATGCGTTGTTGGGGATACAGCATTGTGTTTAACCTCCCTGTGACTACAAGGACATCCTGCTGTCTGCAACATATCTCGTGCCTTCAACAAGTAAAAATAGACTACTGATCATAAGCAATGGAACACTGAAAAATTATTTAATGTGTAGCTCAGAACTTGGTATAAAAAAGAGGTGAAATAAGAATTTGCTTATCTGGTCACATCAAGGCTGGCTGAAACATCTTCCTCTGTGGCCTGGTAAGGCTGCACCCCCCTGATCATCAGGGGAGATGATCAAAGAGCGAGCCACTGAGTTCATGCCAGAGACAGCCCCTGTACCCCTGACTCGGAAACCCTTTTGGAAACTGAGCAGCCAATGAGCTTCATTGGAACAGGCGCTCTAGGTCCTTAGTCGGAGTATCAGCCTCTGCAGGTCTCCCTGGGGCCGAGTATTTTGTTTCTGTTTTTCTCCTTGTGGCATTCCTGGCCCCTCCAGGTCTTTCTATCTCTGTATTCTTCCATAAGGATTCCAGCACTCTCCCCAAACTCTGGCTATGAGTCTCAGCATCTCCTTTGATACCCTGGTTTGTAAAGTGTTTCAGAGGCCTTCTGTGGAAGGCTCCTGTCCTGTTCCTTGTTTTTCTCCTACTTCTGTTGTCTATCCTGTTCGCCCTTCTGAATGAGGATTAAGCATCTTCCATAGGGTCCACTTGTTGTTTAGCTTCTTTAGGACTATAGATTTTAGTATTTTATTTTTACTATTAATTATACTTTATTCATTTTGTATTCTGCCATTGATTTTAGTATTTTTATCCTATATTATTTGGCTAATATTGAGAAGGCCCTCCCTTATCAGAGGACCAGGGATAGGGCATAGGGGGAGAAGAGGAAGGGTGGGTGGGACTGGGAGGAGACAATGGGGGGGGGCTGCAGTGGGATACAAAGTAAATAAATTGTAATAAATAAATATATAAATAAAATTAAATTAAAAAGAATTTGTCACTGCCTTTTAAAATTAATGTTTTCGCTTTATGAATCGATTGGATTGATTTACTTCATGTGTGGTACTACTCACAGAACACTACAAGACAACAACAACAACACACATGGTTGGCTCATTCATAGGGCCTAGAACAATACCTAAAACTATCATCATGCTAAAGGTTCATATAAAACTTCCCCTTACATTCTCAATTCTTAAACCATTGATTAGTCTATGTAGTTTCAATTCATCAGATAAGCATTTTTTCAGAGGGGATTATGATCATGAACAGACACATAATTTTTGAAAATGTAGAATAACAGACTATGAAACTCTCAAGTCTAAATGTGCTATCTATACCATGTCCTCTCTTTGCAAGGCTCAGGGAATCATTGGGGAATACATGTCAGAAAAAAATGTCACAACCAAAGTTACTGAACGTTATTTGGAAAACATTATTGAATGGAAATGGAAGATCCTCTACACAATTATGAATTCACAGTGGCTGTCACTGCAAGAGTGAGACCTGCAGAAGACCAAACCAAACAGTAACCAGGCATGGATGGAAATGCGGGTCATGCAACACTACCCTTAAATAAAAGCTATTGGAATTGATGATGTAAGAGAGGGAAATGAGTTTTTGTCAGGAATGCTCTCACACAGATATATGCAGTACTATGTGGAATGAGTGTGTTTACAAAGTAAGTGAAGACCATTACAGAATCACAAAACTAATCAAAATGCAAAGTTGTGGATCTCAATACCAATGGATACATCTATGAAACATTCCTCTTCCTAAGACTCAGGAACAATACAGGAGTGGAAAGAACAGCACCTAATACTATCATCATGCTAAAAGTTCATATAAAACTTCCTGCTACATTCTTAATCTTTATACCGTGGATTAGTTATATTATTCAATTCATCAGATAAGCATCTTTTCAGAGGCGATCAGAGAATGTGCTGTGATTGTGTCTCCTAATTATGTCAGAAAGAAACTTCCCCCATAAAGTCTTATCCACATGACTGCCGAATTAGAGCAGAGAAAGGACAACAACAATAGATAGGTTAAAGTACATGGGGAACCAACATGAGGCTTCATCTGTATAGAAAGAACTATTGGCAACTACAGTAAGCTTAAGGAAGTAGACAGTTTTCCTCAGGGGAAAGCACAACAGTTGATTATCTGGAATCCTATATCCAGGTAGCATACAGACAGAGAAGTTTATGTTGAAGGATATATATATGCACATACATACATATATATATATATATATATATATATATATAATTCATATACATGCATACATAATTAACAATGAAAAAGGAGACTCTTAGTTTGAAAGGGAGTGAGGGAAGTAAAGAAAGGATTTTTTTATTAATTACATTTTATTCACTTTGTATCCCCCCATTAAGCCACTCCCTCCTCCCCTCCTGGTTCCACCCTCCCTCCCCCTTCTTCGCACATGCCCCTCCCCAAGTCCACTGATGGGGGGAGTCCTCCTCTCCTTCCTTCTAATCTTAGTCTATCAGATCACATCAGGAATGGCTACATTGTCATCTTCTGTGGCCTGGTAAGGCTGCTCTCCCCTCAGGGGGAGGTGATCAAAGAACAGGCCAATCAGACTGTGTCAGAGGCAGTCCCTCTTCCCATTACTATGTAACCCACTTGGACACTGAACTGCCATGGGCTACATCTGTGCAGGGGTTCTAGGTTATCTCCATACATGGTACTTGGTTGGAGTATGAGTCTCTGGGAAGACCTCTGTGTTCAAATTTTCTGGTTCTGTTGCTCTCCTTGAGGGGTTCCAGATCTTACTGTTTCCCACTTCTTACATAAGATTCCCCGCACTTTGCCCAACAGTTGGCCATAAGTCTCAGTGTCGGCTTTGATAGTCAAAGGATTTTGATGGAGAAAAGAAAGACAAATAATATAAATATATGCTTATATTAAAAATTAAAAAAAAATTAAAAAGACTTAAGAGAAAGAATACATGAAGCCAAAGGAGAAAACTTGTTGAGAAGGATTATTAGATAACTGGAAAAAAAGAAATGGACATAATGGTATTTGAGACACATGGCAAGAGATCATGAAGGTTTAGTAAATTAAAGGTTGTAGATTCTCCTCCAGTAATCATGAATTCTCCAGCACTGAATAGTTATGTTTCTAATTTCAGGCACAGTCTTCACCTTGTTGAGCATAAATGTTTGCAACTCTCAATAAAAAGGAAAACATATTCACTTTGAAATAGTGTAGAAAAATTAATAGAACTATTTGATATATTTAATGTAATTTTGAAATTTGCTGGAGGAAACAAATAATCAACAAAACAAAATAAGAATCCGAAAAATTATTGATAAGACTTAAAGTTATTTTTTTTCAAATAGATAATACTAAAAAGAAAATGTTGCTCTGTAAAGAGCAATGAATTTCCAAAATTTATTTTAGGGACAGAACAATTTAACCTCATTTAAAAATAAACATTTACAGCAAAAATAAACTTAAGAATTGTGTGTTCTATTCCAAATTTATTTCCCTTAGTATACTGCCCTCCTGATCCACACATGGCTTTGTAAATGACAGGGTGTCCTCTGTGGACTATCATCACATTTCTAAACCATATTCTATTTCTTTATTCATTAGTTGATGGACAATTTAGTGGTCTTTCTTTCTCTTTGTTAGAAATATTGTCACAGTTAAAACATCTCTCTACAGAATCTCTTCATTTCTCTTGTGTGTACACCCAGTAATCTTGTGGTTTCATCCAAAAGTTTTATAAAACTAGGCTGATGTCATAGAGGTAGAGAATAGAATAGCTAAAAACAAAGTTTGGAGAGACCCTTTAGATTTCACAGAAAACAACAGAAAGGGTGGGAGAAAAATGAAAGAGCCAGCTGTATATTCACTTTTTAAATATACATTTAATGAAAATGTGTATTCAGCTTGAAAATACAAACATCGTAAACAGATAATTTCTATATAACTCTGAGAAGATAATCAGCAGCAATTCATTTCTTCTAATGTTGTTTCAAAAACATGCATTAATTTTTCCAGTTATTCAATCCTTTGTTTCCAATAACAATGAATTGGCACTTATGCAACTATGCCATATGCTTTGGGTTCTCAGATACAGTATGTGCCTCAGAAATTTTCCAAAATAAAAATCCCCACATATTTTTCTTTTTGCTTTGAATTTTAAGACTGTCTTCCCAGGATATTTTCACTTGTCTCAAAAGAATGTATTCTGTTATAAACTAAAACACAAGAATTATGTAGTATGTGAATCTAACATTAATTTGCACAAAGATTTCACAAATATTCTATTATTTATGGTCTCTATCTTGAGAAGCACTTTTTTCTGCTCTGTTTATTTATTGTTAAAATTGTTATTTTACAATATATTTGGCCACATTATTTCTGCTCCCCCCAAATTCCTCCATATACACCCAACTTCATGTTCTTTCTCTTGCTCTCAAAACAAAAACACAGTTTGAAAGTTACAATCTGTTATGTTGAGAAAAATTGTGTGAAGTCCCTATAACAGAGCATATGCAACTTGGTTAGCCTACTCTACAGGGCAGCATGATGAAAAGAGAGCAGGCTACAAGCTGGGTTAGGTCTGAGTCTTCAATATCTGCCTCTAGTTAGCTTCACTACCCAGCTGTAAGCACTGTCACCAAAGTTCTCCAGTTCCCGAGAATAGGGAGACTAGATGTAGACCAAATATTCTAAGAAATGAATCCATGAGGGAGGGCTCACATTGAAACCAAAACACTAAGATTCAAAAGATGTTTGCATCAACACACATATTTACATATTTTAATGAAGTTGTGATAATAATGCCACCCCAAGCACTATACACCATCTAACAAAAATACAGTGCAATATCCAAGAAACCTACCTGTGAGTTGCTACTTAGGGAGTCTAAGAGACCCCAAAACAATGTAAGTTGTTGCAGGTGCCCTTGATTACTTCCCTGAACATGGAAGGAAGACCCTACTTCTGAGAATACCACATATTTCAGATACAAGACATGGAGGAATCTAGCTGTTACTAATATGAAAGCCTCCTTCCTGAGCACAAACTCAGATAGTAATTTAAGGTTCTTGGAAAAGTACAAGGAGAGGAAAAACAAACACTACTGTCATGTAATTGTATAGTCAAGAGTCACATCAGTGACAAGTCTGCTGAGATATCCTCGGGGGTAAAAAGTGGCAGACATATCTTGACAGTAACCAAAAGCCATTCAAGAGTATTTAAGGTGCATTCAATTGCAGAGATTTAAGGAACATTCTGGAAGAGAGTCAGAAAGATTTTTGGAATCAGATGACCAGAGTGTATGCTTTGAGATAGTATATTGATATATGACAGGGAAGCTACACACATTAAGTATTAAAATGCGTGGAGGGAACCTAATGTATCCCTTATAAGAAGAGATAAACCACACACTGAGTCACCAGCATTATTTGAGGACAGATGCACATCAGTTTCCACCTACACTAAAAGAGTTGGACACTGGAAAGATAGAATGCAGGAGCTACCTTTGAAGTTTCCTACCAAATTGTCCATAAAATTCTTTAAGTTTTATTGAGATTATAACATAATTGCATCATTTCACCTATCCATTTCCTCTAAACTCTCCCAGATAGCTTGCCTTGCTCAAATTCATGTGCTCTTTGTCTTTAATTGCTGTTATATATATGTAACTGGACACATGAGGGTTTTATGGCTGTATTATATATATATATATATATATATATATATATTATTACAATTTATTCACTTTGCATCCCAGCTGTAGACCCCTCCCTTGTCCCCTTCAAATACCAACCTCCCTCCCTGTTCTCCTCCCATGCCCCTCCCCCAATCCACTGATAGGGGAGGTCCTCCTCCCCTTCCATCTGACCCTAGCTTATCAGGTCTCATCAGAACTGGCTGCATTGTCTTCTACTGTGGTCTGGTACAGCTGCACTCTCCCAGGGAGAGTTGATCAAAGAGCCAGCCACTGAATTTATGTCAGAGACAGCGTCTTTTCCTCTTAAGAGGGAAACCACTTGGAGACTGAGCTGCCATGGGCTACATCTGATCAAGGGGTTGAGGTTATCTCCATGCACGGTCCTTGTTTGGAGTAATGGTCTTTGCATAGACCCTTGAGCCCAGACTTTCTGGTTCTGTTGGTCTCTTGTGGAGCTCCTGTTCCTTCCAGGTCTTTCTATCTCTTCCTTTTATCAAAAGATTTCCTGCACTCTGTACAAAGTTTGGCTATGAGTCTTAGCATCTGCTTTGATACTCTGCTGGGTAGAGTCTTTTAGAGGCCCTCTGTGGTAGGCTTTTGTCCTTTTCCCTGTTTTT
>REGO01000149.1:735231-753362 GCA_010120015.1 Rhombomys opimus
TGGGATACAGAATTAATAAAATGTAACTGATAAAAATAAAATAAAAAAAAAACAAAACAAAAAAAACAAAAAAATAAAATAAAAAAAAAGAAATACTCAACATCCTTAGCCATCAGGGAAATGCAAATCAAAATGACCCTGAGATTTCACCTTACACCCACCAGAATGGCTAAGATCAAAAACTCAAGTGACAACACATGCTGGAAAGGATGTGGTGAAAGGGGAAGCCTCTTCCATTGCTGGTGGGAATGTCAACTTGTACAACCACTTTGGAAATCAATCTGGCACATTCTCAGACAATTAGGAATAGTGCTGCTTCAAGATCCAGTTATACCACTCCTAGGCATATATCCAAAAGAAGCTCAAGTATACAACAAGGACATTTGCTCAACCATATTCATAACAGCTTTATTTGTAATAGCCAGAATCTGGAAACGACCCAGATGTCCCTTAGTTGAGGAATGGATACAGAGATTGTGGTACAATTACACAACAGAATACTACTTAGCAATTAAAAACAAGGAAATCATGAAATTTGCAGGCAAATGGTAGAAACTAGAAAAGATCACCCTTAATTAGGTATCCCTGCAGCAGAAAGACACACATGGTATATACTCATTTATAAATGGGTATTAGACATATATTATAGGATAATCATACTAAAATCTGTACACTAAAGAAGCTAATCAAGAAGGCAAACTCTGGCTAAGATGCTCAATCCTCATTCAGAAAGGCAAATGGGATCGATATTAGAGGAGGGAGAAAACAGGGAACAGGACCCCACCACAGAGGGCCTCTGAAAGACTCTACCCTGCAGGGTATCTAAGCAGAGGCTAAGACTCATAGCCAAACTTTGGGCACAGTGCAGGGTATCTTATGAAAGAAGGGAATGGTAGAAATATCTGGAGGGGTCAGGAGTGTCAGAAGGAGAGAAAAGAATTCTGGACACAGGTGTCTTTTCTGAGACTGATGCTCCATCCAAGGATGATTCATGGAGATAACCTAGAACCCCTGCACAAAACACAAATGTAGCCCATGGCAGCTCAGTGTCCAAGTGGGTATCTTAGTAAGGGGAACAGGGACTGTCTCTGACATGAACTCAGTAGCCTGCTCCTTGATCACCTCCCCTGAGCAGAGTACAGCCTTACCAGCCCACAAAGGAAGACAATGCAACCAGTCCTGATGAGAACTGATAGACTAGGATCAGATGGAAGGTAGAGGACGAGCTCCCCTATCAGTGGATTGGTGGAATGGCATGGGAGGAGAAGAAAGAGAGTGGGTGGGTTTGGGAGAGGATGAGGGAGGGGCCTACAGTTGGAATACAAAGTGAATAAACTATAATTAATAAAACAATTATTAAATTTTTAAAGAGTCACAAAAAGATTCAGAGAATAAAAGATTGTATAATATTCAGAGAATAGGAGAATATAAAATGGCCATATCTAAATGAGACACCTATATCACATTCACTTTTTCCAAGGCTCAAAAATCATTGTTAACAGTCTTGTTAGTTCTCAGAGGAGGACATGGCAGCCAGTCCTGAAGATACCTGATAAGCTAGGGACAGATGGATGGGGGAGGAGTACCTCCCCGAGCAGTGGACTTGGAAAGGGACAGGGAGGAGATGAGGGAGGGAGGGTGGGATTGGGAGGGAATGAGGAAGGGGCTACAGCTGGGATACAAAGTAAATAACCTGTGATTAATATAAAAAATAAAAATTAATAAATTAACAAAAAAGATGGGCAGGAAGAGTGCATGAGACTGGGAAGGTGGTTATCTGTAAGAAAAAAAAATCTGGGTACAGTGGGGAAAGTGTACATATAAACTTACGGCATTTGTGAGTATATACAAAATCCATGAAAGCTTAGTCCAAACAAAATCCCTACAAAGAAAGGGAAGTGATCAGGAACTCCCACCCTTTGCTCAGGAGCTGTTTGACAATTGATGTCTTGTAGGAGGAGAAGATCAAGTTTTCCTTAACTGTGTTTCCCAGTGTATGTCACTCACACTCCAGTGGAAAGCCACTCATTTAAGAGTATAGGAGGGCATCACAATATTTACCTGATATATTTTAAGTAAATGGACACCAAGTTTAGTGGGATGGAGAAAGGGTAGATCTGGAAGGAATTGGAAGATAGACATAAATTTGACGAAAATAAGCTGTATGAATTACTCATGTAACTAAAAAACACAAGAAAAAAGTGAAAGTAACAAACATGAGTCTAAGGAGTAGAGCCTGTTGGTTGAATCAATGGGCCTATCACTAACACCAAAATTTATGTATGTTTCATATGTGTTATATGTCATTTATATTTCATAGTATGTCATCTATTATCTGTCATCTTTTGGTAGTTCTTAAAAAAGGAGAGCAACAGAACCAAAAAATCTGAGCACAAGGGTCTTTCCTGAGACTGATACTGCAACCAAGGAACATGCATGGCGATAACCTAAGATACCTGCACAGATGTAGCCCATGGCAGTTCAGTATCCAAGTGGGTTCCATTGTAATAGGAACAGGGACTGTCTCTGACATGAACTGATTGGCCTGCTCTTTAATTACCTCCCCCTGAGGGGGAAGCAGCATTACCAGGCCATAGAAGAAGACAATGCAGCCACTCCTGATTAGACCTAATTGACTAGGATCAGAAGAAAGGAAAAGAAGTCCTCCCGTATCAGTGGACTTGGGGAGGGGCATGCATGCAGAGGGTGGAGGAAGGGAGGGATTGGGATGGGAGGAGGGAGAGAACCACAGGGGGAATAGAACGTGAATAAAGTGTAACAAATAAATAAATAAATAAATAAATAAATAAATAAATAAATAAATAAATGTGATAGAATAAAAAAATATAACGAATGTTTACAGATAGCATTTAACTCTATTTTAAAAATTAATTGGTTCTACAGACTAGAAAAAGCATATTTGAGCAAAATTAAATCCATTTAATTTTTGCTAACTTAAACTATACATTATTTTTTCTCCATTTTTTATGCTTCTAAAATAAAATAAAGTTGCCATGGGAACTGCAATTCTGCCTCAAAGTTATTAAGTACAGACATCGAGAAGAAACTTTGCAAAGATAGAAAATCAAATCAAATCATCTAAGCTATAGGAATTCCAATATTTTGGGGCAAACATTAAATTTTTCTGAAGCAAATGAGTGGTGAATAGATATTATCCATTTCCTGCTTGAACCAAATTAAGTCAATCACACATGACAAATCCTGATATTAGACTTTATATATTTTCATGGTTTTTTTTTTACATTCACTTTATTTCATACTTTGTTTAACAATTTTTTGGTGTCTCTGAACCATGTCAAGCAGAATGAAAGTTGATCACAACTTAATCGTTTGTGCATAAAAATCTTCAGACATGTTCATTGTTGGTATAAAGCTTATGCTTACTAAGAATTTTCAGTATGTCAACAAGATTTGGAAACACTCTGGTATTGTAAACATATTTTAAAATACTTCAGACAGAACAGTCAGAGTTTGAACTTATTGCATTCTAGGTGAACTTAGCCCTAATAAGAACTACATAGTCCAAAGGTGGTTTTAGATAGTTTTGGTGGATAAAAAGAAAAAAAATCCGGGGAAACCCTTTTAGATAGTAATTCTATTTTCCACATTTAACATGGATTGCTTGAAGGATTAAGAAACTAGATGACTTATCTAAGACTGCAAAGCAGGAAGAGTGGAGGCTCAAAAAGAGTATTAAATTCTGCTTAGGCTGAAGGGTATGGAATCTACCAGAAATAGGACTAGCAGTGCATGATTTTACCACCAATGTGGACTGTGTGATGTTCAATATTTTCACCTTAACTAATTCAAATATTGGCGCCAAATCCCAAAAGAATCCTGATTCAAATTACTCAATGCCAGTGAAAGTCCCTCAATTATATTTGAAAATGTTAGGGTATATGAAGTTTTAGTGTACATTTATGTAATAAAAGTATATTTAATATTATTATTATTATTATTATTATTATTATTATTATTATTAATCACTTTGTTTTCCAGCTGTAGCCCTCTCCCTCTTCTCCTCCTGGACACACATTTCTCCCTTTTCCCTCCCGTTTCCCTCTCCAAGTCCACTGATAGGAGAGGGCCTCTCCTATTGTTTGACTCTAGCCTATCATGTCTCATCAGGACTGCAGGAATCCTCTTTCACTGTGACCTAGTTAGCCCACCTTACCAGAAGAAGGTCATCAAAATGCCAGCCACTGAGTCCTTATCAGAGTCATCCCCTGCTCCCATTACTAGGGAATCTTGAAGTAGCACTCTTCTCAATTTTCTGCGAAAGCACCAGGTTGATTTCCTAAGTGCTTACACAAGGTTCCATTCCCAACAATGGAGGAGGGTTCCCCTTTCTCCACATCCTCTTCAGCATGTGTTGTCACTTGAAATTTTGTTCTTAGCCATTCTGATGGAATCTTAGAGTCATTTTGATTTTTCATTTCCCTGATGACTAAGGATGCTGAACATTTCTTTAAGTGTTTCTCTGCCATTCTATATTCCTCTCTTGAGAATTCTCTATTTAGCTCTGTATCCCAATTTTAATTGGATTATTTGGTTTGTTGCTGTTTATTTCTTGAGTTCTTTATATATTCTGGATATCAGCCCTCTGTCAGAGGTAGGGCTGGTGAAGATCTTTTCCCAGTCTGTAGTCTGTCATTTTGTTCTGTTGACAGTATCCTTTGCTTTCCAGAAGCTTTTCAGTTTCATGAGGTCCCATTTATTGATTGTTGATCTTAGAGCCTGTGCTATTGGTGCTCTGTTCAGGAAATTGTCTCCTGTGCTAATGAGGTCAAGACTTTTCCCCATTTTTTCTCCTAACAGATTTAGTGTGCCTGGTTTTATGCTGAAGTCTCTGATCCACTTCAACCTTAATATTATTCAGGGTGATAGAGAAATTGTGGCATATTTACACAATGGCATACTACTCAGCTATTAAAAACAAGGAAATCATGAAATTTACAGATAAATGGATAGAAAAGATCATCCTGAGTGCTGTAACCCAGGACAAGGAAGACATGCATGATATATACTTACTTATAAGCAGATATTAGCCATATAATAGAGGATAAACATTCTAAAATCTACAGACCTAAAGAAGCTAAACAAGAAGGAGGATCCTAGGGAGGATGCTTTATTGTCATTCAGAATGGCAAAAAAGGGCAGACACTAGAAGCTGTGGAAGAGAGGAAACAAAAACTGAATCTACCATAGATGCCCTCTAAAAGGCTCCACCCAACATGGGATCGAAGCAGATGCAGAGACTCACAGCCAAATTTTGTGCAGAGTGCAGAAAATCTTATGGAAGAAGGGGGGGTAGAAGGAACTTAGAGGGGTCCAAGAGGAGACCAAGAAAGGCAAAATATCTGGGCCCAGGTGGGTCTGTAGAGACTGATGAACCAGCCAGAGACCATGCATGGAGAGAGCCTAGGCCCCTGCTCAGATGTAACCCATGGGTAGTCTAGTCTCTATGTGGACTTCTAAGTAAGAGGACCAGAGGTTATCTCTGAAATGAACTCAGTTCCCTGCTCTTGATCACTTCCCCTGGTGGTGCAGCCTTCCCAGGACACAGAGGAAGAGGGTCCAGGCAGTCCTGATGAGGCTTGCTACACTAGGGCCAGATATCAGGGAAGGAGGAGGACATTCAGTGGGCTAGGGGAAGGTGATGAGGAAGGAACCAGGAGGAGAAGAGGGAGGAGCTACAATCAGTATATAAAGTGAATAAATTATTTAAAAAAATAACAATAACCAAAAACTTGGAACCAAGCCTATAATACTGCACCTCCCAAGGAAACAATAGCTCTGCTCCGTGGGGTGATGTTTTATGTAAAAATAATGATATCAATTTAAAAAAAAAACATCTTAATGGAAGCCATCACTATGTACAATGGATGATTAACAGCTATTTCGAATGATGGAAATTCAAACTAATATATACTTAGCCTGTGAATAAACTGGTGTACGTGTTTCTTTTTCATGTGTACAACCATCTTATGAAGAACACTTCTACCTTGACAATATCATAAGCAGAGTCCTTCCTTCCCCTAGTAAACACTCACCTTTACTATGAATTCTATTCCAATCAGCACATTGCATGTCCTGAGAAATTTCAACAATATATTCTTATGTGTTGAGAAAGAATACTTACTAAATACTAAACACGCTACATGTATAATCGGCTCTTTAATATATTACAAAGTCTAGACATTTATACTCTTTCTTTTTGTCAGCATCCCATGAAGAAATGTTTTTTAATTTTTTTATTGTTTATTATTATTAGTTACATTTTATTAATTCTGTATCCCACCTGTATTCCACTCCCTTAGTCCCTCCCAATCCCACCCTCCCTCCCTCAGCTTCTCCCTGCCCCTTTCCAAGTCCACGGATTGGGGAGGACGTCCTCCTCTTTCGTCTGGCCCTGTTTTATCAGGTATCTTCAGGGCTGGCTGCAAAGTCCTCATCTGTGACCTAGCAGGACTGCTCCTCCCTTGGGGAGTGGGGAGGTCAAAGAGCCTGCCATTGAGTTCCTGTCAGAGATAGTCCCTGTTCCCTTTACTATGGGAAACCAATTGGTTATTGAGCTACCACGAGCTTCGTCTGAGTAAAGGTTCTAGGTTATATCCATACATGGTCCTTGGTTGGAGAAACAGTTTCAGAAAAAAAAACCTGTGCCCAGATATATTTGGTCCTTGTGGGGCTCCTATCCTTTCCCTGTCATACTAACTCCCCTTCTGCCGAAGGTTGATTTTGTTAACTTTTTGAGGATTTTACTCATTGTATCTTTATCATAATGCTGCAAATTTCAAAAACAAAATACAACATTTCAATCTATAAAACTAAGTTGAGTCAGTTTTATATAGATTTATTATTTCAAATTTCTGAGAACATATTTGTTTGAGTATCAGTTGGGTAAAAAGGGACACAGAACTATCTAAAATGCAAGGCTTTCCAATCTGAATGTAAGGTTTGTTGCATCCATATACACAATCCATATACACATCCATATAATATTTATTTAGTACCACAGCAAAAAAGTGATAGAATTTAAGACAGAACTGAGGAATATATGTCATCTCCTGGTTTCTCTAATAATTATTTCAATTACATAATTTTGAAGCATAACTAAAAATTGTTTTAGCAACAGGGACTAGGTGATATTTTGCACATTATTCAGTGATATTATTTTCCTGGGAAAAATGATATAAGCCCATGGTAATCATCCTATCTCTTCATGTAATACCATAATTAAACAAAATTATAAGAAATTCAGAAAAACATCTACAACATATACCATATTCTAACTGCCTTGGACTTAGTGTAAGTGAAGCAAATTTTTTTCTGATGAAAAGTATAAATGATATACTACATAGTTCGAGTGACGGATGGTGTGTCCTCAGTTGATGCCTATAAATATTTATACTCATTAACAAGTTATTTTCCCTTTAGTTCTAAAGAATAAATCACTAATGCCTCAGGTTTTTCCTATGAAAGTAAAATTATGTGGTTACTCTTATAGCATATACTAGCCACTCCCAAGAAAACAATTCTGTGAAGTTTAGCACAATAGTTAAAGTACAGTTTGTTGCATAATGGAAAATAATCTATTTAATTCTACCCGCATATTTATAAGAAACTAAAATGTTCTTTCTCAGAGTTATTATGAGGTCGCTCATGTATACTATCATATCATCTGCAAATAGTGATACTTTGGCTTCTTCAATAATCCAGTCCAAGTGGTTATGCAACTCTCAGCAAAAATAAATGAAAAAATAAATAAATAAATAAATAAATAAATAAATAAATAAATAAATAGATGGGAGGTGAGTGTAGGCCTAAGGCCTTTCCTACTCGTAAAATCTATTAGCTAGTTTCATTCTCTCTAAGCGAACCTCATCTTTTTTCTCCTTCCTCCTGGGGAGAGGCGTCTTACATTCTTCACAGTTTCCATCGGTGCCTGAGCCCTCAAAGTACTGAGCAATACAAATAAAATAAATGTTCTATTGCTGCATATCTGTTTCCTGAGGAATAAAATGTGTACCAGTAAGAGCCTACCTACTGTATGTACGAAGATAGAACTCATGTGTGTATAGCCCATGGAAAATGAGTTTGTATTCTACCTTATCTCTCCACTACTAAAGAGATAAAAATAAATAGTCCATAAAGAAAGTCCATAATCATGACTTTTGTCATATGGGCAATTGTTCCTCATCTACTTTGCCCATGATATAAGCCAAACTTTCCCTAAGTCCTCCTGAGATTACCAAGGACGATGACTGTACTCATCCTGAAGAAGATAGTGTGAGAATGGCTCACTTAACATTGTAAGCAATGTCACAGCTGTAGCTGAAGTGAAATGAGAGATACAAATGGTTATAGCCCAGGACAGAAAACCAAAACCATAGAACCAGTAGAGCAGGGAGAAACACTGGGAAACAAGAGTGAGGAAAGAAAAAGAATGGAGCTCATTGGTGGACCTGAACAATTTGCATTGAATATCATGCTGGCATGTGTCATCTTATAGTACTTGACTTACAAATACATGTGGAAGTGTCATAAGGAGAGGCTTAATTGCTTTATAGGCTAATCCGAAAAGTAATTAAAATTAAAATAAAAATCTGAAGTATAACTACAGGTCTATGAAGCCCTCTCTGTTAGTATACTGATGGACACACATTAAAATACAGTGATATAATTAAAACATACTACATTTTCAGTGACAGCTTGGTTTAATCGCAAATAAATATAAACTGATGTTTGATAATTCATGTGCATTCTCTTCTCAGTTCTGTTAAACACACATCACCTTGAATCTTTTGCAAAACAAATAACAAAAACATTTTTAACTTTGAATAGCTCCGAAAGCGACCCCATATACCCAGCTACAGATATAGAGTGCTTACAAAAAGCAAACAAGTGTTTGGTCTCATTCCTGAAGATGGGTTTAATAGCTACAAAGCCCCTGTGGGATATCAGAGCACTTTAGAAACCCACTTTGATTTTGCCCCTTAAAAAATTCACTTGTTCTAGGAACATTCACAGTGACCACCTCAGGTAATTGCTTCAAATGACCAAAAGTTGTAAGCAGAATTGTTCTGAGCGTCTTTCTGGTGCCCTGTACTTACAAATATGCTTAAGGGTACTTAATGAATAACCTTTTAGTGATGTTCCACCCTTTCATTACCACCTGGGCTCAGAAGCGAAAAAACATGAAGGTAAGAATTATTTCCTTACAAGTTCAGCCCAGCCCTTCCATAGCAGCGGCACTCTGTAGATGGCATCTATCAGTGGGAGGAAAATTATACCTTAGGTCATTTTAGGCAGAGTAGACCATAAAATGAAACACTATAAAATCTTTGGGTTTATAATAGTACCATGTCATAAATCCTCCCTGTGGAGAGACAGAGCTGGTGCCTGCTTTACATTTAAAATGTACACAGTGGAACAATGCACTAAGAATATCCTAATTCAGGAATTATTCTTCCTGTATTATTAACGAAATCACTTAAACGGTTGGGCACAAAGATTTTTCATCTCACTGTGGGAGTTACAGAGAAAATATATATGCACAAAACCACACACATACATGCACATCAAAAAAAAAGTGGATTCTATTTAGAAATAAAAACAAACTGTAACAGAAAATATTGTTTCAGTTTTCAAAGAGTGTCAGAATCACTTAGAGATGTTGAGAGATGGCAGAAATGCAGTGCTAGCTAAGCAGCTGTTGTTCTATCTTTACCTTCCTTCTTTATTATATTACATTTGTTACCACTTATTATTTCTTAGAATAAATATTCATGAAAATATGAAGTAACTCTCAACTATACTTATTGGGTATAAATTTAGGAATTTTCCATCAGACAATATATTAATAAAAGCATTGTTTTTAAAGACTTAACCTCTTATTGTCAAGAAGATGAGTACTAATCTCAGTTAGTGTTAATAATTCCTGGCCAACTCTGAAAGACTCTACCCAGCAGTGTATCAAAGCATATGCTGAGGCTCATAAACAAATTTTGGGCAGAGTGCAGGGAATCTTAGGAAAGAAGGGGGAAATAGTAAGACCTGGAGAGGACAGGAGCTCCACAGGATAGCAACAGAACCAAAATATCTGGGCACAGTGGTCTTTTCTGAAACTGATGTTCCAACCAAGGCACATTCATGGAAATAACCTAGAACCCCTGCTCAGATGTAGCCCATGGCAGCTCAGTATCCAAGTGGGTACTTTAGTAAGGGGAACAGGGACTGTCTCTGACATGAACTTAATGGCTAGCTCTTAGACTGCCTCCCCCTCAGTGGGGGTAACAGCCTTATTAGGCTACAGAAGAGGACATTGCAACCAGTTCTGATAAGACCAGATAAGCTAGGGTCAGAGGGAAGGGGAGGAGGACCTCCCCTATTAGTAGACTTGGAGAGGGGCATAGGAGGAGTTTAGAGAGGAAGGGTGGGATTGGGAGGGGATGAAGGAGGGAGCTACAGATGGGATACAATGTGAGTAAACTACAATTAATATAAAAAATAAAAAATAATTAAAAAAAGAAAAAATAATTCGTGGCCATGAATAAATAAATAAATAAATAAATGAAATGAAAGTGTTTATAAATAATAGAGTATTTACTGACCAAAGAACTTATGAAAATCATAGTATCTTGACTCTTAGGATCTTTTCCATTCAGAATTGATGACAGAAAATAAAAGTTCTTTTTGTATATGCTGGTATGCATATTAGTTGTAATGTATCCATTTAAATTTCTCTTGCTGAATAATTTTTCTTTTTGTTTAAGTAATAAGTAAGGATTTTTACAGAGCCAAAATAATCCTGAGCAAAAGAAAAATGGAGAAATTATTTCCATACCAGATTTTAAGGTATATTACAGAGCCATATTAATAAATGTAGCTTGGTACTGGTACAAAAAACAGAAACATATATCAAAGAAACAAAATAGAGGACTTCAATAGGAGTTCAGAAAGCTATAGCATCTTATCTTTGATAAAGATGCCAAAAATATAGAGATAAGAAAAGATAGAAAGTTTAACAAATTTTGGTGTGAAAAGTGGATATTTATATGAAGAAGAATAAATTACACCCATATCAGTGCTCCTGCACAATATATCAACCCCAATTGGACCAAAACCTTGCAGATGACTAAAATCTAAAATACTGAAATTGCTTGTAGAAATCATAGCCAGTATCGCAAATGGTGTTAGTGGAAGAAGGGAATTTTTAAACACGTCTTTACTTTCTTAGCATTTAAGATAAACAACTGAGAAATAGGACCCCTAACCAAGTGGTTCTCAACCCATGGGTTGTGACTCCTTTGTAAGTTTACATATCAGATATACTGCATATCAGGTATTCACAGTTTATAGCAGTAGGAAAATTATAATTTTGAAACATCAGGAACTGTATTAAAGGGTGACAACATTCAGAAGATTGAGAATCACTTCTTTAAACTAAAAAAGAATGTGAATGGCCAAAAATATTATCATTTGAGTGGAAAAGACTCCCAAAGAAAGGAGGAGAACCTTTGTCAGGTATATGTCTGATTGAGGAGTAATATCTAATTCAAAAAACAAAGACAAAGAACAAGGAAAGAGCCCCTTTTAAAAAAGGATGGGGGCAGGGGCACTACAGATCTGAACAGAAATTTCTCAAAAGAACAAATACAATAGCAAACAAAGAAAAAAAGAAAGAAAACATCTCAAAACTGTTCAATACCCTTAACAGCTAGCAAAATGTAAATAAAACTACTTTAAATTTTCATCTTACCATCTGAGAATGCCTAAGCTCAAGAAAATAACTACCAAAAGATGTTCGAGATGTTTGCGAAGATGTAAGAGATAAAGAACCCTTACTGTCATTGGCATTGCAAACTAGAGAAATCATTATAGAAATCAGTGTGAGGATCCACACAAAACTAAAAGTATTATGATAGATAGAGAGACAGATAGAGAGATAGAAAGAGAGAGAGAGAGAGGGATGGATGGATGGATGGATAGATAGATAGATGATAGATAGATAGATAGATAGATAGATAGATAGATAGATAGATAGATAGATAGATAGAGTCTTCTTAGCCTATGCTCAAGCAGTTGACATCATACTCCACAGATAATCGCTAACCAGTCTGGTTGCTGTTATATTCACACTAGCTAGGAATAGATAATAGAAATGTACTGCATATAGACAGTGGATTCTTTTTAACTGTGAAGAAAAATGAAATCATCAAGTTTGCAAGTAATCAGATAGAACTATAAAATCTTATGCTAAATGATCTTAATGAAACCCAGAAAAAAATATATCATTTTTTTTCTCTCTTACTTATTGATCTTACCTCCAAAAGTCTAGACTTAATTGTTTAAATTATAGTAACTGAACAAGCAATAAAATTGAAAATGATCATGGGGAGAGGAGAATAAAAGAGCTCTAGAGTGGGGAAAACAAAAATCAGTGCTACAAAGGGAACAATTGAAGAAGTGGAGAAAGAATTTAACTGAAGAAGTAGGAAAATGGGTAATATAGGAAGGGAAAGAGGAAGGGTAGATAATGCTAAGTATGTTTGAAAAATAAATAGGAAACATATAGGAGACAGAAAGGAAATGAGAGTTTGAATGTAGTTAAGTTACTAAGGGACAATAACTTGCCTTCAAAAGAAAGGCACCTCAAACTATATAGGGGATTGTTGGTTGCTTTTTCTTTTAGTTGCCTCCCAAAACTTGAAGGTAAAACTCTATTGCTTTAGACTCCACAAACTTTAGAGACAGAACATTTGGGGAAGGCAACTGGAACCTGCCCAAAAACTCTACCATGAGGACTAAGCTGTAATGGTATCTGAAGTTGCCAAGGGAAAAAAGTAAGTAATAGTCCAAAGCTGCTCCAATGCCTAGGTATTACGATAACAGCTCAATCTGAGTTTCCTTGAGGGTGCAATGAAAGCACTTCTGTTATGGGGGTAACCAATAGTCACCTTATTGGGCCAGTGACCAACCCAGCAGAACAGAATTGATTCCTGATACTGTAAACCCAGCCAACTAACTGTGGCTAGTGAGGTCATAGACCCCAGGGGAGAACTACTGCGCAACAACACACCTAACTCATGGTTAAGTTAAACTCCTGTCTACCTAGACTTTTCACCCCTACGGGTTACTGTATTTTTATTAATTTATTCTCTCATATGTTATATCCTGACTGCTCTTTCCCTCTCTTCTTCTCCTCCCAATCTCTCCCATTTTCCTCTCTAGCCTTCCATTCCTCCCTCTTTTCCCTTCAGTGAAAAGCAGGCCTCTCAGGGACATCAACCAGCCTTGGCATATCAAGTTATAGTAAGACCAGGCACCTCCCCTCATATTAAGGTTGGACAAGGCAACCCAATAGGAGTAAAGGGTTCCCAAAGTGGAGGAAAAAAAAGTCAGAGGCGGCCCCCATTCCTTCTGCTAGGAGTCCCACAAGAACATCAAGCTACAACTATAACATATATGCAGAAGGCCTAAGTTAGATCCACAGAGGCTCTCTGTGAGCTTCTGTGAGACCAGGTTCATTGATTCTGTGGTTTTTCTTGTGTTGTCCTTAACTCCTCTGGCCCCTAAAATACTACCTCCCCCTTTTGGCAGGATTCCATGATTTATACCTAATGTTTGGCTCTGTACCTCTGCATATTTTTCCATCAGTTGTTGGATGAAAACTCTCTGGTGACAATTGGGTCAGGAAACAATTTCCGAGTACAGCAGAATATCATTAAGCATAATTGTCTTGACTTTTTTTGTTTGTTGATAGAGACATATATCCTAGGTCTCTGGGCCATCCAGCCTCTGATTTCTGGTCTTCCAGGCAGTGGTAGGGGTGGGCTCCCTGTTAAGACAAGAGTCTCAAGCTGGACCACTCATTGATTAGCCACTCCCATAATTTCTGTGCTGCCTTTACCCCAGCACACCATGCTGGCAGGACAAGTTGTAGGTCAAAGGTTTTGTGACTGTGTTGTTGTCTTGGCTGGTTATAAGTTCAGGATCTTTGACTCCCATTACTAGGAATCTTAAGTAGAGTCACCCTCCTAAAATCCTGGGAGTTTCCACTGCACTAGATTTCTACCTTGCTCTTGAACCGTCCCATAATTCATGGACTCTCCCAGTACTCTCTTCCTCCATCCTTTTCCAGTCTGACCCCCCCCCCTTTCCCATCCCTACCCACCCACAGCATCTCTTCTATTTTCCATCCCAGACAGACCCATGTATTTTCACTTGAGTCTTCCTTATTACTTAGCCTCTCTGAGTCTGTGGGTTGTAGCATGACCATCCTTTACAGCTAATACCCACTAATAAGTGAGTACATACCATGTGTGTCTTTCTGGTCTGGGTTACCTCATTCTGGGTGATTTCTTTTTACAGCTCCATCCATTTGCCTACAAATCTCATAATGCCGTTGTTTTTAACAACTGAGTAATACTCTATTGTATAAATGTTCTGCACTTTTTTTATCCATTATTCAGTTGAAGGACATCTAGGTTGTTTTCTGTTTCTGACTATTATGAATAAAGAGACTATTAATCTAGTAGAACAAGTGTCTTTGTGGTAGCTGGAGTATCTTTTGGGTATATGCCCAGGAATGGTATAGCTGGGCATTGAAATAGATTGATCCCCAAGTTTTTGAGAAATTGCCATCTTGATTTACAAAGTGGCTTTAAAAGTTTGCACTCCCAAGATCAATCAAGCTGTCTTCCCCTGACTCTATATCATCAACAGCTTGAGCCGTCAGTTGTGGTTTTGTTCTTAGCCATTCTGACAGGTCTAATATGGAATCTCAGAGTCGTTTTGAATTGCATTTAACTGATGGCTAGGAATGTTGAACATTTCTTCAAGTGCTTCTTGGCCACTTGAGAATCCTCTGTTGAGAATTCTCTGTTTAGCTCTGTACTGCACTTTTTAACTGGATTATTCAATTAGTTAATGTCTAAATCCTCGACTTCTGACTTCTTATCATATTTTGCAAATTAGCCCTCTGTCAGATAGTTGATGAAAACCTTTTCCCACTCGGTAGGCTGCTTTATTTATTTATTTATTTTTCCTATTGATGGTGTCTTTTGCCTTACAGCAATGTTCAGGTCTATGAGTACTCATTAATTTGTTGTTGATACTAGTTCTGTTCAGGAAGTTGCCTCTTGCGCTAATGCTTTCAGTATTCCCCCACTTTCTCTTCTAGAGGTTCAGCATATCTGGCTTTTTGTTGAAGTATTTGTATTTGATCTCCTTGGACTTGAGTTTTGTTTGCTGTGATAGGTATGGATCTATTTATATTCCTCTACATTCTGACATGCAGTTCAACCAGGAACATTTGTTGAAGATGTTTTCTTTTTCTCATTGTATAATATTGGCTTCTTTATAAAATAAAAAATAAGTAAATAAATAAAAAAACATGTGTCTATGGTGTGCGAATGATTATCTGGGTGTTTGATTCAATTCCTTTGATCAACCTGTCTGTTTTCATGCCAATGTCATGCAATACCATGTGTTCTTTTCTGTTTTTTTTTTTTTTTCTTTTACTTATGCTCTATAGAACAGCTTGAAATCACGGATGATGGTACCTCCAGAAGATCTTTTATTGTACAGAGTTGTTTTAGATATCTTGGTTTTCTTTGTTTGTTTATTTGTTTGTTTTTCTATTTGAAGTTGAACATTGTTCTTTCACGGTCTATAAGGTATTGTGTTCAATTTTTAATGGAATCGCATTGAATTTGAAGATTACTTTTGGTAAGATGACTGCTTTTGCTATGCTAATCCTACTGATACACAAGCATGAAAATCTTTCCATCCTCTGATAACATCTTCAATTTCCTTCTTGTCACACAGGTCTTTATTTTGTTGTGTAGAGTTACACCAAGATATTTTATATTATTTGCAATGTATAAATAGAATAATTATATTATTTGTTTAGGGTGTCTTTTCCCTAATTTCCCTAACATCCCATTTACTGTTTGTATATAGGAGACCTCTGATTTTTTAAGAGTTAATTTTGTATCCGGCCACTTTGCTGAAGGTGATTGTCAGCTTTAGGATTTCTTTTGTAGAGTATTTTTTTTTCATTGTATTTATTTTTTTACTTTATAATATAGTTTCTCTGTTTATTTTTTATTTTTATTAATTGCACCTTATTCACTTTGTATGCCCCCATAAGCCCCTCCCTCCTCCCCTCCCAATCCCACTTTACCTCCCCTTTCTTCACACATGCCCCACCCCAAGTCCACTGATAAAGGAGATCCTCCTCTCCTTCCTTCTGAACTTAGTATATCAGATCTCATCAGGAGTGGCTGCATTGTCATCTTCTGTGGCCTGGTAAAGCAGCTCAACCTTCAGGGGGAGGTGATTAAAGAGCAGGCCAATCAGATTATGTCAGAGGCAGTCCATCTTCCCATTACTATGTAACCCACTTGGACACTCAGCTGCCATGGGCTACATCTGTGCAGGGGTTCTAGGTTATCTCCATGCATGGTACTTGGGTGGAGTGTGAGTCTCTGGGAAGACCCCTGTGTTCAACTTTTCTGGTTCTGTTGCTCTCCTTGTGGAGTTCCTGTCCTCTCAGATCTTACTATTTCCCACTTCTTACATAAGATTTCATGCACTCTGCCCAACAGTTGGCCATAAGTCTCAGCATCTGCTTTGATAGTCTGCAGGGTAGAGCCTTTCAGAGGCCCTCTGTGGTAGGTTCCTAGCTTGTTTCCTGTTTTCTTCTTCTGGTGTCCATCCTCTTTGCCTTTTGGGATGGTGATTGAGCCTTTTAGTAAGGGTCCTCTCTCTTGCTTAGTTTCTTTAGATGTACAGATTTTAGTATGTTTATCCTATATTACATGTCTATATTAGTGAGTATATACCATGTGTGTCTTTCCACTTCTGGGATAGTTCACTCAGGATGATCCTTTCCAGGTCCCACCATTTACCTGCAAATTTCATGATTTCCTTGTTTTTCATTGCTGAGTAATATTCCATTGTGTAGATGTATCACAATTTCTGCATCCATTCTTCAGTTGAGGGGCATCTGGGTTGTTTCCAGCTTCTGGCTATTACAAATCAAGCTGCTACAAACATGGTTGAGCAAATGTCCTTATCATGTACTTGAGACTCTTTTGGATATATGCCTAGGAGTGGTATGGCTGGATTTGAGGAAGCACTATTCCTGGTTTTCTGAGAAAGCACCAGATTGACTTCCAGAGGGGGTTGTACAAGTTTACATTCCCACCAGCAGAGGAGGAGCGTTTCCCTTTCTCCACATCCTCTCCAACATATGGTGTCACTTCTGTTTTTTATCTTGGCCATTCCGATGGGTGTAAGGTGAAATCTCAGGGATATTTTGATTTGCATTTCCCTAATGGCTAATGAGTTTGAGCATTTCTTTAAGTGCTTCTCTGCCATTCAATATTCCTCTATTGAAAATTCTCTGTTTAGCTCTGTTCCCCATGTTTTAATTGGATTATTTGGTTTGCTGCTTTTCAGCTTCCTTAGTTCTTTATATGTACTGGATATTAACCCTCATTCAGATAAAAGGTTGGTGAAGATTCTTTCCCAATCTGTTTTGATGACGAGGTCCTTTGCTTTACAGAAGCTTTTCAGTTTCATGAGGTCCCATTTATTGATTGCTGCTCTTAGAGCCTGTGCTGTTGGTGTTCTGTTCAGGAAGTTGTCTCTTGTACCAATGAATTCTAAACATTTCACCACTTTTTCTTCTAACCAATTTAGTGTGTCTGGTTTTATGTTGAGGTCTTTGATCCACTTGGTCTTCAGTTTTGTGCAGGGTGATAAGCATGGATCTATTTGCATTTTTTAACATGTAGACATCCAGTTAGACCAGCACCATTTGTTGAAGATGCTATCTTTTTTCATTGTATGGTTTTGACATCTTTGTCAAAGATCAGGTGTCCATAAGTTTGTGAGTTTATTTCTGGGTCTTGTTTGGTTCCATTGATCCACCATTCTGTCTCTATGCCAGTACCATGCAGTTTTTACTCCTTTTGCTCTACCGTACAGCTTGAGATCAGGGATGGAGATACCTCCAAAAGATCTTTTATTGTAGAGGATTGTTTTAGCAATTCTTGGTTTCTTGTTATTCCATACAAAGTTGAGAATTTTTCTTT
>REGO01000149.1:757792-771951 GCA_010120015.1 Rhombomys opimus
GCAACTCGCACATGCACTCTAGAGGTTGTTTACTAGTACAGAGACCGGATGCCGGCGCCATCTTGTAATGGCGTCTGAACCTCGGCTCTCCACATCTCCCCGTTTCTGTTTCAATAAACAGCAAGTCCTCTTAGCCAATTTAGTGCAATGCCAACCTATAAACATTACCAACGTCTGAGCCTGGTGGAAGGCAATGCTCGGCCATTACCCATTATTGGAGCAGCCTCCTCATGGCAAGGCTGTCCTGTCTTAGGTGTGCGGAGACCCATTTGCACTCTTCGTCACTGACTTTCTAGACTATTTGGTTTACAATGAAAATTAGGTTTACACCCATTCCCCATGCAATGGAAATAAATCCCAGGGAGTGCAAGGGCTGTAAACCTATATACTTTGGCTCTGCAACTGCAAAGGCGGAGGCAACATTGCTGTCCATCACTCTTTTAGCATAGATAGCCAAACATCGGGAGATGATCCTTGCTCTAGGGCCGCTAGTGCTTGTGCAATCACTACCTTGTCACGTTTTTGTTGGGTTTTGAGTTTGCAGAACAACCAGAGTAAAAACACTAAGCCACAACATGATGGTGCACCAAACATTCCAATGCCCACCCATTCTTTAAAATAAGAAAAGGCGGAAGAAACCCAGGATAATAAGCCATCTGTGAGCGATCTTCGGGAATGCAGACTAGGAACCCGATTTAGAAGGATCCAAGAGAGAACTGGAATTAGTTGCAGGTGTATTCGTTGGAGGATCATCTTCAGCTGCCGCGAGCTTTCGCGTGAGGCGCTCCGGTACCCAGAATGGATTGTTTTCTTTCTGTGGAAAAAGCCTCTCGAGCTGCATAATTGTAAAATTAGCATCCACCCGTACTTATTAACTGACTCTGCCAGTTCCTTGAATAGAGGGTAATCTATAGGTACGTGGACACGGCCTCCCTCCACATCTTCAAATACTGGAAAAGTTTGAAAAATTTTGTGTCTATCTTTTGTTGAAAAAAAGGAATCAGGACAGTGCCTCCCGGTGGAGGGTGGAGGAGCACTAGGTACAATGGGAGCAGCCGACTGAGAAAGTGTGCACTTTCTGTTTCTCTTACCACTCTGCTTCCGATACAACAGTAATGGCCGCTCATCCGGGTGGTATCGTTCTCCCTCATAGCGGGCTGCTTCCTCCTCTAAGTCTGACTCCTCGGAGGGACTTAACTCCTCCGACTCAGAATTGTCAATTTTTAAAGCCTCTAATTCTTTTATCGGATAGAAAGACTCTTTCTCTGGTTTTTTTCTTTTCTTTTCTACGTTTCTCTCCCAGGGCGTTCTTTCCCTTATCTTTCGCTTCTGCAGCTTTAATGTCCACAGAAGGGCCTTTTTTCTTAGAAACGTCTTTATTTTTATCCATTGGGGCCCCTAATCTTTTATCACATTCTGTTTCTGACATGCTGTCTTGTATCTCCTCTAACACTCCCTGACCAGCCTTAATAACCAAAAGAAAGAGGACGAGGGCAACGATCACAACAGGGAAGGCAATAAGAGCTCCTGCTAGCTGGGGTGAAAGATGAGATAAGTCAAGACCAAACATGCCTCTCAGAACTTACCCTAATGCTGCAGTTCTGAATCCTCCCCGCGAACGGGGGCTCTCCTCGGCACCGGCGATGGCAGGCTCCCGGTGTCCCGGGTTTCGGCACCAGATGTTGCGACCCGCGTAATCGTCTCGCCAGCAAGAACGCACAACACGGGCAACCGCATCCTTCTACAGCAGGCTTTATTATCCGTCAAGCGATGGAAGGAGGAAGACCCCAAGCCCCAAAGTGGCACTGCTTAAATAAGCCCTGACCACACCCTAAGTGATGTGGAGTGACGTGTCATACCCTGATTGGCTGCTTACTCATCACCCGTCTGATGGCCCGGGCTCGGGGAGTGGTTTGGCCTGCTTTCACAACTCGCACATGCACTCTAGAGGTTGTTTACTAGTACAGAGACTGGATGCCGGCACCATCTTGTAATGACGTCTGAACCTCGGCTCTCCACACTCAATAATGGTGGATGAGCACAGCGCTCCTGCCAGCATTAGAAAGCTAGAGCCTAGAGTCTGTGTGAGTCCAAAAAGTCTTTTGGTGTTGGGCGTCCTTAGCGTTAGACCTGATGATCCCCGCCGCTGGGGGTTTCCTCCTGCCAGGGACACCCAGTCTTTGCTTTGGGGACCGCCGTTCTGTCTGGGGTGGCAGCGAGTAGAACCCACAGGCACAGACGCCCGCCCGTGCCTCCGCCTTTCTGGCCGTTGGGATCCTGGTGTCTCCCTAAACTGGGTAATTTTCCCGAGACCTTTTCGGGGTGGTTGTATCAGCTGAGTGCTCTGAGATCAGACCAGCCGTTTCCCTCCCTGCGGGTTTGCACCCAATGGTGAAACTGAGTCTCTGGGGCCCTGGGGCCCACAGTTCTTTCTGAGGCGGCGAATCAGGCGTGCAGGCACGCAGGCAGGCAGAGCTCTGTGCAGCCGCCTGGGTCCCCAGCTCTGGCTCTGGGCTGGCTCCTGGGGCGCCCGCAGAACCCAAGTCTTTTCCAGGGGATGTCTGGGTGACCTAAGGTTGGTCCCAATCGTTTCCTGCTCTGTGGGGTTATCTCTCGACTGGAAAATCCAGTCTGTGATGTTGTGGGCCCACAGTTCAGTCTGGGACAGTAACCAGATCACACTGGTGTGTAGCTCTGGGCTGGCGACCAAGCGCCTGGTGGAACCAGGGTCTCTTCCGCAGTTTACCCAGGTGAGTTAAAGCTGATTGAATCCCCCACCGTGGGGTATCCTCTCACCTGAGAAACACAATCACTTGTGTTTTATGGCCGCGAGTTTTGCTTGCTGGTCACTGTGCCTGTCCCGCTGTGCTGCTGTTCAGAATGAGAGTCCTCCCGCCGCCGCCATCTTGTGTTTTTATGTGATTCTTAAGCATTCAAACTTGTTGTGCTTTGCATCTGTATCTGTTTGTTTTGACTTTTCTTGAGCTCTTTTCCTGTTTGTTTTATTCTGATGTGTTTTTTTTTTTGTCTTGTTATATTTACTATCAACACTTAAAATATTGTTTGTTTATTAGGGAGACATAAAATTAGGGTGGGCCAGGAAGGTAAGAGAGTGTAAAGAAACTAGGAGTAGAGAGAGGGTAAATAATAATCAGGATCTATTTTTTTTAAAAAAATCTGTTTTCAATAAGAAAGTAAAAAAAAAAAAAAAAAAAAACTTGCTTCTCTTTGTCCCGAACAGATTAATTTCTACTTTTAATTTGTTATCAAAACTCATTTTGCAATTATTTTTATGTTACTTTCTTCTACTAAACCTTTTTGCCATTCAATGATAACTACATTCCAAATCTATATTTTGGGAGTCTTAGAATTTTGAAATTGCTCTTTGAGAAACACATGAATTCAGTCTTCAAGAGTTACAGTTACTCAGCTGTAGTGTTTGAAACTCATAAAACAGAACAGAAACTACTATTGCATTACCAATATTTTCTATAGTTATCTCCCATGTCTTTACAAATATTTCTGTACTATCAATAGAATAATGTATTATTTTCTTTCTTTTGGGAAATTATAAATATAAGCAATGAAAAACAGAATGTTCTTTGTACATTCAAAGTTTTCATTGTGCACATCTGCAAGAATCTTAAAGAGTCACCAGAGATAACCTGCTGAAATGTGGTTGCCCTGGTATGTGGAGGATTTTTGGAAAATACTTGCCATGTTTTTATCTATGAAAAAAGCATTGATTAAAATTAATAAAACTAAAGCTGAAGAGATTAAGATGACTTGTTGTTCCTGGAGATGATCTGTGTTTGGATCAAAATGCCTAGATGGTGGTTAAAATAGTTTATATAATCAATTCTGTTACTCAATTCTGTCCACCTCAGAGCCCAGGCATTGACATGGTACATATTCAAATATGCAGGAAATAGTGGCAGATATAAAAAATTTAAATATATGTTTTTAATGTCTAAAAACAGATTACCATCTGTATTATAGTGGTTTATTGATGATTATTCTATAATTGGTATGCACACAGTATTAGGTATTTGTTTATTCAGTTAGTGCACAGAAAAGCCTTTGTAGTATCCAGACATAATCTTTGTGTGGGATCCTTAACCCCCTTTTCTTTGCTTTTCTTTTAATAGGCTAACTCAATATTTCCCTCTGCTATTACTCACAATGTCATGATCTTCACAACCAGTTTATACTGAAACAATATAGATCTCCTTGCTATCACAGCTCCCTAATACCATTTATTTAGTGTTGGTTACATCATTACTCATAATACTGTACCATCCATCAAACTGCTCATAGACCTGCCTGCCGTCCAATGGCTTTCTCGGGGGATATTGTACTCTTTTGGAAGAACTATAAATGCAAGTTTCATTCACAGCAGCCTCAGTGAATGATAATGTGGTATCCGGTCAAGTTAATTCAGCATGTGAAATTTTATGGCATAAAAACATGAGTAATTAATCTCTCTGTTAGTATTTCCAGAAATATTGTGGCTGTATTTACTTACCTTTTAAATATGATCTATCTTCTACATCATAAGTGAGTATATATTGTGTGTGTCTTTCTCCTTCTAGGATACCTCACTCAAAAAGATCTTTTCTAGATCCGACCATCTGCCTGCAAATTTCATGATTTCCTTGTATTTAAATGCTCAGTAGTATTCCATTGTGTAAAAGTACCACAGTTTATGTATCGATTCCTCAACTGAGGGACATCTGGGTTGTTTCCAGGTTCTGCCTATTACAAATAAAGCTGCTACAAACATGGCTGGGCAAATGTCCTCATTGTGTACTTGAGCCTCTTTTGGATACATGCCTAGAAGTGGTATAGCTGGATCTTGAGGAAGCACTATTCCTAATTGTCTGAGAATGCACCAGATTGATTTTCAAAGTAGAGTACAAGTTTACATTCCCAGCAGCAATGGAGGGGGGTTCTCAGTTCTCCAAAACCTCTCCAGCATGTGTTGTCACTTGAGTTTTTGATCTTAGCCATTCTGATGGATGTAAGGTGAAATCTCAGGGTCGTTTGACTTGCATCTCTCTGATGGCTAAGGATGTTGAGCATCTCTTTAAGTGTTTCTCTGCCATTCTATATTCCTCTACAGAGAATTCTCTGTTTAGCTCCTTGCCCCATTTTTTAATTGGATTTTTTGATTCATTGCTTTTTAACTTCTTGAGCTCTTTATATATATTTTATATATATTAGCCCTCTGTCAGATATAGGGTTGGTGAAGAACCTTTTTCAGTCTTTAGGCTGTCGTTTTGTTCTGACACAGTGTATTTTGCTTTACAGAAATTTTTTAGTTTCCTGAGGTCCCATTTGTTGATTGTTGATTTTAGAGCCTGTGCTGTTGGTGTTCTGTTCAGGAAGTTGTCTCCTCTGCCAATGAGCTCTAGGCTCTTCCCCACTTTTTCTTCTAGCCGATATAGTGTATCTGGTTTCACGTTGAGGTCTTTGATCCAGTTGGACTTCAAGTTTGTACAGGGTGATAAATATGGATCTATTTGCATTTTCCTGCATGTAGACATCCAGTTGGACCAGCACCACTTGTTGAAGATGCTGTCTTTTTTTTTTTTTTTTTTTTGGCTTCCTTGTCAAAAATCAACTATCCATAGGTTTGTGGGTCTTCTATTTGGTTCCATTGATCCACAATTCTGTTTCTATGCCAATACCATGCAGCTTTTCTTACTATTGCTCTGTAGTACACCTTGAGACCAGGGATGGCGATACCACCAGATGATCTGTTGTTGTACAGGATCATGTGGGAAATTCTGGGTTTTTTGTTTCCCCATATGGAGGTAAGAATTTTTTTCCAGGTCTGTAAAGGATTGTGTTGGTATTTTGATGGGAATTGCATTGAATATGTAGATTGTTTTTGGCAGAATGTCCATTTTCAGTATATTAATCTTACTAATTCATGAGATCAGGAGATCTTTCCATCTTCTGATATCTTCTTCAATTTTCTTTCTTCAGAGACCTGAAGTTTTTCTTAAACAGGTCTTTCATTTGCTTAGTTAGAGTCACCCAAAGTTACTTTATATTATTAGTGGTTATTGTGAAGGATGTTGTTTTTCTGATTTCTTTCTCAGTCTTTGGTATACAGGAGGGCTTCTGATATTTTTGAGTTGTCTTTGTATCCAGGCACTTTGCTGAACATGTTTATCAGCTGAAGGAGTTCTCTGGTTGAATTTTTGGGGTGGCTCATGTACACTATCATACCATCTGCAAATAGTGAAACTTTGATCTCCTCCTTTGTGATTTGTATACCCTTGATCTCCTTTAGTTGTCTTATTGCTCTAGGTAGGACTTCAAGTACTAAATTGAAGAGATATGGAGAAAGTGAGCAGTCTTGCCTTGTCCCTGATTACAGCGGGATTGATTTCAGTTTCTCTCCATTGAGTTGAATGTTGGCTATTGGCTTGTTGTATGTTGCCTTTACTATGTTTGGGTATGTGACTTGTATTACTAATCTTTCCAAGACTTTAAACATGAATGCATGTTGGATTTTGTTTGGCATTTAAGGAGATGATCATGTGTTTTTTCTCTTTCAGTTTGTTTATATGGTGGATTACATTGATGGATTTCCGTATGTTGAACCACCTTTGCATGCATGGGATGAATCCTACTGGGTCATAGTGAATGATATATTTTATGTGTTCTTGGATTCGGTTTGCAAGTATTTTATTGAGTATTTTTGCATCAATGTTCATAAGAGAGACAGGTCTGAAGTTCTCTTTTTTGTTGAGTCTTTATGTGGTTTAGGTATCAAAGTGACTGTGGCTTCATAGAATGAGTTTGGTAATATTCCTTCTGTTTCTATTTTGTGGAAAAGTTTGAAGAGAACTGGAAGTAGCACTTCTTTGAAGGTCTGGTAAAACTCTGCCCTGAATCCATCCCCTTTATTCTATTTCACCACCATGGACCAAGCTGGACCTCAACAACAATAGAAATAGCAAAAATCCTACATGCACATGGAAACTGAACAACTTGCTGCTCAATGACAGCTGAGTTAAGGAAGAAATAAAAAAAGAAATTAAAGACTTCCTAGAACTCAATGAAAATGAAGGCACAACATACCCTAATTTATGGGACACAATGAAAGCAGTGCTCAGAGGAAAATTCATAGTACTAAGTGCCTTCAAGAAGAAATTTGTAACATCTCATACAAGCAACTTAATGGCCCAACTGAAAGCCCTAGGGAAACAAAAGAAGCAAATACACCCCAGAGGAGCAGATGGCTGGAAATAATCAAACTCTGGGCTGAAATCAATAAATTAGAAACAAATAAATCTATTCAAAGAATCAATGGAATCAAGAGCTGGTTCTTTGAGAAAATCAACAAGATAGACAAATCCTTAGCCAAACTAACTAAAAAGCAGAGAGAAACTATGCAAATCAACAAAACCAGAAATGAAAAGAGGGACATAAATATAGACTCTGCAGAAATCCAAACAATCATTAGGTCGTACTACAAAAGCCTATATGCCACAAAATTTGAAAATCTAAAAGAAATGAACAATTTTCTTGATAAATTCCATTTATGAAAATTAAGACAAGACCAGGTAGAAAGAGTGAATAGTCCTCTATGCCCCAAGTAAATAGAAGCAGTCATCAACATTCTCCCTTCCAAAAAAAAAAAACCCCTGGGTCAGATGGACACTAGTTAAAAATCAACAAAGAAGCCACCAAAACCATCCAATAGAAAAATGACAGCATCTTCAACAAATGGTGCTGGTCTAACTGAATGTCTGCATGTAAAAAAATGCAAATAGATCTGTATTTATCACACTGCAAAAAATTCAAGTCCAAGTAGATTAAAGTAGATCCAGGATCAAAAGCTTCTGTAAGGCAAAGGACAATGTCAACAGAACAAAACAGCAGCTTAAGTATTGCAAAAAGATCTTCATCATCCCTACATCTAGCCAAGGGCTAATATCCAGAACATATAAAGAACTCAAGAAATTAAATACCAAAAAACCTAATAATCAATTACAATAATGGGGTACAAACCTAAGCAGAGGACAGAGGAATCTCAAATGGCAGAGAAGCACTTAAAGAAATGATCATCATCATTAATCATCATAGAAATGCAAATCAAAACCACTCTGAGATTCCATCTTACACCTTTCAGAGTGGCTAAGGTCAAAAGCTAATGTGACATTACATGCTGGCCAGGATGTGGAGAAAGGAGAACCCTCCTCCATTGCTGGTGTGAGTACAAACTTGTGCAACCATCTAGGAAATCAATCTGGTTCTTTCTCAGAAAATTGGGACTAGCACTACCTCAGCATCCAGCTATAACACTCCTAAGCATATACCCAAAAGGTACTCTATCATACAACAAGGACATTTGCCCAACTATATCCATGGAAGCTTTGTACCAGAGTCTGGAAACAACCCAGATGTCCCTCAGTCAAAGAATGGATAAAGAAACTGTGGTATATTTACACAATGAAATACCACTCAGCTATTAAAAAAAAAAAACAAAAAAACAAGGAAATCATGAAATTTCCTGGTGAATGAATGTAACGTGGGATTGGGAGGGGAGGAGGGAGGGGCTCATGGGGGGATGCAGAATGAATAAAGTGTAATTGATGGAAAATTTTAAAAAAAGATAAGGCAAAAAACCCCACCTTTCTTATATTTTATATAAAATGTTTGATATATGGTAATCAAATAAATATTATGTTAATTTACAATCACAAAAAAAAAGAAAAGATCATCCTGAGTGAGCTAACCCAGACTCACAGAGACACACAAGGTATCTTTTCACTTTTCTGTAGATATTAGACATAGAGCACAGGATAACCATAGCACAATACACAGACTCAAAGGAGCTAAATAACAAGGAGGGCCCAGGGGAGAGTGCATGAATCTTACTGAGAATGGAAGACAGAAAAGACATAGGAAGTGCTTTAAGAGAGGGAACATGATATGAGAGGTATTGCTGAGGGAAATAAGGGTGGGGATCTGATATGGGGAGAGTGGAGGAGATGAGCAAGGAGGACAGACAGCATACAGAGTAAAAGAGAAACCAGCTGTGTCCTGGCACATCTCTAAGACAGGCTGGAGACTTATGACAGGCTTAGGATTCAAGGAATATTTTGGGGTGACTCTACTGGAGACTCCTACTAGTGGGGAACATGGAGACTGAAGAGACCACCTTCTAATCAGACAGAACTCCAAGTAGAGGGAGGAGAACACCAACCCACCTACAAAAACTTAGACCCCATATTTATTCTGCCTACAAAATGTTCAGGGATAAAGACAGAGCAGAGACTGAGGGAATGTCCAAACAATGCCTGGCCACACCATGGGAGAGAGCCAACCCCTAACACTATTAGTCAATGTGCCATGCTGCAGACAGGAGCCTAGCATAGCTGTCTGTTGAGAGGCTCCACTCAGCAGCAGATTGAAACAAATGCTGAGGTTCACGGCCAAACATTGCACAGGAAGCCTTGTGGAAGAGTTTAAAGAAGGAGAGTAGGACCAGAAAGAACCTGGATCTCCACAAGGAAACCAACTGAGCCAACTAAGCTAGGCCCATGGGGGCTTGCCAAGACTGAAACACCAACCAAGGACCATGTATAGACTGGACGTAGACCCCTACACAGATGTATATAGTGGACAGCTTGGTCTTCCTGTGGGTCTCCTGGCTTGGGTGAGTGGGCTGTCTCTGAGGAGGACTCTCCTGCATTCTTTTTTTTTAATTATTATTTTTTATTTTTTATATTAATTGCATTCTTTTTGATCACTTCTTCTTGGAGGGGCTGCCTGGCCAGGTCACTATAGTAGAAAATGTGTCCCAGTACAACTTGATGTGCTGGGAGGGTTACTTGGTGGGGTCTCCCCTTTTCTGAGATGGAGCTGAGGGGAAATCCAGGGAACAGGGAATGAAGGTGGGACCAGGAAGAGAGGACAGAGGGGACTACAGTTGGAATGTAAAGTGAATAAAAAACCTAGTGTATCTATGTCATTGGCAATTTAATTGGCTTCACCTTTAATGAGAAATAAAATGTGTGTCAAAATAAAATGACAAGAAAACCAATGAATGAGTTTGTTGGACAACTTATAGGTATATGGGTGGATGGTGACTTACCAAAGTATTGGTGACTGAAAGTAGTTATATCACTAATAACTATACTCCACAATATGTGACTCATGAAAGCTGAATCCTTAGAACCCTCTGTAAAACTTGCATTCACCTAGACAGGTTAAAAAAATCTCTGCTCCTCACTACATATTTGCTGTGTATTCAACCTTGGTGAGTAGGTGTGTTGTGAATCTTCTAACTTTTATATTTCTGAGCCTAGTACATTTTGTTTTGTGTTCTTTTTGAGGTTTATGAGTCTCTCTCTTCCATATGCATGGGGATGTTTTGATTGGGAAGGCTTTTTGTAAGTAACCACTCACCCATACACCCACATGTTACTCCAGAAATTCACCTATTGGTTTGCCAAGTTGGACTTTGCTAGTTGCATAACATCAGAGGTGATCATGTAAGTGCAAACATCGGCATTCTCCCCTATTTCAGGAGTTTTTGGAGGTCTGTGTCTTTTGGTGATGGGTAAGAACCAACCAACAAACAAAAAACATACAAACAAACAAACAAAAACTACATTAGAATGGGAGAGCCTTGTCCAGGTATTGTTATGTATTACTCTTCCTGAGATTTTTGAGACACCCAGGAGAAAGATGTTGACATTTGATGTTGTTTTTATTTATTTTCCTCATTCCAAGAATTGAATATCAGGTCTTGAGTATGCTAGGAATACACTGTGCTATTGTACAATCCCAGCCCAGGATCTTGTAAATTTTAACAGAATACTCCAAAGAGGAAAGGCAAAGAACGTGGGCACTACTTACTGGAGTTCAGAAACAGCATCACCTACAAGTTATACATCATCCTTTTCCTCATAGAAACATTTCTAATTATGCTGTCACATTTTCATAACCTTCTTGTCTTTTGGAAGGTACTGGAAATTCCTTATCTGTGCCTTTCCTTCCCCACATATTCACTTGCATCTTTTATTTCTCTCACATACGGCTTATAGAATTTTTCCTTTCTGATTCTGACTTCCAACTGTTCATCAGTCTAAAGAAAGGTGAAGAAAAAGAAACAAGCGTAATTCATATCTGCCCGAACCTAATTTTTCAGTCACTCAGAAAGACAAATGGCCAAGACAATGACAATAAGGGCCATTCAAATGGTCTTATTCAGACTAATTATAGGAAAAGGGAAGAAATGAAGGATCTTTGAAAGGATTTATTCTCTCTTTTGTTTGTGAATGTGTGTGTATGTTGGAAAGAGATAAGGCACGAATAAAGAATAATATACAGGAAGAGAACTATAGGATGTGAACGCAAAGTGAGACGACTTGTTATAATTTGTATGAGTAGGTTGTGTTTGTGTGTGTGTGTGTTTAATGGTGAAAAAACATTTATTCCCTTAAAATTCATTTGTTTTACTCAAAGTATTGAAATGAAAATACATGATTTTTGAATCCAACTATCTATGATACATGGGTAAATGTAATCCATGTAACAGTGTCAGTAAACACATGGTAAAATAAAATAATATCAGTTCTTAAAATAAAGTCCAACAACCATCTGAAAATGAAAAAAAATACAGATAATTGCATTGGCTTAAAACAAACAAACAAAAATAAACATTTTAAAATTGGATTTTATTTAAAAAAGCTATGGGAGCTGATCACAGACTTGATTTGATCCAGTTGTCTACGAGATAGCTGACTAACGGCCACTGCAATCTGAATTAATTAACATCAATTTGCTTTTAATAAAAAGCTTCTGAAGCCCATTTTGAAAATGAATGCTGTCCAGAGGAAGCTCAAGCAGTGCTCTCTGATATATGTAGAGCCACAGCTGCACATATTTGACCCCTATTTTACACAGTTGCGCCTCATTGATTTCTTCTGTTAAATGCCTGGACTGAACACTGGGCAACGGTCAGTGCACACATATATCTTTCAGAGAGACATAGTTGGTGAACTACAATCCTGCAGCAAGGCCAAAGCAGCTCTGCACCTGAAGCACTGACTGCCCATCCTGATGACATATAACCTATGTGCTGTCCTTACAAGCAAATAACTTCAAAATGAGACCACAGATTCAGTTTTCAAGGGTACAAACAAAAGTGAAAGGCTTGAGTTAACCCTGGTTTACAACTGAACTTTAAGTTAGGTTGCTTTAAATCTAAGTCCATGTAAGGTAGATTTATGGCTACTGGATCACTTTTATTTAAACAACCATTACAATAGATCACAAAGCTAATGGGGTTCTTGAATGTTTCGTAGGCATATGTGGAGTATGTGAGAAAGACTATCATTAAAAGAAAAGTTTATTTGGTGCTATTCCCATTGAGAAATTTTCCAAGGTTACAACAGTATGTCGTGTACCTATCAATGGTAACTTATTCTTCTAATGATGGTAGTGATGAGAAACAAAAAGTCCCATTCTGTCTCTAATGTTTATTTCTTATTCAGAGGTAACTGTTTTAATAACACTAGATGCACATTTTCCCATGTTTATCTAACAGGATGATCAAAAGAGGCATAGGAAGTCTCAGTCTTTCATTCTCTGACATAAGTGAAACAAAGTGTTATAGAAGCATGAAAACCAGCTGACCAAGATAGTGCACTATAGCATTGCTTTAGAAATTAAGGAAGGAAAGGTCCTTTTATATATCTATTATTGAATGAGTAAGTTATCTCCAGTTTCTCCAGAATGCCTTAAGGGAAAGTTCAACTTACAGGGCCCGAAACCTACCTTCATACTTTATGGAAGTAAATTCACCTTTCTTCAATAGCCTATACCAAGCAGCCAAATTGCTAGACTGTGTTTCTGCTTTCTAATTTGTGTAATGATTTGGTTATAAAAGATTTTGTTTCAGGGGGATCCAAGATGGCGGTGACCAGTGCCCACCATATTTGATGGGCAGAGTAGCTGAAACTCCAAATTAGTGAGTGGAGGGGCAGTGGAACCCAAAACAGTGGCACCTAGCCTTCTGGGTAGAAGGGAGATAAACCTTGATCTGAGTCCAATAGGGCACAGGTCAACAGCAGACATTTCTGTGGATTCCTTTTGGAGAATCAATTCTTCGGGCATTTCCCTGTGATGGGCAGAAGCAGCACTGGAGGTACCTCAGCCAGCAGGGGAGGCAGAGGAGGGTGCTTGCAGCCAGAAGCAGAGGCAGAGGAGGCAGACCACAGTGCATACAGCAACTTGCAGTGCTGCCTGCTCCAAGCACAGATCTCCCTTCTTGAGATTTGAGACTGAGAACACTCAAACCCCTGGCATTTCCCCCACGACCTCTGATCTCCATCCTTGCCTGAGGGGGAAGCAGAAAAGGAAGCACACATAGCTTTCCGACTCAGAGAGCAGAGCACAGCCTGCTGTGCTCACAGCTTCTAGCACAGAACACAGGCCTGGGCACACAGAGCCCACAACAGTGTTCTTGTCCGGCCGCAGCATCAGCCAAAGACCTTAGAGTGCAGCTCACAGAGCCCTCCACAGACTGGAGACCATTGGGTGTTCAGGAAACCTGTACAGGTGCTTTGAGCCTGCTGCAATCTCTACTTGCGAACAGTGCTACTCCTGCACTTGCTCCCAACCCCCATATCCCAAGCACCTACACTCCCTAGAACCCTCTCCTTCAAGACACACTTACACACACACACACACACACACACACACACACACACTTACTCCCCCACAATACCGATTCTGCGCCAGCGGCTTTTCCTCCCTCAGGTACAGTTGAAGCAACAACTCACACTCTCAAACCACTGGACCTCTCTGATCTTCCTGAAGAATACTCCAGACACCAGAGAAAGATGGTTCCAGTCTGAAGTACATTCTTAGGAACAAACAGTGAAGGTCACATATAAGCAAATAGGCAGAGGTCTGTGTAGCAACACACCCAACAAAAATCAGGACATTATGGCCCCACCAGCAATCTCCGAAATCAATGGATATTTTGATTCAGTGGAAAAAAACAGGAAAATGACTTTAAAGCTATGCTATGCAGTTATTAGAGAAACAAAATGAGGAAATGAACAGACCTCTCAAAGAAATACAGAAAAAATATACGCCCAAGTAGAGAGATAATAAGTGTCATA
>REGO01000149.1:772066-786450 GCA_010120015.1 Rhombomys opimus
GGGGCCATTATAGAAAGACAAGAATCCACGTTCAAACAGATGAAGGAAATCGTGCAAAGCATGAAAACAGAACTAGAATCTATAAAGAAAACACAAACAGAGAAAACCCTGGAGCTGGAGAACTTAGAGAAAAGATCAGGAACCACAAAGGTAAGCATCACCAAGGGAATACAAGAGATGGAAGAGAGAATCTCGGGTGCTGAAGATATACTTGCTGAAATTGATACCTCTCTCAAATAAAAAGTAAAATTGGAAAAGTCCCAAACACAAAACTTCTAAGAAATCAAGAACATCATGAAAAGATGAAAACTAAAAATAATAGGAATAGATGAAAAAGAAGATTCCAGGCTCCAGATGCCGAACTAGACTACTATACCCAAAGCTTTCAATCAACATAGATAGAGAAAACAAAACATTCCATGACAAAACTAAATGTAAGCAATATCTACACAGCAACCCAGCGTTACTGAAGATACTAGAAGGAAAATTCCAACCCAATGAAAATAACAACACCAAAAAATATATGGGATACAGATAATTTCCCAACAAAAATTAAAAGAAACAAACAATTAATCACATTAAGACCACCAAATCCACATTAAAAAGAACTAACAGTCATTGGTCACTATTATCTATCAAAATCAGTGGACTCAACTCTCCAATAAAAAGACACAGACTAACAGAACAGTTGCAGAAACAGGATCCAACATTCTACTACATCCAAGAAACATACATATGCAACAAAGATAAACACTACCTCAGAGTAAAGAGCTGCAAAAAAGTTTTTTCAAGAAAATGGACCCAGAAAACAAGCTGGGGTAGCAATCCTAATATCTAATAAAGTAGACTTTCAACCAAAATTAATCAAAAAACATGAGGAGGGGTACTACATTCTCATCAAAGGAAAATTCCACCAGGAGGACATTACAATTTTGAACATCTATGCCCCAAATATAAAAACACCTACATTTGTAAATAAAACATTGAAGCTGAAATCACACATTGATCCCAACAAATTAATAGTGGGAGACTTCAACACTCCACTCTCACCAAGGGACAGATCATCAAGTCAAAAGCAAAACAGGGAAATAAGGGCACTTACAGAGGCCACGAATCAAATGGACTTAATAGATGTCTACAGAACTTTTCACCCAAACTCAAAAGAGTATACCTTATTTTCAGCACCTCATGGAACCTTCTCCAAAATAGACCATATAGCTGGTCACAAAGCAAGCCTCAGCAGATACAAGAAGATTGAAATAATCCCTTATATCCTATCTGACCATCATGGTCAAAATCTGGACCTTAACAACAACATAAAAAGCAAAAACCTTGCACATACATGGAAACTGAACAGCTCACCACTCAATGACAGCTGGGTTAGAGAAGAAATAAAGAAATAAATTAAAGACTTAGTAGAATTCAATGAAAATGAGGGTACAACATACCCAAACTTATGGTACACAATGAAAGCAGTGCTCAGAGGAAATTTCATAGCACTAAGTGCCTTCAGGAAGAAATTTGAAACATCTCACAAGCAACTTAATGGTCCAATTGAAAGCCCTAGGAAAAAAAGAAGCAAATACACGCAAGAGAAGCAAATGGATGGAAATAACCAAACTCAGAGTGAAATCAATCAATTAGAAACAAATTAAACTATTCAAAGAATCAATGAAACCAAGAGCTGGTTCTTTGAGAAAATCAACAAGATAGACAAGCCCTTAGCCAAACTAACTAAAAGACAGAGAGAAACTATCCAAATCAGCAAAATCAGAAATGAGGAGGACATAACTACAGACACTGAGGAAATCCAAACAATCATTAGGTCATACTACAAAAGCTTGTATGCCACAATATTTGAAAATCTAAAGTAAATGGACAATTCTCTTGATAGATTCCATCTATAAAAATTAAGTCAACATCAGGTAGAAAGATTGAATATTCCCATATCCCCCAAGGAAATAAAAGCAGTCATCAAAAGTCTCCCTTCCAAAAAAAAGCCCAGGGCCAGATGGTTTCAGTGCAGAATTCTACCAGACCTTCAGAGAAGAGCTAACTCCAATTCTCTCTAAACTACTCCACAAAATAGAAACAGAGGGCACATTACCAAACTCATTCTATAAAGCCACAATCACCTTGATACCTAAACCAGACAAAGATCCCCCCAAAAAAAGAACTTCATACCTATCTCTCTTATGAACATTGATGCAAAAATACTCAATAAAAAATTTGCAAACTGAATCCAAGAACACATAAAAGATATCATATACCATGACCAAGTAGGCTTCATGTCAGGTATGCAGGGGTGGTAAAATATACATAAATCCATCAATGTAATCCACCATATAAACAAACTAAAGGAGAAAAACCACATGATCATCTCCTTAGATGCCAAAAATGCATTTGACAAAATCCAACACCCATTCATGTTTAAAGTCTTGGGAAGATCAGGAATAAAATGCACGTACCTAAACATAGTAAAGGCAATGTAAAGCAAGCCTATAGCCAACATCAAACTCAATGGAGAGAAATTTAAATCAATCCCACTGAAATCAGGGACAAGGCAAGAGTGCCCACTTACTCCATATCTCTTCAACATAGTATTTGAAGTCCTAGCTAAAGCAAAACGACAACTAATGGAGATCAAGGGGATATAATCAGAAAGGAAGAATTCAAAGTATTACTATTCGCAAATGAAAAGAAGTATACATGACTGACCCCAAAAGTTCAACTGGGAGAACTCATTCAGCTGATAAACACCTTCAGCAAAGTGGCAGGATACAAAATCAACTGAAAAAAATCATAAGACTTCCTGTATACCAAAGACAAAAGGGCAGAGAAAGAAATTAAGGAAACAACATCCTTCACAATAGCCACTAACAACCAAAAGAACCTTGGTGTTACTCTAACCAAGCATGTGAAATACCTGTTTGAGAAAAACTTCAAGTCTCTGAAGAAAGAAATTGAAGAAGATATCCCAAGATGGAAAGATCTCCTATGCTCATGGATTGATAGGATTAACATATTGAAAATTGCCTGTCAAAACAATCCTGTCAAAAGCAATCTACAGATTCAATGCAATTCCCATTAAATACCAACACAATCCTTTACAGACCTTGAAAGAAAAATTCTCACCTTCATACGGAGAAACAAAAAACCCAGAATTTCCCAAACGATCCTGTACAACAACAGATTATCTGGAAGTATCTACATCCCTGATCTCATGCTGTACTACAGAGCAATACTAATAAAAAACTGCCTAGAATTGGCATAGCAACAGAATTGTGGATCAGTGAAACCAAATAGAAGACCAGAAATAAACCCACATATCTATGACTACTTAATTTTTGAAAAAGAAGCCAAAACCACTCGATGGTAAAAAGACGGCATCTTCAACAAATGGTGCTGGACCAACTGGATGTCTACGTGCAGAAAAATGCAAAATAGATCCATATTTATCACCTGCACAAAACTAAAGTCCAAGTGGATCAAAGACCTCAACATAAACTCAGACACATTAAATAGGTAGAAGAAAAACTGAGGAGGACCCTAGAACTCTTTGGCACAGGAGACAACTTCCTGAACAGAACACCAACAGCACAGGCTCTAAGGTCAACAATAAATAAATGGGAGCTCATGAAACTGAAAAGCTTCTGTAAAGCAAAGGACACTGTCATCAGAACAAAACAACAGCCTACAGACTTTGAAATGGTCTTCACCAACCCTATATCTGACAGAGGGCTAATATCCAGTATATATAAAGAGCTAAAAAGCAACAGTTAAAAAGTTAAAAAGCAACAAAGCAAACAATCCAATTGAAAAAATGGAGTCCGGAGCTAAACAGAGAAATCTCCTTAGAGGATTATAGAATGGCAGAAAAACACTTAAAGAAATGCTCCAGGGCATTAACCATCAAGGACATGCAAATCAAAACGACCCTGAGATTTCACCTTACACCCATCAGAATGGCTAAGAACAAAATCTCAAGTGACAACATATGCTGGATAGGTTGTGAAGAAAGGGGAACCCTCCTCCATTGCTGGTGGGAATATAATCTTGTACAACCACTTTGGAAAGTAATCTGGCACTTTCTCTAACAATTAGGAATAGAGCTTTCTCACTATCCAGCTATACCACTCCTATGCATAAATCCAAAAGATGTTCAAGTACACAACAAGGACATTTCTTCAACCATGTTTGTAGCAGCTTTATTTGTAATAGCCAGAATCTGGAAACAACCCAGATGTCCTTCAACTGAGGAATGGATACAGAAATTGTGGAACATTTTCACAATGGAATACTACTCAGCAATTAAAAAAAGAAAATCATGAAATTTGCAGTGAATGGTGGGAACTGGAAAAGATAATCCTGAGTGAGCTATCCCAGAAGCAGAAAGACACACATGGTATACACTTACTCATATAGATATATAATATAGGATAAATCTACTAAATTCAGGAAACCTAAAAAAATAAAATAATCAAGAGGGAGGACCCATGCTAAAATGTTCAATCCCTATCCAGAAAGGCAAAGAGGATGGACATCAGAAGCAGAAAAGAAGGAACAAGTCAGGAACCTGACACAGAGGACCTCTGAAAGGCTCAGTCTTGCAGACTATCAGTGCAGATGCTTAGACTTATGGGCAACTTTTGGGCAGAGTGCAGGGAATCTTATGAAAGAAGTGGGAAACAGTAAGATCTGGAGAGGACAGGAACTCCACAAGAAGAGCAACAGAACCAAAAAATCTGAGCACAGGGGTCTTTCCTGAGACTGATACTCCAACCAAGGCATGGAGATAACTTAAGACCCCTGCACAGATGTAGCCCATGGCAGTTCAGTATCCAAGTGTGTTCCATTGTAATAGGAACTGAGACTCTCTCTGACATGAACTCTATGGCTAGCTCTTTGACTCCCCCCCCCCTTGAGAGAAGCATCCACAGAGGAGGACATTGCAGCCAGTACTGGTGAGACCTGTTAAGCTAGGGACAGATGGAAGGGGAGGAGGACCTCCCCTATCAGTGGACTTAGAGAGGGGCAGGGAGGAGATGATGAGTAAGGGTGGGATTGGAAGGGAATGAGGAAGGGGGTTACAGCAGGCATACAAAGTAAATAAACTGTAATTAATATAAAAATAAAAACAACAACCACAAAATATTTTGTTCACTGTAATCTCTATTTAAAGATCTAGCATAATGTGTTTTGTTCTTATATATGACACCTTTTCTTAATCAAAATGTATATTTAACAGAAATGCAATTTACCACTGAATTTATTCTTATCACATTGAGGAAATGCCAAATATTATGACATATAATAAATTTCTGGAGTATTGTATCTATGACACATTCTGTTTCTATTCTGTACTTTGCCCTGCTCATCCTCAATGAATATTACTATACTAGATAAATTAATAAATTAATATTATATATAATTCTCAGAGATATAACTAAAGCTAATTGTAATGTAAATTATTGGAGTAGTCTCCTTAATCCTGGCTGAATTGGTTTTTGTAAACTGAAATTATTTATAAACTTTGGTCTCATTTCTAAGTGGTACTACTTTAAACAAATGAACAGATAATATCAGTGTTTTAAAATAGCCATCAAGTACTTGATATTTTTTAGGGCAATTATTTTTAGAAGGAGCAATGATAATGTATAAAGTATGGACTTTAGAAGACGGACATTCTTAACTATGTTTTCTCACTAACTATGTGAATTATAGAAAACTAACTTGTACTCTAAGTTTCTCTATAATCAAATGAAGATCATATTATTTATGAAAAACTAGTGTTCACAGCTGCACATAATATAAAATACAACATTTCGAATCTATGAAGAACTGCCCAATATATGCACAGTTAGGAACATTCAAGATTAATGACAACCTGAAAGATATTTATCCTGAGAATATAAATTGACACATATTACCAACACTTTAAAGATATGCTACTGTCCATAGGAACCTGTATCTGAGAATATATTATTATGAATTAAGTCTGGCTACAATATATATGTATGTGCCTAAGTATCTGTGTGTATGTCAGTGTATATAAAACATGCCCACACATGCATTAAGAAATTTCATGTAAACTGGCGTATTGACACACTCCTGTAATTCCAGCACTCAGAGAGGCAGAGACAGGCAGGTCTCTATGAGTTTGAGGTCAGCCTAGGCTTCAAAGTGAGACCAGGACAGTCAAGGCTACACCAAGAAACCCTGTCTTGAAAACAACAAGAACAAATTTCATGTAGTCATTAATTTACATGCTCTCATAAAACATCTAGGTGCAAGGAGAAGGCATTAAGCATCTGTGTTACCATTTAATAACATGTTGCTCACCATAAATTCATGATAATGTGTTAATAATTCATATTTATTATGTTATAACTTTATGAAGATGACATCCTTTGAGCTACAGATTAAAAAAAATGATGGAGAGTTGAGTCCATTTAATTTGATAGGTAATAGTGATCAATGAGTGTTAGTTCTTTATGGTGGAATTGGTGGTGATAGTGTGTTTGTGTGCTTGATTACTTTTGATTTTTCATTGTGAAGTTATCTATATCTTGTGTCTTCCTGGGTATAGTTGATTTTGTTGCGTTGGAGTTTTCCTTCGAGTAACTTCTGTAGGGCTGTGTTGTGTGTAGACACCGTTTAAATTTAGTTTTGCTTTTTTCATCTAGGTTGATTGAAAGTTTTTGCCATGAAAGGAAGTTTATCTCTGATATTGCCAAGAGGCCCAGGACCTAGAGACTAAATAGCTCAGAGACCTAGGATAGAACCAAACATGACTGGAATAAAAAAAGTCTATTAAATTAATCCTAATCACATTCTGCTATACGCATAGATTGGCATCTGGCACAATTGTCAGCAGAGAGGCTTCACCCAGCAACTGATGTAAACAGATGCAGAGACCCATAGGCAAACATTAGGCAGAGATAGGGAATATCCTGTGGAAGTGAGGGAGGAAAGATTGTAGAAGCCAGAGGAGTCAAGGACAGCACAAGAAAAACCTATTGAATCATCTAACCTGGGCTCACAGGTGTTCACAACTACCAACCAGGGATCCTGCATGGGGCTGACCTAGGTCCTTTGCACATATTGTAGCCTAGTCTTTTGTGTAGCCTAGTCTTTTTATGGGGTTCCTGAGAGTGGGAGTAGGGGCTGTCTCTAACTACATTCCTTACCTTTGGGACCCTTTTCCCCTTCTAGACTGCCTTGTTTCACCGTAATAGAAGAGGACATGTTTAGCTTCATTGCAACTTGATAACCCATGACTGGTTGATAATCATGGAGAATGGCCATTGAATGAAGAGAAACAGAGGAGGGGTGAATGGAGTGGGAAGGTCAGGGAAAAGGAGCTGGGAGTAAAGAAGCAGGGAGAAACTGAGGTCAGGATATAAAATAAATAAATGAATGAGTAAATAAACAATGAACAAATAACAAACTGAGAAAAAATAGTGATAAAGAAACAAGTTCATTTTCACATAATCTAATGTAAGAGTTTGTTTTATATATGATAGTTAGTATTTGTTTTTTTTAATTTTTATTTTCTATATTAATCAGTTTATTTACCTTGTATCCCAGCTGTAGCCCTCACCCTCACTCATTCCCAAACACCCTCCCTCCCTTCCTTATCTCCTCCCTGCCCCACTCTAAGTCCACTGATAGGAGCAGTCCTCCTCTCCTTCCATATGACCCTAGATTATCAGCTCTCCTCAAAAAAAAAAAAATATATATATATATATATATATATATATATATATATATATATATATCCTTTTTATCACACTCCCCAATATTGAAAACCATTTTCTTCATTTTCTTACTCCTTGGTGATTTCATTGTGCAGTTGGAGTCAGTGAAGTTAAAACTTGAGACTCTATGCCTGGAAAGTTTGAGTCTGAAATTTCTCTGTAAGTAAATTTTGATTTTAAAAAATAAAACTGACATCTATATCAAAATTGGCTGTGAAACTGTAAGAGAGTGGTGTTTCAGTTCTTTTGTGTGTCAGCACACTGAAAATTTTATAGTGACATGAAATATTTATTAATAAAAAGAACATATTACTTAAAATGAAAAGTTCTCAATAAATAATAATTTAATGTGTAAAACAGGTAGAGGCACAGTGCTGATTCCTGTTGTCTCTGTAGTACTCAAATGCCTGGGTAAATTTTTCTAAATTATAGCTTTATAAATACAATATTATTTCAGTGGTTTCTAATTTACCTTTACAAATGTCATTCCTATATTTTTAATATACAACGATATCCTGAGAACAACTGGTTTTTGAATTTTTAGACTTCATTGGTTGACCTTAAAATCAAAGATGGTTATTTCACAATATGATGACGATAAAAACATTAATAGCAATATATAATTTATTGATAGAGTGAAAATAGAAACATTTTGAAATTATGATTTTTTATATATACTGTTTTTGTATATACAGATATTTTATTATATACTGTTGTTTATAGATTTTTTCTTTTTGGTTATAAAAAGAAGAAAATGTTTCAAGAATAAAAATATGTTTAAAAAGTAGCATGTCACACTAATTCACGTTGTAATATATACTGACAATTAATAATTTCACTGTGGACCCAAAAATTGGCTTTAGTCTGGACAGTGTCAAGTGGACTCCTGACTACATCAAATTTTCCTAGTAAAGGAAAATGTTACAATTAATACTAAAATATCAATTATTTGATAATTATGGAGTAAAAGTGTCCAGAACTCTTTCTTTGGATTTATTTGGAGTACAACTAGTTCCATTCATGAAACACACTTAAATGTTTTCTTTCAAAATTTCTGTACAAACTAAAGCTTTTTCTGTAGAAAGAGTAGGGAAAGCAAACTTATAGAAGTATATATTAAAGGTTGGGCACTGGAACAGGATTCAGCTTGGAGCTCTCGCTTCTAGCTCCAGATCCATCTGGCCCAGCTCTGTCTGTGTCTGGGACACAGATATCAAACCCAGAAGAGATGACCTGGGTGTGGGCCCCAACCTTCATTGTCTGCCAGCCCAAGAAAGCCTGTGGAGCCTCAGAGCAATATTCTGATTGGAGCTCTCTCCACCTGCTCCTGATCTGCTTGGCCCACCTAGGACACAGATAATGAACCCAGAATAGGGATCACTAAGCCTGCTAATACCAGAACAAAGAGAGAATATTAAAATCTGCAAGGGAAAAAGATCAAGTCACATATAAAAGCAAACCTATTAGAATGACACCTGACTCTCATCAGAAACTCTAAAAGCTGGAAGGGCCTGGAAAGATATCTCACAGACACTAAGAAACCACAGATGTCAGCCTGGACTACTATACCCAGAAAAACTTTTAATGACCAGAGAGAGGAAAAACAACTGAAACAAATTTAAACAGGATGTATCAATAATCCAGCCATACATAATATACAAGAAAGAAAACTTCATTCCAAGGAGGCAAAATATACACAGGAAAACACTGGAAATAATTAATACCACATCAGCAAAACCAAAAGAAGGGAATTACACACCACACACACTCTATCACCACCAACATCAAAATAACAGGATGTAATAAACACTGGTCACTAATATCTCTCAACACCAATGGCCTCAACTCACCAATAAAAAGGCACAGCTTAACAGAATGATTGTGAAAGCAGCGCCCACCATACTGCTGCATACAAAAAACAACCCTCGCAATAAAGATTGATCCTACCCCAGAGTAAAAGATTAGGAAAAGGTTATCCAAGAAAACAAACTCAAGAAGCAAACTGGAATAGCCATTGTAGTATCTAATAAAATAGACCTTCAACCAAAATAATCAAAAGAGATGAGGAAGGACACTTCATTCTGATCAAAACAAAAAATCCATCAAGATGATGTCTTGATTCTTAGCATCTATGGCCCAAATGCAAGGGCACCCACATTCATAAAAGAAACAATACTAAAGCTTAAATAACATAGTAAATCACATACATAGTGGGAGACTTCAACACCCCATTCTCCAATGGAGAGATGATCAAGGCAGAAACTAAATGGGGGAATAAAGAAACTAACAGACACCATAAATCAAATGGACCTAACAGATATCTACAGAACCTTTCACCCAAACACAAAAGAATATACCTACTGCTCAGCACCTCATTGAAATTTCTCCAAAATCGACCATATAACTGTCACAAAGCAAGCCTCAACAGATAGAAAAAGATTGAAATAACAACTTGTATCTTATGAGACCACCATTGGTTAAATCTGGAAAAACAAAAATAGAAACAACAGAAAGCCTACAAACTGTTGGAAACTGAACAACTCCCTACTCAATGAGTACTGGGTCTAAGATGAAATAAAGAAAGAAACTGAAGACTTCCCAAAGTTCAATGAAACTGAAGACACAACATACCCCAAAATTTTGGGACACAATGAAAGCAGTGCTATGAGGAAATTTCATAGCAGTAAGTGCCGTCATAAAGAAAATTAAGAGATTCCTTAGTAGAAACTTAGCAATACACCTGAAAGTGCTAGAACAGAAAGAAGCAAGCATACCAAAAAAAAAAAGTAGACGACAGGAAATATCAAACTCAGGGTTTAAATCAATAACTTGGAAACAAAGAGAACAATAGAAAGAATCAATGAAACCAAAAGCTAGTTCTTTGAGAAAATCAACAAGGTAGATGAACCTTTAGCCAAAATAACTAAAAAGCAGAGAGAGCATATCCAAATTAACAAAATAAAAAAATCAAAAGGGGAGCTTAAAAATAGATAATGAGGTCATCAAAAAATCATTAAGTCTTATTTCAAAAGCCTGTACTCCACAAAATTTGAAATGGATGAGTAGATCAGATATACAGTTCAAGCATTCCTAAAACTTCTCAAGAAATAGAAGTTACCATTACCACTTACTAAAGTTTAATCAAGATCAGATTAACAAATTAAATATAACCCATAAGGATATAGAAGCTTATGTCATCAAAAAAAAAAAAAAAAAAAAAAGCCTAGGGACAGATGTTTTTAGCACAGAATTCAAAATGACATTCAAAGAAGAGCTAACACTAATACTCCTCAAACTATCCCACACAATAGAAACAGAAGGAACATTACCAAACTTATTCTTTAAAACCACAGTAATCCTGATAACTAAACCACCACAAAGACTCAACATAGAAAGAGAATTTCAGACCCATTTCACTCATGAACTTTGACACAAAAATAATCAATAAATACTCACAAACTAAATCCAAAAACAGATCAATTAAATCATCTACTGTGATCAAATTGGCTTCATCCCAGTTATGCAGGCATAGTTCAATTTTAGAAAATCCATCAATGTAATCCACCATATAAACAAACTGAAAGAAAAAAAAAACCCACACATGATCATAAAATTAAATGTCATTTGACAAAATATAACACCTTTTCTTTATAAAAGTCTTGGAAAGACCAAGGATATAAGGCACATAACTAAACATATTTAAAGCAATATACCTCCCCTGAGGGGGGAGCAGCCTTACCAGATCACAGAGGAGGACAATGCAGTCAGTCCTGAGGATACCTTGATAAGCTAGGGTCAAATGGAAAGGGAGGAGGATGTCCTGTATCAGTGGACTTGGAGAGGGATATCTGAGGAGATGGGGGAGAGAAGGTGTGGTTGGGAAGGAATGAGGGAGGGGGCTATAGCTGGGATACCAAGTGAATAAACTCTAATTAATATAAAAAATAAAAATTAAAAAAGAAATCCAAAAAAGCAGTGTACCACAAGCTGATAGCTAACATCAAATAAAATGGAGAAAAACTTTAAGCAGTTCCACTAAATTCAGGAACAAGACAAAGCTGCCCACTCTCTCCACATCTCTTTAGTACTTGAAGTTCCAGCTAGAGCAATAACAAAACTAAAAGAGATCAACGGTATACAAATTAGGAACGAAGAAGTCCAAGAATGCTCTTTGCAGATAACATGATTGTATAAGTCAGTAACCCCAAAAATTCTACAGATAACTCCTGCAGCTGATAAACTCCTTCAGCAATGTGGTTGAATACAGGATTAACTCATGAAAATCTGTAGCTCTCCTGTATACAAAAGACAAAAAGGCTACGAAAGAAATTAGGGAAATTACACCATTCAAAATAGCCAAAAATAATGCAAAGCACCTTGGTATAGCTCTAACCAAGCAAGGGAAAGACCTATATACAAGATCATCAAGTCTCTAAAAAAAGAAATTGAAGAACATATTAGAAGATGGTGCCCCATGCGAGTGGATTGGTAAGATTAATATAATAAAAAGGACCACTTACCAATTTACAGATTCCATGTAATCCCCATCAAAATATTAACACAGTTCTTGAAAAAACAATTCTAGACTTCATATGAAAAAAGAAAAAACCCAGAATAGCTAAAACACTCTTATATAATAAAAGAACTTCTGGAGGTATCAACATCCATGACTTCAAGCTGTACTACAGAGCAATAGTAATAAAAACTGTATGGTACTTGCATAGAAATATACTGGTTAATTAATTCAAAGACAGAAATAAACCCACACACCTACGGACACTTGATTTTTGATAAATGTACCTAACCATACAAGAAAAAAGATAGCACCTTCAACAAATGATGCTGGTCTAACTGGATGTCTACATGTAGTAATATGCAAATAGACCCATATTTATCATCCTACACAAAACTTCAGTCCAAGTGGATCACAGACCTCAACACAAAACCAGATACACTAAATCTATTAGAAGAGAAAGTTGGGAAGAGCCTTGAACTCTTGATACAGGAGATAAGTGCCTGAACAGAACAACAGCTCAGATTCTAAGATGAAATAATAAACGGATCCTCCAGAAATTGAAAAGCTTCTGTAAAGCAAAGGACACTCTCAACAAAAGCAAACAACAGTCTAAAGATTGGGAAACAATCTTCACCAACCATGTGTCTGACAAAGGACAATATCAAGAATATATAATGAACATAAGAAATCAAACACCAATAAGCCAAATACCAAATTTTAAAAAGTGGGGCACTGAACTAAATAGAGAATCCTCAACAGAGGAATCTCAAATGACCCAGAAACACGTAAGGAAATGATCAACAGCCTTAGTGATCAAAGTGACTCTGAAATTCTATCTCACACCAATCAGTATGGTTAAGATCAAACTCTCAAGTAACATCACCTGCTTGTTAAAATGTGGAGAAAGGGGAGCACTCCTCCATTGCAAGTGGGAGTGCAAACTTGTACAACTACTTTGGAAATCAATCTGGTACTTTCTCAGAAAATTAGGAATAGCTCTTCCTCAGGACCCAGCTATATCACTCCTCGGGACATACCCAAAAGATGTTACACCATACAACAGGACACTTGTTTAAATATGTTCATAGTAGCTTTATTTGTAATAGCCAGAATCTGAAAACAACCCAGATGTCCCTCAGTGAAGGAATAGATACAAAAATTGTGGCACCATGGAATACTACTCACTCATTAAAAGCAAAGAAATCATGAAAATTTCAGGTAAACATATAGAACTAAAAAAGATCATCCTGAGTGAGATAACCCTGACCCAAGACAAACACTTGGTATGTCCTAACTTACAAGTGGATTTTAGCCATAGAGTATTGGATAAACATACTACAAGGCATAGAGCCAAAGAAGATATGTAACAAGGAGGATCCAAAACAGGATGTATCTCACATGGACTCTTTTGCCAGCTCTTTGAACACTTCCTCCTGGCTGGACAGTATTGCCGAGCCACAGGGGAAAAGAGTCATGCTCAGCCCTGATGCAACTCGATGAACTGGGATTAATGGGAAGGGGGCTCCCCTTTTTCTGAGGTATAGGGGAGGTGGAAGGTTAGGAAGTGTGGGAGGGGGGACTTGGAGGTGAGGAGGAATGAGACTACAACCAGGACATATAGTGGATTTTAAAAATGACAAAGAAAAAAAAAGAAAGCCTATACTTAGATTATCTATTATTTCTGTAATCTGAGATTCAGGAAAGAACCAATAGATGTAAAACGTGTGCCTGATGTGCGTAGCTGAGCACACCGCCAGTCAGCAGATTGCTTCGGGCCCATATTTACTCAGACTGCCACAGTTAAATTCAATGGGGCACAAAACACAAAAAGTAGACATGACTATAAGAAAAAGATATGTAGGTCAGTATGTGGATTGTGTGGGAGCATTAGACAGGGATTGAACGTATATGAGAGGATAGAGGGATAACAGTAATTTTCATACAATATATACATATACATTCATGAAATTCTGAAAAACAAATTTAATCAATATGCAAGATTAGAGTCTCACAACAGTGTAATGCAGCCATGATCATCCAGGCCTTTACAGCCATTGAAGCAGGACAGTCTCCCCAAGCATGGTTGGCTACCATAAAAAGCTAAAATG
>REGO01000149.1:786830-832782 GCA_010120015.1 Rhombomys opimus
AATAAACTGCATTGAGAAGAGAAAAAGAAAAAAAAAAAAAGATCAGAAAGAAGGAGAGGAGGACCTCCCCTATCAGTGGACTTGGGGAGAGGCATACATGCAGAAAGTGGGGGGGGACGGTGGGACTGGGAGGGGAGGAAGGAGGGGCTTATGGGGGGATACAAAAGGAATAAAGTGTAATTAATAAAAGTTAAATAAAAAATTAAAAAAAACTTATAAAGGATATCATTTCATGGATTGAAAACAGACTTTGTGATATTGATGGGGAATATTTGAAAATACCACCTCTCCTTTATGGTGGCCACAATAGTGAGAAATAAGTGACTAAAATAGAAGGCATCACAGACCTGGCTACTGAAAATATAGAGAGAACTGACATAAAGATATTTTTATCTTCTGTAGGATGTCTTTTCAAATCTTCATGTTTTTGCCACCAATTCCCAATGTATAATTAATATATGTTGTCAGCATGGTTCAACCTTAAGGTAGAAGACAGGGGAGTAATTGATGTAATCCATATTAACCAAGTCCTGGGAATTTAGGGAGAGAATGGGAGATAGATTTGGAAAAGTAAATAAAATCTACTATGTTACAAAATTTCAAGGGCTATATTTAAGTTATGCTTAAGTTATGGCTAAAGCAACAGAGCATAATGGTAGTATCAAAAGAGGAAAAATGGAGAATTTAGACCAAATGATCACATACTCAGAAGCCTTCAGAATATGCTGCTTCTGATCAGCATAATCACATAAGAACTACATTTTGCTTGCAATTACTGGGGGCACCACATATTGATGTAACAACTTTTCAAATTGTATTGTCATGTGCACATGAGCAATCAATAGAGAGTATAAATGGTGTAGTTGGCATATCATCATAGAAAAAGTAAAATTTTAATTATTTCTGCAATAAAATAGAAGGAAGGATTATTTTCTTTAAATTTATTAAATGTTGCTCAACCAATATTCTGCATGCTAAACACTATGAAGGCATTATGTTCATAAGAGGTTCAACTTGAAAGGAAAAAGATAACCCATCATCAAACATAGTTTGATAAGGGATGTTTCTGACAAGATTATGTACTTTATATTTTTCTGCACTATTAACAAGTGAATCAAAGTGTTAAAGAAGAAATGTCTCTACCCCAATTATAAATAACAGTTGGTAACCCTAGACTTCTACCACTGTATTTTTAAGCAGGAACCCACCTGGAAAGAATTGTTTTTGGAATTCACTGATAAACAAGATGTTTTCTAATGCAAGTACATGTAACATATTCCTTAAAGAACCTTTGCTATTGAAGGCTATGACTGGCTAATTTGAAAGTAAGAAAACAGAGCTAGTTTATTGCTATTTTATTAATTCTGGGCTAAGAATTATATAAATATGAACAAGTTTCACTGAATTCACAAAAATAAATTATTTCTTTTCTCAAAGATATATTGGGGTGCCTAATAATTCCTATAAAAAAGAAGATAAAAATAGTTTATAAACTATCATTCTGTTATCTATTAGTTAGACAGGATAGACTTTACTTGAAGAAAATGAAATGTTGGTTAAGTTATATAAAAAATTGGTTTGGTGACTTAACACTTGCAGATTGAATTAAGTTTTTGTTGCCAATATACTTTCTAACCTTGGATTATCCATTGAATAAAACAGATAAAACTTGTGTTAAATATTAGAGGAAAACAATACAACTCAAAAGCCATTCATATAAATCTTGTAGTGATGCTTTGGGTTATAGAAGTAGGCTTTGGGGGATATAAACAAACAATGAATTTTAGCAATTTCTATTTCAAATATAATTTAATTTCACCTCTCCATTTTCTGTCCCTCAGTTTGTCATAGAAGTCTTTTTGTTTCAAGGACGTTTCTAAAGAACTAAGAGCCTGGACTCATGTGATGAGCATTTTTCTTGGTTTCACTGTTCACAGTGTAGCCTCTCCAAGCTACTGCTGTCACTTATTAGCTTACCAATGTGCTGCAGGAGAGAGTGCATTGTAAACAAGGTACTAAGGGTCAAATGCTATGTTACCAGTGAGGAAAGAAAAGAGACAGAAGAAAACCAGAGACAGACTGCAGGGAGCAATACATCTCATAAAATAGGGTTTGTGCAGTGTTTAAATAGAGTTACTTAACATTCCAATCCCCAGAGTTTTCCCTTGCTGCATTTGCTAGCGAGAATATGACTCATTCTCATGCCCTTCCTTCTCTGAAGATGCCCCTTGTTTCCTAAGTACCTAATAGTGCAGACCCAGTGCTGTGCAACCAACAAATCACCTGGCGTGTCTGCATCCTGCATGTATCAAAGTCTCTTAATATGCCAACAAAGTTCTTCAAGGTCAGGAAAGCAGTTTATCAACATTTTATATATCTTATAGCAGCAATAAATTTATTCTAGTGTAGGATCTATGAATATTTCAGAGAGTCTGTGAGGAAAACTCATTGGCTTTAGATAGCTTCTGTACTTCAGAGTGAAAGCTTAGGACATTGCCTTTGTTTTCTACGCTATAATTTTATTGTCGTTTTATCCCTAAAGATACTTTCGCACATGTTTTCCTCTGAATACTTCTTCATTTAGAGCTTATCCAAATGATTATATACACTGAGTTTTAGTAAGAGAAACACAGGTATTGTATGGATTTTGTCAAGTATCCCAGTGGGTATTAGTTTAGAATTCTTAGTTTCATCTTGTTGTTTATTTTCTCTTTGTCAATAATAGAAAAGCTAACAAAAATTTAGAATTCTAACACTTATTATACAGTCAAATACTTTTCACTGTTAATACTTTATTTATATTCCATATTAAGTCATTGTACTCATTAGATACTACAGAGTCATTTTACAATATCCTTTTATTATGTGAGGATTATTTTAAGGCCCTGTGTGAATAGACATTTAGGTGTGTGTGTGTGTGTGTGTGTGTGTGTGTCTGTTTGTCTGTCTTTTCCTAAGGTGACAACGACAAAGAATTAAAAGAAAACATTTCCCAAACTATTTCACTGATTTCAGTTATTACATGTTCTTGTATTTGACAGGTGCCAAAATCATTTGAAAATTGGTATCTCACAACTTAGAAATTGCTTATTGCCTATAGTTTCTTTACATGACTCTGTAAATATGCCCATACCATTGTGGACACATCTCCCCACAGTAAATTATTTGTGAATGTTTGTTCTTCTAGTCAGTACCCACATAATATTCAGGTGAATCCCACATTCTTAAGGACTCATTTCAGATTACATTACTTCCTATCTAAGGCTGCTTTTATTCTGTTTTACTCTGTATACAGCTTGCCTCTGTTGCTACACTTGTTACCATATTCATCAAATTAATCTTATAGAGGGTGTCATCAACCTGATTTTCTGGTACGTTTTATATCCATGCCTTTTGTTCTAAAGTTACTATTATCCGACCCTTACTTAGTATTTGTTCTGAGATTTTTCTATATGCCACACTACTTCTGTTTTATGAGTCCATTATTGCAACTATTGGTGATGTTTGATAGTAGCATTAGTCTCTTCTTGTTTCTTATTTGATATGCTTCCATTCAACTCTGAGTAACACAGCTGTTCTAGTTTCATCTCTTTTCAGCTGTGATAAAACACAACCCCCCAAAAAGACTTGGGAAGGAAAGGCTTTATTTCAGCTTATATTTACAGTTCATCATTGGGGAATGTCAAGTTAAATGATCAAGTCTTGAACCACAGGTCAACTTACTGCATACAGCATTTCTTCTTGCCATGAAAGTAAAGTGGGGACTATGGAGGAATACTTATTTCTGGCTCACTATCAGGTTCATACATGAACCTGACGATATAGTGTACATTGATATGTACAAATATCATTTGAAATTTATCTGTTATTAAGTTTTTTGTAGATATGGATGTCTATTCCAAAAAGTGTAATCGCTAAATGAGTACAAAACACACTTGTATAGTTGTTACTCTTTGAAATAAAACATTGCTAACAAGCGATGTCTCTCCTGCCGCCATTATTTCAATTGTTGCCTCAATTATAGTTTAATTTTTGCTGGATTTCAAACTTTATAAGTGGAACAAAATGACATTTTGTTTGGTGGTGATGAACCTTTTGTGTTCCTATGAAAGAATTCTGGTTTCACTGTTTTATCATGTTTTATTGTATTAAATTAATTGGCTAACAATATGTATCAGAGTATGGTGGATTTATCTCATGGCTATTTTAAATAACTTTTCTATGCATGTTTCCATATGTGTCGCTTCACCTGCTCACGTACCTATGTTTGTCAACAGCTCATGTGGAGTGGGTTTTCTTGATCTTAAAGGGTATATGTACATGAACAGAGTGAATAACTCTCTAGTGCAAGAAACATGTATACCTTGGAAATAGTTATAGGAACAACTCTGGATTTGTGAAAATCAGTAGTGAGGTTACTTAAAATTTTTAAATTAAAAATAGATCAATAATCTGGAGAGATTCTGAAACTGTTTCTCCAACCAAGGACCATGTATGGATATAACCTAGAACCTTTACTCGGACAAAGCTCATGGTAGCTCAATAACCAATTGGTTTCCCATAGTAAGGGGAACAGGGACTATCTCTGACAAGAACTCAATGGCAGGTTCTTTGACCTCCCCACCCCCCAAGGGGGGAGCAGTCCTGCTGGGCCACAGAGGAGGACTTTGCAGCCAGTCCTGAAGATACCTGATAAAACAGGGTCAGGTGAAAGGGGAGGAGGTCCTCCCCAATCCGTGGACTTGGAAAGGGGCAGGGAGGAGATGAGGGAGGGAGGGTGGGATTGGGAGGGACTAAGGGAGTGGAATACAGGTGGGATACAGAATTAATAAAATGTAACTAATAATAATAAACAATAAAAAATAAATAAATAAAATAGATCAATATATGACCTAATTGCAGCATTTCAGAACATACCTAAAGAGTTCAGAATCAACAATCAGAGAAATCTCTGCAAATCATTGTTTATTGCAACACTATTCAAAACAGCTTATTTGTGGAACTAACTATATGCCAATCATTGGAGAAACTGATAAAAATATGTTATATAGACAGAGTACATTTTCCCAGTCATAGAGAAGAATAAACTTACATTAGAATCCGGAAAATGCATGCAGCTAGAGATAAGCATATTAAGTAAATTAAGCCAACCTTAGGAAGTCAAACATTGTGTTATTCTTTTTTCTTATTTGGGGTTGCTGAATTTTATATACTCCAGGGCAGTGGCTCTCAATCTTTCTAAGGGTGTCGCCCTTTTATACAATTCCTCATGCTTCGGTTTACCCCCCCGACCATAAAATTATTTTTGTTCCTACCCCATAACTGTAAATTTGCTAGTTATTTATTGTAATGTAAGTAATTTATATGCATAGTATCTGATATGCCACCCTTGTGCTAGAGTCATTTGACAGCTCCCATATGGTCATGACCCACTGGTTGACAACCGTAGCTGTAGGGGAACCAAAGTACTTCAGGAGTTTTATTTCATTTATTTATTTTTTTATTATAGCTCTTTTGATACCACTGTCTCAGTAATTTCTCATTTCTCTCATTATATACAGGTTAATTCCTACTCATATATAGACTTGATATATGTACATTCATTATATAAATTGAAAAAAATTGCCTTTAATTTTTCAAGTAAAATTTGATGTGTTTAAAAATATATTATAGATGTAGTTGTATGTTTCTGATGCCATATCTTATTTACAGTTGTTTTTTTCCCACTGTATTGGAATGTCCATAAAAAGTAGGTGAATTTGAAAATGTTTTCCTTCATAATCAGTGTGCACAATCTCCTTTATTAACAATGCCTTTTCCTATTTTTGCACCCTTATCACACATTCCTTTTTTTCCAGGTTCTTCCTCCCACCCTAGAGCTCTCCCACAATGACCAATCCTTTAAAGATAACTGAGTCCCCATCCCAGTCAAAAGCATCAAGTGTGAGAGGTATAGCTTAGCATTTTTACCACAGATATTTTTATATTAATTACAGTTTATTTACTTTGTATTCCTGCTGTAACCCCCTCCCACATTCCCTCCCAATCCCACCCTTACTCCTTCATCTCCTCCCTGCCCCTCTCTAAGTCCACTGATAGGGGAGGTCCTCCTCCCCTTCCATCTGACCCTGACTCATCAGGTCTCACCAGGACTGGCTGCAATGTCTTCCTCTGTGGCCTAGCAAGGCTGCTCCTCCCACGGGGGGCGGGGAAGGGGTCAAAGAGCCAGCTACTGAGTTCATGTCATAGACAGTCTCTGTACCCCTTAGGAGGGAACTTACTTGTTGACTGAGCTACCATGGGCTACATCTGAGCAGGGGTTCTAGGTTATATCCATGCATGGTCCTTGGTTGGAGAATCAGTCTCAGACAAGCCCCTGTGCCCAGTTATATTTGGTCCTTGTGGAGTAGCTGTCCTCTCCTGGTCTTAATAATTCCCCCTTCTTCATAAGATTCCCTGTACTCTGCTCAAAGTTTGGCCATGAGTCTCCAACATTTGCTTTGATACACTGCTAGGTAAAGTCTTTCAGAGGCCCTCTGTGGTAGGCTCCTGTCCTGCTTCTACTTTTTCCTAAAGAAACTAAACAAGAAGGAGGACCCATGGTAAGATGATCAATTCGTATCATAGCTTTTAAGGAATCTCTTCAATGCCTTGCTGTCTGGACTCAGGTTTTTTTGTTTTGTTTTGTTTTGTTTTGTTTTGTTTTTTGAAGGTGGGATGGGTGGCACAGCTTTCCCTGTAGATATCTGTGGTCCATACTACCACTGAAGGCCATATTGAGGTCTGGTCTGTGCTACTAATGAGAGGCCATATTGATATCTGCTGTTAGAAGCCCTGCTGATGTGTAGTCCTTCCTGCCATTGGAAGCATTGGAAGCAGTGTTGAAGTATGTGGTCCATGCTGCCACAGGTAAACATACAGAAGTCCATTATCGCTTCTGCCTCTGGCTGCTAAGGGCTGGGTAGCTTCTTTTGCAGTGGTATCAATGACTCCAAACTCCTAACTGAGAATGAAGGGATACTGAAGGCTTCTGCAATGTTTTTATTCATGAAAATAAGTAAAGATGTATACTATTCAGAAGAGTACAGAAGATGAATTCTCTACCTAGTGTTCCACAGGAGTTTAATTTTTCATATATTTAAGAACTTTATCATGTCTTTCATGCTTTAAAGAGCTATGTATTTCAAAGGATTATGATTGTCTTTTTCTGCCTCATGTTAATTTGCCTATTTCTACTTCAGTAGTAGTCCTTAAAGCGTTATCATCTGTGATATCTTGTACTACAAATCATTATTAAGCTCTGTTAATAGAGAGCTGTAAGAGAGACTGCAAAAAAGAATGACCTAGATTTTACATAGTTTATATGGTTGTTGCTGTTGTTTTGTTGGATATGATCGTACAAACCTATAATCTTAGCACTCTGTAGGTGTAGCTAGAAAGATTACCAGAATTTGTGTCAGCTAGGGCTACGTAGTGAGTACAAGGCCAGCCAAACTTACATAGAAAATCTTTATTTAAAAAGGAGGAAGAGGAGTAGGCAGATAATGGTGCCAGCACTTTAATGCCAGCACTCAACAGGCAGTGGCAAGTACATCTCTGAGTTTAAGTATAGCCTGATCTACAAAGTGAGTTCTAGGACAGCCAGGGCTACACAGAGAAAACATGAAAAAACAAAACAAATTACAATAAACAAAGAAGAGTAAAGAAAAATAAACAAACAGGAATTTCTCATATACTTTCTAATTATTCAAAGCCTCATGTCCCAAGTAGTAAGCAGACCCTCAACCTTCTGTGGGCTTTCTACTCACGTTTTATCAACGCAGTGTCCTGACTGTGTGCCAACATCCATGGTCTAAAGTAATTATCAGTTCACCTGTGATCTGATATTCTTTAGTAGGCTACCTGCAAACATCAGTGTGCTTTTGTTCCGGAGAAGCTTTATTACTTACCACTGATCCTGGGATAATTCTCTATAGATGATGAATTTCTTTGCAATAGAGTTTGCTACAGTTTCTTTTGCACTAACACATCAACAGTTGTCTTGAAAATCCCTGGCTGTTCCTGCAGCCCTATGAGAAATATACAGGTACATGCTCCAATTTGGACTTCCTCTTCAGAGGTCAACCAAAGGAAGAGGGAAAGGAAGAAAACTTTTAAACATCGATGTCCTTCCTTCAACCCTGCTAATAGAGGAATGTTTGCAGTCTTCCCCCAGTACTGGGCATATGTGTGTTTTTATCACAGATGGAAAAAGTTCTATTTTATATCTTGTTTGATGGCTGTTTTGACCATTGAAACCTTTTTATTTTTGCCTAATCCCCTTTCTTTATCAACTGAGGCAATTCTGCAGTATTTATCCTTTATTAAAATGGCATATTAAGTTAATTAGTATTTTTGTATGCAGAAACAAGATTGCATTTCTGAGATAAATTCCAGTCGGGAGCTGTGCAGTCATTTTATTTGGATTTGAATTTGATTTGACAGTATTGTGTTGATGATTTATTCATCTACGATCATAAGAAATATTGGTTTCACAGGGATTTCTTTTGTTGTGATGTCTTTGTCTTTCTCTGATATTATGACAATGTGTACTACAACAAGCTTTATAAGGTAATTTTCTTCTATGTTTTACAAGAGGTTTTGAAGTATGCTTTATTTTATTTTAATAAATGCAGGACAATTCACAAATGACTGTGGTAAAAAAAGCTATTACATCTTCTTTTCCTAAGTATTTAATTTTTATAAATTTTTTATCATTGACCATTTCTTCTAGTTTTAAAATGTATAACTGTTTAGAGTAAATGGCTTGTTTAGAGGTAAATAATCTTGTTTAGAGGTCTTTATAAATTTTTCTTTTGCAAGAAATTACCAGTTTCCTTAGTATACAACTGATCATAGGATTTGCTTATAATACATTTTTATTCTCCACAGCTGATGATAGATAAATATTTAGAAGGCAGTTTGATGATATGTTGACTCGGTTATGCAGCGTTATGACACACACACACACACCAGGCCCTGACACATGCCCAGCAGTCTGTGGTTAGCCAAACTTACCATGCCACGTATGCTTTCTCTGACACATACCATGGAGTGGATCTCACACCCAGACACAGAGCAAATGGTTATTCACAACTGGCAAGTTTCATCTCAGTGTTCAATTATTCCTCATACACGGATGCTGAATTCATGTCTTAATTACATATTTTTAAAGTTTTTTCTTTAATTTTTTATAGCATTACCATTTTCTCATATGTTGACAAAGGTCCTGGATGTCAGTGTTTTGGGAGGTTTAAATGATTTCATATGCTTTTGGCATTTGACAGATTTTTCCCGTATATATTACATATGATACTTGAATGCCTTATAGTTTTTGATTGTATTTTTTATTTTATGTTATTTTGTTGTTGATTTGTTTGTTTTGTTTTGTTTGTCCAGATAGGGTTTCTCTGTGTAGCCTTGAGTATCCTGGACTCTAAGATGGTCTCTAACTCACGGAGATTTGTCTCTGTCTGCCTCCTGGAGTGCTTGGATTACAGGCATGTACCACTGCAAGCAACTGTGGTTCTATTTTAATTATAACACTTTCCTCTTTTCTTTCCTGTCTCCAACTACTCCCATATACCACTCTCAACTCTCGCTAAAATTCATGGCCTCTTTTTTCATTATTTTTTTCAATTGTTGCTGAGTGGGTATACTCCAGTATCTTTCTTAACCTGGTTATTCCAAAGTTCTATACCTAAACCACCTTATTATCATAACTTGTATTTATCAATAGAAAACATTTTCTTAGATGATAAACAACTTGCAAGCAGTTTCCAAAACTAGAAAAATGACAGAGACTGCTAGCTGTCTGGTCAGTCAATCAAGATTCCTCTGTATCATTGGAGCATCCAATCTTCAGCCTTCAGACCCAGGGTATCTGACAAACTCATCTGTGAGGCAGAAAATTTTAAGGACTGGATATCTTATCTCTGCAAAATTGGGAAGTCAACTTCCCAGTGTCCTGATTATCCAGTTTGGACAGCATACTGTCAGCAGTCAAGATAAGGACAGTTTTTAACTTCTTAAGTTCTTCATATATTCTGGATATTAGTCCTCTGTCAGATGTAGGGTTGGTGCAGATTTTTTCCCATAGCAGGTTTATTCATAATAGTCAGAATCTGGACATAACCTAGATGTCCCTAGACTGAAGAATGGATACATAAATTGTGATATATTTACACAATGGAATACTACTCAGCAAATAAAAACAAGGAAATCATGAAATTTGTTGGCAAATGGAGGAACTAGAAATGATCATCCTGAGTGAGGTAACCCGGAAGCAGAAAGACACACACAGTATATACTCACTTATAAGTGGATATTAGACATATAGTATATACATACTAAAATCTATAGTCCTAAGGAAGCTAAACAACAAAGAGGACCCTAGGGAAGAGGCTGAAACCTCACTCAGAACAGCAAACAGGATAGTAGGAGAAGACAAGGAACAGGACTGGAGCCTTAGACAGGGGCCCTCTGAAAGACTCTACCCAACAGGGTAACGAAGGGAATGCTGAGACTCACAGCCAAACGTTGGGCAGAGTGCAAGGAATCTTATGGAAGAAGTGGGAGATAGAAACTCGTGGAGGGGATCAGAACTTCACAAGCAGAACAACAGAGCCAAAAAAAACCTGGGATCAGGGGGCCCTGCAAAGATGGAAACTCTAAGCAAGGACTTTGCCTGGAGAGGACCTAGAACCCCTGTTCAGAGGAAGCCCATAGGCTGCTCACTTTTCAAGTGGGTTCTCTAGTATTGGGGGCAGGGGCTGTCTCTGACAGGAACTCAGTGCTTGGCTGTCTGGTCATCTCCCTAGGGCAGGGAGAGGTGCATCCTTGCCAGGGCACAAAGGAAGATGATGCAGCCAGCCCTGATGAGACCCAATAGGCTAGGGTCAGACAGAAGGAGAGATGGTTCATCCCCTATCTGTGGAGTAGGGGAGAGGAATAAAGGGAGAAGAGGGAGGGTGGATGGGACTAGGATGAGACAGGTGGGGTTGGGGGCTACAACCGTGACACAAAGTGAATAAATTGTAATAAATGATGATAAATAAATTAGTTAATTAAAAATTTCTCTACACCAGTCATGAAGGATTCGCTAAAATTCCCTTATTATATGTACAGCTAGAATAATTTTCTCAAATTTCTTAGATTTGAGTGTCATTCCTTTGATCATCTGATTATGGCAATGCTCTCTCCAGGGGAAGCTGGACAGCTACATGGTGAGCAAAATAAAGGCCAAAGATGGAAAATGCTTGAATATCTGGGTCTCTGCTGTGAGAACTATCCAACAGTAAAACTAATATATTTTGGATTTATGTAGCAAAAAATAAAATTTTAATTTTTTAGAGCTACTAAGTTTTAGTTTTTGTTTAATCCAGGAGGCACAATTACTTGTAATAATATAATTTAGGTTAAATGCAATGCATTACAAAATTACAGAATTTAAAACCAAAACAATAAATATTAGTTATGATTTTATATAACTGTATTAAAAAGAAAAAAACTTTCAGGGGTCACTTTATATTGATTATGAATAAAATTCACTAAAAATGCATGAACATTTATTCAGTAATTCACAGTTTTATGGTCTGGCTGATATTCTGAAAAAATAGCAAACAATAGTAGAACTGCAAAGAACATGCAAAGGCAAAGTTGCTGCAAGAAAATCTGACCCAACCTGAATTTTGTTGATCAAGTAAAGGACCTTTAATTAAAACTGACTATATATTGTCACATAAAAAATTTCATCAATGTAGAATATATTTGCTGATTATTAAAAAACATTGAAACAATTTGAAGAACAAAATCAAATAATTTTAAAATATTTAAAATATTTTATATATTGATTGATGAAAGATTAAATTGACAGTATAATTAAAAATGCTCTTAACAAAAACTTTAAAAATCACTTTATTAAAATTAGTGGTTTTTGTTGTTTGACTGTGAAAAGTCACCCATTGGCTTGGACTAGGGAAGAGGGATATGGGAAGGAGAGAGTGGGAGGGTGGACCTAGGAGAAGAAATAGGAGGGGGCTAGAACTGGGATAGAAGATGAATAAATTTTAAATAGTAATAATGATAAGGAATTTGAAAAGATTTGGTTCACAGGGGGTAATACTGCTCTGTAATGTGGTAGACTCTTTGAAAATTAGATCCCATTGTAAGTCTCAGGGTGCATTCCTTAAGTTTTGCAGCCAAGACTCCCTCCCCTCCCCAGTCCCCTATCTGATTCTTAAGTCCAGATAAAATCTGACCAGCCACTTCATGCTCCTGCTTCCAGGTCTAAACATCTAAAAATTTAAAAATGAACCTTCCTTTCTTTATGTTTCTTCTTGTCAGTTCTTTTTTGTTATATCATATATATATATATATATATATATATATATCACATTTTGTTACATCATATATATAATCACACATTGCATTATATATATAATATATATGTATTGCATTACATTATATATATCACACATTGTATTATATATATATAATGTACTGCAATACATATATATTATATGTATAATGCAATGTGTGATTATAGAATAATACCTGAAATAATTAAGAATAGAAAGTTGTTTCTTTCATACAATCTCAATCTAAGTGGTGAATAAGATTGAGGAATGAAACCATATAAATGTAATTCAAATGAAAAAAACTTGTTTCTTCAATACAATCTCCATCCAAGTGGTGAATAAGATTGAGGAATGAAACCATGTAGGTGTAATTCAAATGAAAATGTGTCATGTAAAGTTTTCTGTCAGTCTCCACCTACCTTATCCTGTATTTTATGCAATAACAATGACATAGAAAATATAAATGAAAGCCAAATGGAATTTCATAGGGAAAATTATCTTTATTATTACTAATATACTTAGATACATATATAGTATAGAAAGACTTGGCAATCATGTTCAAAGTTAATGAAAAGAAGACAATATTCTTAAAAATGTAAATATTCAAGTTCTCTTATATACTAACAGATAATTACAGTTTGGCCTTTTAAGTGCTGAAACTACAGAATCAAGGAAATACACCTGACCTAGGAAAAATAATTTGTATGTTCTTACCACAAAAAGGCAAATGTTTAAGAGCTTTAATTATCTAAATATCCTGAGCACATCATTGTACAGTGTACATTCATCAAAATATTATAACTTACTGTGTAAATTCTACAGACCTACGCCATTTAAAATAAATGAATTAATTGTTTTTTTTTAAATGGCTTGCAGGGAAGAAGGGAGAAAGAGAGTAGGAGGGAGATAAGAAAGGATGGGATGTGACAATCATCATATGCAATGTGTGTGTGTGTGTGTGTGTGTGAAACTGTCAAAAATGAGCAAGATATAAATATATACTAAATATAGTTACAGTTATATATATACGTCTTACAAAAACTATACATTTATATATGTGCACATAGTCAATAAGCATGCATATATATGTATATATATATGTATATATATATATATATACTTATTTGTGTATTATATGCAATCTCAATCATTGGTTCATACTTATCTTTATTAAACAACATTGCACTTTTAATGTTGATTATCAGTAATCTAATCATTGGATTTTATATTCTAATACATTAAAACATTAGTGTTAAAAATCACTATTTTTCTGTATTTATTAAAGTATTATAAACTGGTTTTTATTCACACTAACAAAAGACAAATGAGATTAAGTTTATCTGAGATTTCATTAGTAGTAATTATAAAGCAGCAGAAGTATAGGGAGTCTGATACTGAAGTGCATTACTTTCGTTGTGCCATCATGCCTCTAGACAACAATATACCTCTTAAGCTCTGTGGGTGATGAGAAAGACAAGAGACATCAGAGCTGCTGACTGCTGCCTTGTGTACATTGGAGATGACTTGTGTTGACGTATGAGGGAGTCAGTTGTTGAATTTGGTAAGTTAACTCTCCTTTTCTCACTGGCTCATTGGTTTTCAAATTCTGACATATTTATTTAGTATTACCTCACCGAATTATAATCGTTATTGCAGGCACACAATTATATGCTTCTTTTCCCTCAGTTTACATATGAAGTCCACAAACAGTTCACATTGTTGCCAAGGAGAAGAGGGTACAACAAGTGGTGTCCAGGAGAAAGATGAAAAACAAAAGTGTTTTAGTACTAGTAATACTCAAAGAACCCATTACATAAGACAACGTTTGCCATTCCGATAGGATTGTCTCCTAAAAACTGGCAAGAGAAATGCTTTCCAAAATAAGACTACAAAGAGAAAATCCCAGACTCCGTTTCCAGAGATGTATGTGGCGGTCTTAGACTTTATAGTTGTAATTTGCCCACTGACTGAACATCCCCTGGCAAAGAGTAAGACATTAACCAAATGAAATGGCTCATTAAGCATTTACACAGTCCCCTGGCAATGCTAAAGTCTTGCTATTTACTGTGCCATTGCCAAATGCTGTTCCCTTGTCAGCAAGGAAAGCCACAGAACGTGGGCCCAATGGAAAGGAAGGTCTGAATAGACCTGTGCCATTAACTTCTGTCAGCTTAATCAGGCCAGCATATAAATGTGGCCCTATTGAAAGAGTTGAACAAATAACAGGTATATTTCTTCCCATCCTAGGATAGGCAGAAAAAGAAAAGTATAAATGCTAACATTATAACTTGTAGTTTATAATTGATTTGATGATTTTTAAAATAAATAATGTAAAGAGTTAATAGGAAATACTACTATTAAGAACCATGTGATTCAGTTTTTGTGAGCTACCAAGTAGAGCAAGGTAATTTATCTCATTACTTAATTAAAACAGTTGAAAATCATAATCATTTTTAAAAAATAAAATAAAATGTTATTTGACAATTTTTTTTAATTTTGGATTGATGACATATATAGATTTTTTTTTTTTAGTAGTGAGATATGGCCATTTTGACTAAACGACAGCTCTCAGTGGTGTAATTGCAATGATGATTAAGGAATTTGTAATTTTTAAATCAGTGTTTGTACTTTAACTTCTAAATATGTTTTATAAATTTGTTAGGAATTATATTACAAATAACTCAAATACAGGTTTCATTGCAAAATCAGGCTATACAGCTTATAGATAATACTTAGAATGCTATGAAAGTGGAACATATTTATTTTAAAGTAACCACCAAAAGCTTAAGAAAGTCAGAACACCAGACTGTATTTTCATATCACCATACTAGGATTTGATAACTATTTCTGTTAAGTATTATTCTTGTAGGTCATGAAGTTCTCTATTTCAACCATCCAATTAAGCTTTTGTATCATCTAAGCAAGTGTAGAGCTTACATAAACTAAGAGTCATAGCTATGTTCTAGTAAAATCATATTTGTAAACATAAGTGGTGCCAGAGCCCACCAGCAGAACAGTTCTTGAATGGGGAGTGAAGATTGAAAGAAACACACACATACACAGACACTACACATGGGATCAGTTCGAGAAGGCTGCCAGTAGAAACTGTTGCACAGGTTTATTCCACAGTCCCTTTTTATAGTCAGAGCAAAGCACCTCAGTGCAATGAAGGGGTTTATGAAGAAGTCAAACTTGTGTAACTCAAACACCTGTCTGTGCAAAACATCCTGCCAATCCCTGTCTCCATGTGAAGGACAGGGTGAAAACATGTTTTTCACTGAGAGCTCAATAACAAAGCAGCCTGACGAACAAGCAGCTCTCCACAAGGTGGTAAAGCAAATGGATAGCCATAGGAGACCTTAGTATTACTGGTAGCTGTACACACTGGTAATCATAATGATCACAGTAATGATGATCATTAAATTATACTCCAAGTACAACACTATTAGAAACAAATTCAGGTCTGACTTGTTTACTTCTAATATTGTAGAGAGAATTTGTTTGCATTTTGTTACCACACAGGTACTATTAAATTTTGAGAATTTATTTCTTTTGGGATATTAGCGTATTAGATACATAGTTTTAATTTTTAGGCAAATATCAAATCATTTCAGTCAAATCAATAATATTGCTGTGGCACTCCTAAAAGTCATCTCTCTCCACCTCTTAATACATCCTATCTCTGTTATTATTTTCCCAATTACTAGGTACCTATAATTGAATATAACAATAGCAACACTATCATTGTTTGATTTTAGAGTAAACATAAAGGCTAAATAGAATTGCAGCAGCACACTATATTTTATTCATTTGCTTATGTATTATTGGCATAATCAATAAATGTTTTGAAGTTTTCCATGATATAAGCTTCCATTTTGGTAGTAAATATTTCATATTAGATATAAAAAAGGAATGTGATTATTTTCCTGATAATTCACAAAGGAGTATTAAGATCTTGGTGCAAATACTTAACAGCAGTTTACCAGATGGTAAACAAGCCATTGCATCAATATCCTTTGTGTCTAGAACGCTATCCTACAAGGAGGCAGGAGATCAAAATGCCTGTTCTTTCTTAGTGAAGTCTCTGATTCCTCTAAACAGGGAACTTTAGCTAATAGTGTCTGAGTCACTCTATAATAGCAAAATTTTTGAAATTCTTAACATTTTTCACTGTTAGGAAAAAATCTTTAGCTTGTTTTGTGAAATTGTTGTTGTTTCTTACTTTTACTCTATTATATTTGCTGTAAATGTTTATTTCAATCCAATAAAATTACTGTACAAACAATTCATTTCATATTTGATGTATTTTGGTATTTTCAGACACAGGAACTTGCTGTGTATTCTTATTTCAAACTCAAAAAAAAAAAATCCTCCTGTTTCAGTTTCCAAAACACTGGAAACAATACATGTGCTTGTGTTTAATTTTGTTTTATAACGATGTGTCTCTTCAGAACATCACTGTTTAAACACTGGCTGCATAAGGAAGTGGACCACTGACATGAACTTATCTGCGTTATTGTCAGGGACAATAGTGTCATTTTTTTTTTCAGGAAAGTCTCTCTTCTTTAAATTTAATAATCCAATTTCAAATCACTACTTCATTTTAAAGGAATGCACAATGGGCAGTCTACTCTTGAACTAAGATTAATAAAACCTAATTGATCATATTTCACCTTTGAAATATGATATGTCAAGGTGTTTGAGGTCCTCTAACTCTTTCAGAATACATCCCTTTCTACTCCACTGCCAAAAGAAACCAGAAAATGAATGCTCTTATTATCTTCTTGTTTTCCCTTATCATTCGCTACTCATGTTGACTGCACATTGAATTACCTGGTGACGTTAAAGATACTAATCCCTAGAACTCAGGCTCCAGGCCATAGATTTAATGGGCCTGAAGTCTAGAATTCATAGTCTATGTCTGACAGGATGATATTACTTTCCACATGAAAACTTAGCTTGTGAGATTGTTATGTAAGAAAAAGATAAGCCTGGTGCCATTCTCTGACTTGACTCTCCTAGGATTCCAATACAGAGGAAATGACAAAGTTGGGTGCACTCAGACCAAATATCCTACTTTGATAAGAATACCTCACAAATTTGCATTCTTATTTAGCCTTTTACTTCACCACACTCCTCATTTTCTCTTCTAGAGTCTGGATTCATAATTGTTACTTAGTTTTATTAATATGGAGCATGGAACATTTGGGGAATGAAAGAGGCTGATGTGGAAAGGAGGTTTCATGTAAAAAATAGGCCCATATTACCTGTCTGGTTAGAGGAAACCAGTGTATACAGGGTTTCACAATGTCAGCTCAAATCAGCATGCAGCTTCTTTCAGATGGAAGAAGATTCCTGAAGAGATATGAGTATTTTCTAGCCACAGTTCCAAGGCATACACCTCCTGTCCTCAAGCTAGGTGTGTTAATGCAATGACTGTAATATACTCTCCATCAGGAATGCTCATAACCTAAATGAATTTTTGTAGTTGTGATTAAAATAGAATTAGGTATTGGTTAAGGAGTATTGAGGATCTTGAGAAAACTGAATGATGTCAGAAAGTGGAGGAAATTTCATGATCAAGTTTTTAAAGGAAATCTTACCAAGTTAAAGCAAGAACAAAGTAATCAATTTTAAACTACAAAAAAAAAAAATTCTAATTTCCTGAGGACAAGGTTGCACGCATTTTGAATCTTGCACAGGGAGATTGGTTTCTGCCACTTTATGATGGTTTCAGAATGACCTTGCCTGGTTGTTTGTGCTCTGAACTGTAATGTCCATTAGGGAAAAAAACAAACAAACAAAAAAAAACATATGGCTTCTTTCCGAGCATATGGCCAAGGCATTGATTTCAGATTGTTATATTCAGTATTTACTTACGGAAGTGATCAGTTTCTTGAAAAGACATACAGAAATGTGAAGAACAGTTTGAAGTAAGAAAAGACTGCAGGGTACAGGGTCTTTTCTGAGACTGACATTCAACCAAGGACCATGTATGGGTATAACCTAGAACCTCTGCTTGGATGTAGCTTGTGGTAGCTCAGTAACCAATTGGTTTCCCATAGTAAGGGGAACAAGGACTATTTCTAACAGGAACTCAGTGGCTGGCTCTTTGACCTCCCCACTCCCCAAGGGAGGAGCAGTCCTGTTAGGCCACAGAGGAGGACTTTGCAGACCTGCTAAAACAGGGTCAGATGAATGGGGAGGAGGTCCCCCTATCAGTGGACTTGGAAAGGGGCAGGGTGGAGAAGAGGGAGGGAGGGTGGGATTGGGGGGGAAATGAGGGAGCGGGATACAGCTGGGATAAAGAGTTAATAAAATGTAACTAATAAGAAAAAAATAAATATTAAATAAAAAGAAAAGACTACATAAGGCTACAGTATGTAACCTGTTACTTTAAAAAATTCAGATCTCATTGAGAGCCAGAGCAGTGAATTTGCTTACCATTATACAGATTCTTATTTCAGTATTTGCATGGGGGAAATCAATTTTGATTGGTGTTCATACTTAAGATCATTTATTAATTTGTTCTTAGTTTTGAATAAATACTGACAATATAACATTTTGTACATTTTAAGAGATTAAAATCTAAATATAACCTTTTGAAATTAAATCATAAAATATTTCTTATTTAACCATGTTTCATAATCCAGCAAAATGTCTTAAATAAAGTATAGTTTATATGTATATTTTTCTGTGGATAAGTAAATGAAATGATCCTTAATGTATAGCAACTTAGGAGCATAAAGATATTTTTAGAAGTTCATTGTAAGAAACCAAGACATTTTAAAGCAGGAGAAAAGCCATTAGTTTAATGGAGCTGCTTTTCATCAAGGATGTTAAATGTGTGTTTCACTTGGAAAATTAACTGAACCGTTTTGTCACTATCTCACTATTATAAAAGAAAAAGAAAGGCTAACTGCCTCACATAGGTTAAAATAGTCAAACGTTACATTTTATGCTTAAAAGAATTTGGAAACTTGATTGCCATAGTTCACTTGTTGCAGAGGATTTTTATGATGGCCGTTGATTTCCACACTTAATATCACTAATGTCACTGGACCATTTAAATAAGTAAGATTCAAGGCATTTGATAAAACATTAAGCTTAATATGTATATAAAGTTTCCTTACATGTGGGAGGGTAAGGAAGAGTAAAGATCAGTGAAGCTTAAACTCTCCTCCTAAAAATTTCCTAAAACTCTTTATATTGGCTGTAAATAGCTCTCTTAGTTTGACATAGCAATATGAAGAAGTTACCTAGAGAATAAACAGGATATGTTCTCTTTTTCTATCAATTCTAGCTAGGATCGAGTATATTTTAGAGAGCATTATACAACTGCTTATAAAGCATGCCATGCAACTGTCACTGTTATTAGGTTAATATAAACTATGTAGTATTTTTTTTTCTTTTTGTACTCACATTCATCAACATTTTAATACCTGGGTCTTTAAGCAACTTATCAAAGGGTAACATGCATTATTAATGAATTTTTTGAGACTAGGAGATGTATCTCAGACCTATAAATGGAATGGTTGTCAATATGGTAATGTTTCTGTCAAAATAAATAAATACACCAGTTATTCAATAAGATATGATGGATATAAATTTAAAAATATATTTCTTTCATATATGCATTTGCTACTTTTGTTGCTCTCTATTCTTTTAGTCATCTTTCACTTATCGCTCTGCTGTTCCTTGTCAAATTACTACAATGTCTCTGTTTGTTCACATCTCTGTGTCTGTTTCCTACTTCTAGTTTTCTTTGCTCCTCTTCATGACAAAGAAAAAAAAAGAGCATCTGTAGCCTACAGACTGACAATGTGAGTTGCAATCAAATACTCGAAGACCTACAGTGTGACTGTGAACATTTAGTTTACCAAGAAGAATTGCAATCCTCAGTTTCTCTGCTAAGCCAGTTTACAAGTCAGGTAAGAAGGAAATGAGAGTCACAGATTATAAGGAAAAAAGGATTAACTCAGCAGAACTGGGGTAATAGTATAAAAGTCTTCTCAAGGAAGAGGTGAGAATTTGCACATTAATCACTGCAGCTGCAATAAGAAGTTTCTTTGAGAGAGACAGAGGCCAGCACTAATCTATGGATAGAAACAGAAAAAATAAAGCTGGAATAAATGCTCATGAAACAAATCCAAAGTTGTGGATTCCCAGTAGTACCTATGATCTCCCCATCCAGGAACATTTGAAAATGCCTATAGTACCAGCCATGCATTTCTTCCTGTGGAGAAAGCCTCGAATCTAAAAAGAAGTTGATTGGTTATCGCTCTCGCATCCATGTTACTGTTGAACCAGTAGGTACTATGAGTCATTATTGTCACAGAATTCATAGTCGGATGAGACAGTGGATAATTTTCTCCCCAGGAAGCGTGTGTAGCATCTTCTATCTAGGGAGGAAGCTTCTAGTTCAACTTTCTGTTGATAATCAATGTCCTAAGACCTAATTATATGATCTGCTTAGCAATACTGTCATCTGCTCTATTTGTAGTAGATAATTAAGAGCAATATCAATAACCTGTACTGTTTGGGGGGGAGGGGCTTTGGAGACTTCTTGACCAAGAACTCAAAAGAAAATATTTTGATGCCTGACAGAAGTTTGTTTAAACTCACTTATTTTCTTTTAAAATTATTATATGTGAAAGCTTAAAAATATAATACATTGGAAACCCATATGCCCTCACCTATATTAACAAATTATTAATGTTACATTTTTTTATGAATCAACTGAGATAAACTGCTTTGACTTATAACCGTTTTCCTTAAAATCTGTTCAAGGTATTATATTTCCTGATCATATATAATTCAAACAAATTTTTAATTTTGATACATTGCCCTTGTCTAATGAAATTTATCTTCAGTTTATCACAATTTAGAGCACTTCTTTGGATCAAGGACCCAACCTAAATTTATTAATTTAACAAGCTCATATTTGTTTTTTGTTTATTATTTTGACGTATTTTTTTTAGAAAGAATAAACAAAAACTTTAGAGAAAATTTCTCTAAAATTATCAGTTTATAAAGTTTTCAGTATTAGACTCAACTCAAATACTGTTGAGAATTACCTCAAAACTGAGATTAGGTGTTCCTCAAAGCACTATGGTGGTGCGGTATGTGGTAGAGAAGAATTGTTTCTTGACCCAAAATGAATTAAGGCTATCCTCAAGAATTGTCAATGGCAACAGTGTTAAAAGTTTAAGGCAGGGCTGAGGAGATGGCACAGTGGTTAAGAGCACTGTCTGCTCTTCCAAAGGACCTGGGTTCAATTCCCAGCACCCATATGGCAGCTCACAATTGTCTGTAATGCCTATTCCAAGGAATCTGAAACCTTCACATGAATGCACGTAAAATTAAATAAATTATAAAAAAATTGTAAAAAAAATAAAAAGTTTAAGTCAGAAGACTTTCCTCAGACTCATAGTCACGTCAGAGCAATTGGCTTTTGAACAATCAAAAAGAAAGTTTGGTCCTCTTAAAATGTAATGGTACAGAGTAATGTTCCCATTCAAGAGAAGAAATGGGGTGATAGACAATGGAAGCAGGAGCAACAGTCAAAACAGAAAACGTTAAGTTTCGCAACTTAGCAGGCGTTGTGTTGCATAGAACTGTGTGCAGCAGCTCTATAGGATAGTCCTATTACTATGCACTTGCTTGTAAGGCCCATGTGTCCTTTCTTTTCTGCTGGTTGTCTCTTCCTGTAGCTTCCCTCAGCAGACATTCCATATCTCCAAAATCTTAGATTCTCCAGTTAAGTTTAGTCATCATCCATATTGTCTTACATGTCACCCTTTTAGGGATGCCTGTAAGGATCTTTTCATTATTATTATTATCATCAATATTATTATTAATTACAATTTACTCACTTTGTATCCCAGTTTAGCACCCTACCTCATCTCCTCCCAGTCCCAGCCTCCCTCCCTCTTCCCTCCTACCTCCCTCTTGCCCACCATGCCCCTCCCCTAGTCCACCAATAGGGGAGCTCCTCCTCCTCAACTATCTGACCCTAGCTTGTCAGGTCTCATCAGGACTTCTGGATCCTCTTTCTCTGTGGCCTAGTAAGGCTACCTCATAATAGGGAGGTAATTAAATAGCAGGCAACTGAATTCATGCCAGAGATTGTTCCTGTTCTTCTTTCTAGGGAATCCTCATGGAGACTGAGCATTGTCTGGCCTTTCAGTCCACCTTTAGAAGTCTGGTTGACAACCTATACATGTTGGATCTATATTCCTTAAATATCAATATATTATGGTTGACAAGCAGCTCTTCCAACAGTTAGAGTACTGGCTGGTCTTCTTTGGACCATGTTTGTAACTGGTTTTCTATGTGATTAAACTCCAGAAATTAGATCCTCAGGTGGTTCTATGGATACAGGGAATCCTGGAGCTCTCTTTCTAAAGCCAAACTTTCAAATGTGTTAAAACATTCATAGATTTGATAGTGGAATATTTGGAATCTGGCCGATTTCTAAAATGCCCTCAGGGCAATTATTTTGTCATCCTGACAGCATGATTTGTATGTTAATCTGCAATTTCCTCTATCTAATCAATTATTTCATTGCTTTTCAATTCAGCCCACTCAAAGTCTTAGGACCCAGACAAAATATAGATTTTTTTTTTCTGTAATGCAGTACACATGGCTTCTAAGCCAGGTCCTAACAGAGCCTTTATTCTGCTATGAAATCTCATTCTTTTTGTCAGTCAGGGTTTTTTAACATCTACCAAAAATGACCCATTAAATTGTACAGCAGTCTATGCTTTCTTCAGCCTATTTTCCTCAAACTCTCCAAAGTTTCCTAAAACTCTCTCTGTAAACCAATTCTGAACACAGTCAGTCACTTTAAGACCCAACATTTCAAAGACCAACATTCAGAACTACTTTTGTTTGTGACAAAATACTTAGTGAAACAACTTTAAACAAGAAATGATTTCATCTATCTCATGGTTTCAGAATGTAAAATTCATGACATCTTGGATTCATACATTTGGCTCAAACTTCATATTGGGAAACAAGTATCAGAGATACTTCAACTCATGGTATATAATGAAGAGAGGACATGAAAGGGTTAGCCCATCTTCATATATAACTTTTATAGGTATGTTTCATGATGCCTAACTTCCTTTACACAGGACTCAAAATCTGAAATTTCTGAATATCCATCATAGCCCCAAGAACCCAACAGTTGGAGAAGAAACCAAGAGCCTATAGAATAACCACAACAGGCTTGCTATTGCCTCCTGTTTCCACTAACTGCTTTGCTTTCAAAGACTAAATCACTGTTCTATAATATTTTCACCCTTGTATCCTATCAGTTAAGTCAGTAACATGTTTTCCATAGTCCACCAAAATTCTGACATCACCTAAATGAAGATGATACCCACAGACATTATAAGGAAGACACAGAAAGTTCAGGAGGTACCTCAACCCAAGACAAAGAGTACCAGAATCCATGGAATGGTGAAAGCAGGATAAACAGGGAAGAACACATGGAATAGTTATCCAAAGTAACACTGAGTCCTGAAAACACACACACACACACACACACACACACACACACACACAAACACACACCACAATTCTCTCAATATATAATCTCAGTCAATAGAATTGTGTATATGTTTGTGTGTGTGTGTACTAGTGTATGTGTGTGTTTATGTGTTTTCAGGACTGACTCCTTACTATTGTATTTATATATCTATTGTATATACATATATATATATATATTGTTATATATATTGAATTTGAAACTAATGGGAGTACATGACAGGTCTAGATTTAAATGGCTCATTAGCTATTCAGTGTGATTTTTTAAAATATATTTTGAGTAACTTTCACATGGCAATTCAGAAAATGATCGTCTATTTGCTTTCTTACTATGAAACATAGTTCAAGTATACATATTATGCTTCCACTATTGTTGCTCAGGAATATATGTATTTCAGAAGACGTTAAGTCTCAGAACTGAGCATTTTTAATTTTTCTTTCTATAGTAATATTTATGTGTATTTTCTAGTTTATTTTGGTTAAAATTAATGGTTGATCCTATACTTGATTTTATTTTCAGCTGTTTCCATATTTTTTATTATCCATCTCTTTCTCCAAACTTTACATACATCGGGATATTTAAAAACAGCATATGTCAGTGGCCTATGTTAATTCAGCTAACACCAGAAATAAAAAATGAGAGATACCCTGTGCTCACAATTTACAGGGACAATTAGTCAAAGCTTTACAGGAATTCAAATAAAAGTGAACAAAAGCCTGACTGAAAGAATATACTTGCCCTTATATACATTATAAAGAAAAAGTTCCCTGAAATACAGGGGAAGGAAATCCATTAAGTGCCCCACCCCCTCAGAATTTGCTCAGTGAAAATAAAATCTGCATTCATGAGGGCATTTTCTTTTTAGCTTTCTTGTTTTTGCTTGGCATTCTTAGCAGATAAACATAACTTCAACTTAGGGAATGTCCACAAATGATTCACTAAAAGTGAACAGTAAGAATAGAGAAACTAAAAACAATAATAGGACAAAAATGTCATTAACTTTCACCAGCTTCTTTTTATGTAAATCTGCTCTGAAGTTTGCATGAAGGCCTTTGGAAGAAATAAAGCCCATTGCAGAACTGTGGCACTTGCTAAATCCTGCAGTGATATTCGCAAGAGGACTGTTCACCCTTCTGCTGATTTCCAGGTCTGAAATAGAAATCTAATTTGTATCACAATTTTCCATTTCTGTTTTGCATTTTCTGATTTCCCCCCAACTCTTTGGGATATTTATTTGTTCCTGACCTTGTAAAACACCAACCAACCAAATAACACCACAAAGAACAGAAACGTTCACTAAACCTACAAAGGTGACGTTGTCCATTATCAGGAGTGTTTGCTTGCACGTATGACTTGTAAAAAGAGTTATGAGGACAGTGCTGACAAGTAATTAATGTAATTTGATTAAAATGTAACATCTGATAGATATTACAGATGGCTCTATCTGGGAGAACACCAACCATTATTGTTCAATGGTTGTTTGCGTCCCGTCCCATCCACTGTCTTCTTTTGTCACTGGGTAGATCACCATGTTCCGAGCAAGCATTACCCTCTCTTCACTAGAATTTTGTACATATGAATTGTGAAATTACGCAGGTTGTGCTTTTATTATGCCTGTGTGCTCAGCATGCTTCAGATTGATATGGTTCTTGGCACATATCAGTATTTGTTATCTTTATGTTTTATTGTATGATATTCTATTTTTTAACATATTACTGTTAAAACTACTTATTTTATTGATGCAAATTTGTACCCTTCCTGTTATCAACTATTATCAACAGAATTACAGGTGAAAACACCTGGCAACATTTGTATGCCTATGCATTCATTTCTCAGGGGTGAATATTTGGCAATGAAAAAGCTTGTGCATACGGTAGGATTATATCCCCTTTCACAAAACTTCTCAAATTGTGATACAAAGTTTAGAACACACTACCTATCCATGACCAGTACATGCGAGTTTGAGATTTTTCTTTATCTTTTTCAGAAATTAATCTGATAATTATTTGTAAAGTTTATCTCTTCTTGCAGAACATTCTTGCAAAAGTGGACTCTTAGAGGTTTCCTGTTGTATTCAAATTTGCACTTGCTATTAAGGGGTGACCTGGTGATTTTTCCATGTGCTTAGCATTTTGATGAAATGCTTAAATTTGTAATATTTGTCTTAAAACTTAATATGTTTATTCTCCAATTTTGAATCTGAGAGCTTTATATAAAGAAACAAATCAATTGTAATCTTATCTTTTTTGTCAATTTGCTTTTATTTTTATTTATTTTTTACAATTTATTCATTATATATTCCATTTGAAGTCCCCTCCCTCAACTCCTCTCAGTCCCATCTTCTTTCTCTTTCCCCCCCATCCCTTTCCCCTAGTCCACTAAAAGGGAGAGATCTCCTCCTCTGCCATCTGCCCCTGGCTTATCAAGTCTCATCAGGACTTCCTGGATCCTCTTCCTCTGCTGCCTGGCAAGGCCACATGGCCAGAGGCAAGTGCTCAGAGAGCAGGCAATGGAGTTCGTTGACATTATAGGTACATGTGTTCATGAATGTGGAGATCAGAAGTAAACTATCTATGAGTTGTGTTCCTCCATCACTTTACACTTGATTTACTGAGGCTTGGTACCTTTTTTAATCAGGAGGGAACTGATTTTGCACAGGTTTTTTTTTTTTTTTTTTTTTTTTTTTGTATTTGGCACTCCAATGCCTTTTCCACCTGAACACTAGAATTACAGGTATGTTACCATAACATCACTGATTCCTACATTGATTTTAGGTGTCTGAACTTTGTTCCTCATACTTTTGGGGCAACAAGTTTATACAGTGAATCATCTTCATTCTTTCGTAGGTTTCTGTTGGATGTAATGACTGACCTGGAAGCTCCAGATTTATGACCCAGAGTGATTGGAGTATATGAACTTAACTTCTTCCTAATTTTAAGAAAATTTCATCTTTTAACAATTACTGGATATTAATTGCATGTTTTGGTTTACATGATCATCATGCAACTGAGAATTTTTGCCTTTGTTCCTAGCTTTTAAACTTTTTTTTTTAAACTTGAAAATAGGCAAAAGGGATAGACATCAGAAAATGTCAAAAACAAGGAACAAGAAAGGAGCCCATCACAGAGGGCCTTTGAAAGACTCTACCCCACAGGGTATTAATGATGATGCTGAGACTCATATCCAAACTAAGGGGAGAATGTAGGGAATCTTATGAAATAAGGGGCAGATAGAAAGACCTGGAGGGTGAAAATCCTTTCCAAGTCTGTCAGCTGTCATTTTATTTTGACAACATTATCCTTTGCTTTACAGAAACTTTTCAGGTTCAGAATGTCCCATTTATTGATTGTTGATCTTAGAGTCTGTGCTGTTGGTGTTCTGTTCAGGATATTGTCTCCTGTGCCAATGAGTTCTAGGCTCTTCCCCTCTTCCCCACTTTTTCTTGTAACAGGTTTAGTGTGTCTGGTTTTATGTTGAAGTCTTTGATCCCGTTGGACTTTACTTTTGTGCAGGCTGATAAATATGGAGTTATTTGCATTTTTCTGCCTGTAGACATCCAGTTAGACCAGCACCATTTGTTGAAAATGCTGTCTTTTTTTTTTTCCATTGTATGGTTTTGACTTCTTTGGCAAAAATCAAGTATACTTAGATGTGTGGAATTATTGCTGGGTCTTTTATTTGGTTCCATTGATCCACCATTCTGTTTCTATTCCAATACCATGAAATTTTTATTACTATTACTCTGTAATACAGCTTGAGATCAGGGATGTAAACTTGTATAACCACTTTGGAAATCAATTGGTGCTTTCTCAGAAAATTAGGAATAGCACTTTCTCTAAATCCCGCTATAGCACTCTTAGGCATATATCCAAAAGATGCTCAAGTACACAGCAAGGACATTTGTTCAGTCATGTTACTAGCAGCTGTATTTGTAATATCCAGAACCTGGAAAACAACCCAGATTTCCCTCAACAGAGGAATGGATACAGAAATTGTGGTATATTTACACAATGGAGTACTAATTAAAAACAAGGAAATCATGAAATTTGAAGGCAAATGGTAGGATCTAGAAAAGATCATCCTGAGTGAGCTATACCAGAAGCAGAAAGACACACATGGTATATACTCACTTATAAGTGGACACTAGACCTATAAGACAGAAAAAACATACTGAAATCTGTACACCTAAAGAAGATAATCAAGAAAGAAGATCCTGAGTAAGATGATCAATCCTTACTAGGAAAGACAAACCAGATAGACATTGGAAGAAGGAGAAAACAGGAAAAAAGACAGGAGCCTATCACAGAGGGCCTCTGAAAGTAGCTACCTAGCAGTGGATCAAAGCAGATCCTGAGATTCACAACCAAACTTTGAGCAGAGCGCAGGGAATCCTATGAAAGAAGCAGGAGGTAGTGGGACCAGTAGAGGACAGGATCTCCACAAGGAGAGCAACAGAACTAAAATATCTGGGCACAGGGGTCTTTTCTGAGACTGATACTCCAACCAAGGCCCATTCATAGATATGACCTAGAACCCCTGTTAAGATGTAGCTCATGGCAATTCAGTCTCCAAGTGGGTACCCTAGTAAGGGGAACAGGAACATTTCTGACATGAATGCTTTGACCTCCTCTCCCCCCATTTGGGAGCAGCCTTGACAGGCCACAGAGGAGAACAATGCAGGCAGTCCTGATTAGACATAAGCTAGGGTCAGATGTAAGGGGAGGAGGACCTTCCTTATCAATGAACCTGTACAGGGGCATGGAAGGAGATGAGGGAGGCAGGGAGGGTAAGATTGGAAGGGAATGAGGGATGGAGCTACAGCTGGGATACAAAGTGAATAAACTGTAATTAATATAAAAAATAAAAATTTAATTAGAAAGAAAGAAAGAAAGAAAGAAAGAAAGAAAGAAAGAAAGAAAGAAAGAAAGAAAGAAAGAAAGAAAGAAAGACAGACCTGGAGGGAACAGGATCTCTATAAGGAAATCAAAAGAAACAAAATATCTGGGACCAGGGGTCTTTTCTGAGACTTATACCCCAACCAAGGACCATGCATAGAGATAAGCTAGAACCCCTGCACAGATGCAGCCAATGGCAACTCAGTTTCCAAGTCAGTTTCTTAGTAAGAGGAACAGAGGCTGTCTCTGACATGAACTCAGTGGCTGGCTCTTTGATCGCCTACCCCTGAGAGGAGAGCAGCCTTAACAGCCCACAGAGGAAGACAGTGGAGATAGTCTTGATGAGACTTGATAGGCTAAGATCAGATGGAATTGGGAGGAGGATCTCCTCTATCAGTATACTGGAGGAGAGGCAAGGGAGGAGAAAAGGGAGGGAGGGTGGGATCAGGAGGGGATGAAGAAGGGGACTACAGCTGGGATACAATGTGAATACATTGTAACACATAAAAAATATAATAAAAATTTATTAAATTAAAAAAAGAAGCTCTGCAGTTTATAAAGTCATTTTCAAAAAGTGTAGCACTCAGCTACTAATTACAGGCAGTTTTTTTCTATAACATGGGGACTATTACAAAAGCTCACAACTAGTCAAAACACAGAGAACAGCTGGCTATGCCTAGGGCCAGTTGTTATATCTGTAATACAAGTAAGGTTCAGTCAGGACACGTGGTATAAGAGAGTGAATAAGATTATAAGAGAAAGAAGACAAAGATGTCTTCTACAATAGTGGTTTTCTACATATAGCAAGTGAACAAAACCCAGGAAATTTCAACAATGTGATCACCTAAACAAGAAACACACATTGAAAATACCAGTAGACATGCCAATGCAGACTGATAAAGTACACAAGGTCCTATCCTAAATAAAGAGCTACATGCAAAATGGCTGCTAAAAAAGAGTCAGTTTTGGGATAAGTCGCCAGATAGGTTATCCAGATCCAAGTGTTCACCGTGACACACATATGTATACACTAAGAAGACTCAGTGTGTATACACACACACACACACACACACACACACACACACACACCAGAGATATGTGCGCACACACACATCTATGAAAATTGATAAATTTTAAGGAAAGCAGGAGAGACATGTCAGGGATTAAAGGAGGGAGACACAGGGGTGGAATTGATGTAAATAGAGTACACAGACTGAAAATTAAAAGAAACAAAAAAAAACCCTCCTCCTTTATACATTATTCTTCATTGGGTTTAACTTCCTTAATCGATGATTAACGATACAAATGATGCTTTCATTGTAAATGCACTGTATAAATTTTATAGACTGAGAAAATCCAATTGCAACTGCTTTTTAAGCTTCATTAATGTGTTGTATATGTAAAATTCCTATCTATTTGTAAGACAACAATTATCGTTTTACTAAAAATGAGCTAATCATTATAACATAGATTTCCTGTCACTTTGACAAGATATCATCAACTAAGCTTAAAGTACCATATATATCATGCAAGCAGAGGTTTTCTGGTTATTTCTGTAGGAAAGAATTCAGCAGTCAAGGTACAGAAGAATTCTCTAAATTTCTACCTGTGAATCCAAAGTGCTCATCTCTCCAATCAATAATGAAAATAAGTTAAATTAAGATATTAATCACTCAGAATAATTTGATATTATTTGAATTTGAGCTATTTAAACTCTATGACGTTATGTAGATCACCTAATTATTTGAGGTTTGATTGTTTATTCTAATAACCAAAAGGGTAAGGAGCAAAATATTTCAATTTTATACAAAGTTAAAACTTTGTCACTTTTTGAACCAAACTTTTCCTAAGAAAAATGACATCAATGCATAATTCAGACTTCTTTGTTTAAAAACTTTGAGGTGAGAGATCCAAGAAGGTGGTGACCAGTGCACACCTTATCTGAGGGGAAAAGGATCTGAAACTCCCAAATTGGTGAGTGGAGGGGCAGCTGAACCCAGAACATCGATCAACATTGAGGTTTCCAGGGAGAAAGGGGACAAACCCTGAGCTGAGAACATCAGGATTCAGGTCAACCATGAACTTTTCTGCAGACTTCTCCTGGGCACTCAATTCCCAGGCACTTCCTCTTTAAAGGGACTCCCTAATCGACAGCAGAGGCAGCAGCTGAGGCAGCAGAGGCAGCAAAGGCAGCACAGGCAGCCCCAGTTCTCAGCAACTAGCACAGAGCATAGTGCTGGCTGCTCCTTGCACAGAATCCCCTACTTGAGATTTGAAACACAGAATACTCAATCCCCCAGCACTTCCCCTCGACAAAGCTCCCTTCTCCCTCCTTGGCAGAGATGGAAGCTGCAGAGGTGGCCCACAGTGCTTGCTACAGAACTCAGAACCCGGCCCAGAGAACCAAAAGCTCCTAGCACAGAGCGCAGTGCCAGCAGCTCCACCAGGCCAAAAAGGACTGCAGCTCCCCAGGCCCTTCCATAAGGCATTAGTTCTAGCAGACTCCTAGGTCTGCCAGCCCCCAAGTTCTGGGGCAAAATAGGGACTCTTGGGATTGCATTATCAACATTGAAGCCCCTGCTCAGTGGATCTACAAATGAAGTCGAGGCAAACAACTCCTGGAACCAAAACAAATCTGAATACCAGAACAACAGTATGACAGGACTATAGGCCACTGCGGTATTCAGGAGATCAGTGCAGGTGCATTGCACCCACAAACAGTGGCCAAAACCTGCACCAGCAAACTGCACCGGGAAACAGTGTTAGAATCTGCATCCCCTCCTGCACCTGCCCCATTCCAAGCATCTTCACTCTCTAGCACTCTCTCCTTCAAGACACATTTCCATGCACACACACACGCTTACACTCCTGCAATTGTGATTCTGCACCAGCCGTCCTTCCTCCTTAGATACAGATAAAATACCAACACACACCTTCAAGCCAGTGGACCTCTGTCATCTTTCTGTAGAATACAACAGACACCAGAGAAAGACAGGCCCCGTCTGAAGTACAGACTCCAGGAACAAAAAGTGAAGGTTATTGATAGGCAGATGGTCTTATGCAGAGGTCAGCATAAGAACACAACTAACAAAAATCAGGACATCATGGTACTACCCACAACTCCAAAAATCAATGGATATTTCAATTCATCAAGAGGGAGTGGAGGGAAATAAAGAGGAAACGAACAAAGCTCTCAGAGAAGTAATAACACAAATGGAGGCAAATAAAGAGAAAAAAAGCTCTCAAAGAAATACAGGCAAATACAGTCAAATAAGAGACACAAGTAGAGGCACAATTAGTGGCATATAGAGAAGAAATGAACAACAACAAAAAAAAAGGAGCCATAATAGAAAGACAGGAATCCACATTAAAACAGATGAAGGGAATGGTGGAAGACATGAAAACAGAATTAGATTCAATAAAGAAAACAGAAACACAGAAACCCCTGAGGCTGGAGAACTTAGAGAAAAGATCAGGAACCACAAAAGGTAAGCATCACCAATAGAATACAAGAGATGGAAGAGAGAATCTCAGGTGCTGAAGATAGATTTGCAGAAATTGATACTTCTCTCAAAGAAAAAGTAAAATTGGAAAAACCCCTAACTTAAAACCTCCAAGAAATCAAGGACATCATGAAAAGATGAAATTTAAGAATAATAGGGAGAGAAAGAATATTGTAGGTTCCAAGGACCAGAAAGTATTTTTACACTTTTTAAAATTTTTATTATTAGTTACATTTTATTAACTCTGGATCCCAGCTATATACTGCTATCTCTTTCCCTCCCACTCCCACCTTCCCTCCCTCACCTCCTCCCTGCCCCTTTCTAAGTCCACTGCTTGGGAAGGACCTCCTCCCCTTTCATCTGACCTCGTTTTATCAGGTATCTTCAGGACTGGCTGCAAAGTCCTCCTCTGTGGCCTAGCAGGGCTGCTCCTCCCTTAAGGGGTGGGGAGGTCAAAGAAACTGCCATTGACTTCCTGCAAGAAATAGTCCCTGTTCCCCTTACCAATTGGTTACTGAGCTCCCACAGGCTACATCCAAGCAGAGGTTCTAGGTTATATCCATACATGGTCCTTGGTGGAGTGTCACTCTCAGAAAAGACCCCTGTTCTCAGATATATTTGGTCCTTGTGGAGCTCCTATCCTTTCCACGCCATACTAACTCCCTCTTCTTTCATTTGATTCCCTGCACCTTGCCGAAGGTTTGCATAGAAGAAAATTTTCCCAACTTAAAGAAAGAAATTTTGATAAACATACAAGAGGCCTACAGAACACCAAATAGACTAAACCAGAAATGAAAATCTTTATGTTACACCAAAGTCAAAACACTAAATCTCCAGGACAAAGAAAAAATATTAAAAGCAGCAAGGGAAAAATGCCAAGTAACATATAAAGATAGACCTATCAGAATCACACCAGACCTCTCAACAGAAAACGTGAAAGCCAGAAGGGGCTGGGAAGATGTCATGCAGACTTTAAGGCACCACAGATGCCAAACGAGACTATTCTACCCAGCAAAGCTTTCAATCGACATAGATAGAGAAAGCAAAATATTCCATAACAAAACTAAATTTAAACAATATATACACAGCAACCTAGCCCTACAAAAGACACTGGAAGGAAAACTTCAATCCTATAAAAATAAGTACACCCAAGAAAACATAAGATACAGATAAATTTCACAAAAAAAAATTAAAAGGAAGGAAGCAAGGAATCACAGTTAACAGCACCAACTCCACAATAAAAGGAACTAACATTCATTGGTTACTCTTATCTATCAACCTAAATGGACTCAACTCTCCAATAAAAAGACACAGATTAGCAGAATGGTTGCAGAAACAGGATACAACATTCTGTTGCATCCAAGAAACACCTATGCAAAAAAGATAAACACTACCTCAGAGCAAAGGGCTGGAACAAGTGTTTCAAGCAAATGGACCCCAAAACAAGTTGTGGTAGCTATCCTAATATCTAACAAAATAGACATTCAACCAAAATTAATAAAAAAATATGAGCAGGGGCATTTCATTCTCATCAAAGGAAAAATCAGACAAGAGGACATCACAATCCTGACCATCTATGCCTCAAATACAAGAGCGCCTACATTCATAAAAGAAACTTTATTAAATCTTAATTTGCACATCGATCCCAACATCTTAACAGTGGGAGACATCAACACTCCACTCTCACCAAGGGACAGATCATATAGACACAAGCTAAACAGGGAAATAAAGACACAGAGGTCCTAAATCAAATGGACCTAATAGAAGTCTGCAGAACTTTTCGCCAAAATTCAAAAGAGTATATCTTCTTTTCAGTATCTAATGGAACCTTTTTCATATAGTTGGTCAGAGAGCAAGCCTCAGCAGATACAAGAATATTGAAATAATTCCTCATATTCTATGTGACCACCGTGGTCTAAAGCTGGACCTTAACAACAACAGAAATAGCAAAAAGCCTACACAAACACAGAAACTGAACAACTCCCTACTCAATGAGAGCTGGGTTAGAGAAGACATAAAGAAAGAATTTAAAGACTTCCTAGAATTCAATGAAAATGAAGACACAACATATCCAAACTTACAAGACACAATGAAAACAGTCATAAAAGGAAAATTTATAGCACTAAGTATCCTCATGAAAAAATTTGAAACATCCATTACAAGCAACTCAATGGCCCACCTGAAAGCCCTAGGAAATAAAAGAAACAGACAAACCTGAAAGGAGTAGATGGCTGGCAATAATCAAACTCAGGGCTGAAATCAATCAATTAGAAACAAATAAAACTCTTCAAAGAATCAATGAAACCAAGATCTGGTTCTTTTAGAAAATAAAAAAAAAAAAAAAGATAGACAAACCCTTAGCCAAAGTATATAAAGGCAAAGAGAAACTATCCAAATCAGCAAAATCTGACATAAAAAGGGGGACATGACAATAGACACCAAGGAAATCTAAACAATCATTAGGTCAAACTACAAAAGCCTATATGCCACAAAATTTGAAAATCTAAATGAAATGGATAATTTTCTTGATAGATTCTATTTACTAAAATTAAATCAAGATTGGAGAAAGATTGAATAGTCCTATATCCCTCAAGAATATAGAAGCAGTCTGCAACATTCTCCCTTCCAAAAGCATCCCAGGGCCAGATGGTTTAAGTGCAGAATTCTACCAGACCTTCAAAGAAGTGCTAACTCCAATTCTCTTCAATTATTCTACAAAATAAAAACATAAGGAACATTACCAAACTCATTCTATGAAGTCACAATCTCCTCGATATGTAAACCACACAAAGACTCAACCAAAAAAGAGAATTTCAGACCTATCTTTCTTATGAACATTGAAGCAAAAATACTCAGTAAAGTACTTGCAAACAGAATCCCAGAACAAATAAAATATATCATCCACCATGACCAAGTATGCTTCATCCCAGGCATGCAAGAGTGGTTCAGTATACAGGAATCCATCAGTGTAATCCACCATATAAACAAACTGAAGGAGAAAAACCACAACATCATCTCCTTAGATGCCAAAAAAGCATTTGACAAAATCCAACATCCATTCATATTTAAAGTCTTGGAGAGATCAGGGATACAAGACACATACCTAAGCATAGTTAAGACAATATACAACAAGCCTATAGCCAACATCAAACTAAATTTTGAGAAACTTAAATCAATCCCACTGAAATCAGGGACAAAGCAAGGCTGCCCACTCTCTCCATATCTCTTCAACATAGTACTTGAAGTCCTAGCTAGAGCAATAAGACAACTAAAAAAGATCAAGGGGATACAAATTAGAAAGGAAGAGGACAAAGAATCAATATTTGCAGATGATATGATAGTATAAATGAGCAACCCCAAAAATTTATCCAGAGAACTCCTTTAGCTGATAAACACCTTCACAAATTGGTTAGATACAAAATTAACTAAAAAAAAAAAATCAAAAGCCCTCTTGTATACCAAAGACAAAAGGGCCAAGAAAGAAATTAGGGAAACAACACCCTTCATAATAGCCACTAATGATATAAAGCACCTTGGAGTGACTCTAACCAAGCAAGTGAAAGACATGTTCAACAAAAAACCTTCAAGTCTTTGAAGTAAGAAATTAAAGAAGATATCAGAGGATGAAAAGATCTCTGTACTCATGGATCCATAGGAATAATATAGTGAAAATATTGATCCTGCCAAAAGCAATATACAAATTCAATGCAATTCCCATCAAAATACGAACACAATTCCTTAAAGAACTTGAAAGAGAAATGCTCAACTTCATATGGAATAACAGGAAACCCAGATTTTCCAAACAATCCTGTACTGCGACCAATTGTCTGAAGTTATCTCCATCCCTGATCTCAAGATCTACTACAGAGCAATAGTAATAAAAAGTGCATGGTACTAGCAGAGAAACAGAATGGAGGATTAATGGAATCCCATTGAAAACCCAGAAATAAACCTACAAACCTATGGACACTTGATTTTTGACAAAGAAGCAAAAAACATTCATTGGAAAAAAGACAGCATCTTCAACAAGTGGTGCTGGTCTACCTGGATGTCTACATGTAGAAAAATGCAAATAGATCCATAGTTATCATCCTGCACAAAACTAAAGTCCAAGTGGATCAAAGACCTCAAAATAAAACCAGACACACTAAATTGGGTAGAAGAAAAAGTGGTGAAATATTTAGAACTCATTGGTACAAGAGACAACTTCTTGAACAGAACACCAACAGCACAAGCTCTAAGAGCAACAATCAATAAATGGAACCTCATGAAACTGAAAAGCTTCTGTAAAACAAAGGACACTGTTGTCAGAACAAAACTGCTTCCTACATATTTGGAAAGGATCTTCACCAACCCTATATCTGACAGAGGGATAATATAAAAAGATATATAAAGAACTACAGAAGTGAAAAAGCAACAAATCAAGTAATCCAATTAAAAAATGGAGTACAGAGCTAAACAGAATTCTCAAGAGAGGAATATAGAACAGCAGAGAAACACTTAAAGAGATGCTCAACTTCCTCAGTCATCAGAGAGCTGCAAATAAAAACAACCTTGAGATCTCATCTTCCACCCCTCAGAATGGCTAGGATCAAAAACTCAAATGACAATACATGCTGGAGAGGATGTGGAGAAAGGGGAACCCTCCTCCATTGCTGGTGGGAATGTAAACTTGCACAACCACTTTGGAAATCAATATGATGCTTTTGCAGACAATTAGGAATAGCGCTTCCTCAAGATCCAGCTATAGCACTCCAAGGCATATATCCAATATTTGCTAAAGTACACAATAAGGACATTTGTTCAACCATGTTTATAGCAGCTTTATTTGCAATAGTCAGAACCTGGAAAGAGACCAGATGTCCCTCAAAAGAGAAATTGATACAGAAATTGTGGTACATTTACACAATAGAATACTACTCAGCAATTAAAAACAAGGAAATCATGAAATCTGCAGGCAAATGGTGGAAACGAGAAAAGATCATCCTGAGTGAGTTATCCCAGAAAGAGAAAGACACACAGGGTATACATTCACTTAAAAGTGTGTTGTAAACATATAATTTTGGATAAACCTACAAAAATCTGTACACCCAAAGAAGCTGAGCTAGAAGGAGGACCCTGGGTAAAATGATCAATCCTCACTCAGAAAGGCAAACAGGATGGACATTGGAAGAAGGAGAAAATAGGATACAGGACAGGAGCCTACCACAGAATGCCTCTGAAAGTCTCTACCCAGCAGTGTAGCAAAGCAGATACTGAGACTCATAAACAAACTTTCGGCAGAGTGCAGGGAATCTTAGGAAAGAAGAAAGAGATATAAAGGCCTGGAGAGGACAGGAGCTCCACAAGGAGAGCAACAGAACCAAAATATCTGTGCACAGGGGTCTTTTCTGACACTGATACTCCAACCAAAACCCATTCATGGATATAACCTAGAACCCCTGCTCAGATGTAGCCCATGGCAGCTCATTATTCACGTGAGTACCCTAGTAAGGGAAACAGGCGCTGTCTCTGACATGAACTCAGTGGCTGGCTCTTTGGCTCCTCCTGATGGAGGAGCAGCCTTGCCAGGCCACAGAGGAGGACAATGAAGCCAGTTCTGATGAGAACAGATAAGCTAGGATCAGAGAGAAAGGAAGGTAGACCTCCCTTATTCATGGATTTGGAGAGGGGCATAGGAAGAAATGAGGGAAGGAGGGTTGGATGGGAGAGGAGAAAGGAGGGCACAACAGTTGGGATACAAAATGAATAAACTGTAATTAATATAGAAATAAATATTAAAAAATGAAAAATAAACAAAAATGAACTGGGAAAAAAAACTTTGAGGTAAACATTGACCTCAACCATGTGTGTCTAGCTTCATAGTAACACTGGTCTCCAAGACCTCTTGATAACAGCAAAACACCCATTATTCCATTCTGCTTAGTTCATTTCTGTGTTTTACCTGTCAGAGGGTTACTTCCTTAGCGATGATTTGTGTCCTCACTAAAGTGCATTCATGCTTAGAATATTGCTATGATATATTGACACAGAATATTATCTTGCAAGCATTCTAATTGAAACTCTTAATACCACAGTTAAATAAAACAAAAATTAAGTATATCTAGCATAGTTACATGACCGATAAACTTTTTCTTCTATTGCTGGCTTTTAAATCCATGTTATAAATGAAATATAATAGAAGTTAGGAAATTATCTGTTTAACTTATTAAGAGGAAATTTTCAATGAATAATTTTAAATCTTCACTACAAGTTTAGAATATATTATTACTGATATCCAGACGTCAGTAGCAATATAAAGAAGTATATTTCAATGTTGTAAATTAAGATATTTACAATAAATTGGATTATAGGACAGGCGCATATATTTTGAATAAATAATTTATCTGAATATATGTAGCTATGTGGGATGTAATTGTAAGCAAGGTACATAAATTATTTCATAAAGTTAAAGTGGAGCAAAAGCTATGTAGTTGCATAAGCAAATTGTTAAAATGAGCCTCCTAGGGACTTAGTTGTGGAAGACCTTAGGAAGTAAAGTGGAACATTCATTTCATCAAGTCAGGAGGGAAAATATTAATACAGAGGATAAGTCCTGAGGTCAACATAAAACAACGTCTAAATGGGCAGTTTTGGTAATTAACTAGTGGAGGAATAAGGGAAGAAGCTGAAGTGAATAGAAGAAAAAGCCACGCGGCAGGATGGAAATCTCAGTGTGCATTCAATTTCTGGCATGTGGAAGCCTGTGAATGCTAAGACTTGGGTTCCAGATGTAAAGTCAAGTAAGACTCACATACACAAACTATTTTTCTGCATATGTTTTCAAATAATTCAACAGAAATAATGTTTCTCTAGTAATCAAGCAGAGCTCTAAATTATGCAAGGATAGGTTAATAATATCTGTCTTTAATAATAGCTAAAACTATGAGGTTTATAATAAAGTACTCTACTGTAAGTGAGCCATCGAAAGAAGACTGAAAGAATAACAGTACCAAGGCTCTTAAAATATGATTACACTAAAAATGAAGGCTGTAGGTTAACATTAAAGTAACCATTTCATTGGGACATGAAAATTATCTTCCTGACTTTCAAGGTAAAGTAAATATCACTTCATGGATTTATTAAATAGAGAAATAGACTTTTCTCACAAGCATTTAATAACAAGAGGGATATATAAATATAAGGAGAAATATAAGTTATATTCCCTCCCTTTTGTGGATAGAGATAAATGCATAGTGGTTCATTTACAGACAGAAACAAGAATAAATATCTTGGGGTAATTTTGCAAGCCATTTCCCTTATAGTTGTTGATTTAATTTCAGAGCAGAAGATCATATTTATGCAAAGAATTTTAAAACAAACCATCTTAATGACTCAAGACGTTGAATCTAGAACTTGGAAAGTGAAGGAATAAGGATCAGAAATTTAGAATTACCATTGGCTACAACTTTTGCACAAGGCCAGGCTAGGATGGATGAAGCCCTATCTCAAAGACACACACACACACACACACACACACACACACACACACACACAGACAAGGACACAAATACTCAAAAGGTCTTTGATCTCTGTGAGCCCACTTGAGTCTCTGTCAGATGAATCTGTGGGCCTTTAGAACCCCAAAAGTTTCTTTTTTTAATTAAATTTTCATTTTTTACAATAATTACATTTTATTTGCTTTCTATCCCAGCTGTAATACCTCCCTCATTCCTTCCCAATCCCACCCTCCCGCCTTCATCTACTACCATGCCCCTCTCCAACTCCACTGATAGGGAAGGTCTTCTTCTCCTTCCATTTGACCCTAAGGTTCTATTTTAAATGCATAAACGGGTATAAATATATGAAAGATGTAACTTTAAATTTTGAATGGAATTAAGAAAATTCACTCCTAGGCATATACCCAAAAGAGTCTCAAGTACACAACAGGACATAGATTTCACCCTACACCCATCAGAACACAAGAGACACCACATGCTGGAGAGGTTGTGGTGAAAGGGTAACCTCCCCCACTGCTGGTGGGAATGTAAACTTGTACAACCACTCTGGAAAGCAATCTGGCACTTTCTCAGACAACTAGGAATAGAGCTTCCTCAAGATCCAGCTATACCACTCCTAGGCATATACCCAAAAGATTCTCAAGTACAAAATAAGGACATTTGCTCAACCATGTTTGTAGCAGCCTTATTTGTAATAGCCAGAAGCTGGAAACATCCCAGATGCCCCTCAACTGAAGAATGGATACAGAAATTGTGGTATATCTACACAATGGAATATTATTCAGCAATAAAAAACAAGGAAATCATGAAATTTGCAGGTAAGTGGTGGGATCTGGAAAAGATTATCCTGAGTGAGCTATCCCAGAAGCAGAAAGATGCACATGGTATATACTCACTCATACAGACCTATAATATAGGATAAACTTATTAAAATCTGTACACCTAAAGAAACTAATCAAGAGGGAGGACTCTTGCTAAAAGGCTCAATTCCTATCCAGAAAGGCAAAGAGTATAGACATCAGAAGAAGGAGAAAAGAGGGAACAAGTCAGGAGCCTGACATAGAGGACCTCTGAAAGGCTCTACCCTGCAGACTATCAATGAAGATGATGAGACTTATGGGCAACCTTTGGGCAGAGTGCAGGGAATCTTATGAAAGAAGTGAGAAACAGTAAGATCTGGAGTGCACAGGAACTCCACAAGGAGAGCAACAGAACTAAAAAATCTGAGCACAGGGGTGTTTCCTGAGACTGATATTCCAACCAAGAACCATGCATGGAGATAACCTAAGACCCCTGCACAGATGTAGCCCATGGCAGTTCAGTATCCAAGTGGGTTCCATTGTAATAGGAACAGGAACTGTCTCTGACAAGAACTGATTGTCCTGCTCTTTAATTACCTCCCCCTGAGGGGGAAGCAGCATTACCAGGCCACAAAAGAAGACAATGCATCCACTCCTGATGAAACCTAATTGTCTAGGATCAGAAGGAAAGAAAAGAAGACTTCCCCTATCAGTGGACTTGGGGAGGGGCATGCATGCAAAGGGTGGAGGAAGGGAGGGATTGGGACGGGAGGAGGGATGGAACCACAGTGGGGATACAAACTGAATAAAGTGTAATTAATAAAGAATTAAAAAAAAGAAAATTCAATGAAATTCCAAATATTCAACAATCCTTTCCATTTTAAAATTAATCACAATTTGTGAGAAAGTAATATGTCAGTTTAACATTAATATTTGTCAATAGATTTTTTTTTTTACTTTTAAGTAAGATTGACCATAACTTTATTTTATGTTTTGTACTAAATGTGTTGTGTTGACACAAAATATAAATGAAGTGTATATTTATATACTGTCAAACATTTAAAATAGAAAGCATTGGATTTTGAGTGTTTTGAAAGAAAATTCATATTTTCATTTATTTTTGTTTAACACACTTATCAATTTTTCCCATTTATGATGCAGTCTGTGTGTTTACATTTATTATTAAGTTTTATTTATTTATATTTCATGTAAATATCACTGTGTTAGATCATTTTTATTAACTACTCCTATTTAAATTTTCTATGATTTGATGATAATTTTTAAAAATTAGCAATTTATAGTTTCATAAATTGGTGATCTTAAAATGTGATTTCTGCAATTCAATGTGAATTTGTTTCAATTTTCCTCTAATTCCACACACCAGACAACTTCATATTTATCCAGAGATTATGTGCAGCAATGGTCTGCCTTTACTGACTGTTACATGTCAGTGAAGGGAAACCATGACTCATGCAACCCTTATACAAAAAACATTTATTTGAGTGAGGGCTTATTTATGATTTTTGAGTGTTTGTTAATGATCATCAGGTGCAACGCAGGCAAGCATGGTGCTGGAACAGTAGCTGAGGACTTTCATCCTTATCTTCAGCTGGCAGGTAGAAAAGCTAGACAGGGGACTTTGGAAACCTCAAAAACGACCCTCATTGACATACCTCCTCCAAGAAAACATATTTAATTCTCTCCAGTTTATCAGCTGGGGACTACACAGGCAAATATATGAGTCTGTGGTGCCATTTTCATGCAAACCACTACATTCCAGTCCTTGACCTCCTTAGTCTCATTACCATATTATAGTGCAAATTGTATTTAGTTGAACCTCAAAAGTCCTTATAGTCTGTTGCAGTCTCAACATTGTTTTGAAGTCCAAAGTCTCTTCTGAGCCTCAATACAATCCCTTAACTATAATGTTCTGTAAAATAAAAATAAAAAATTGCTCATATGATGGCACAGAACACAATTATCACATGTAAACACATGGCTTTCCTAAAGAGTCCATAAACTTTTACTCGTCCTTTCTTGATAAAGCTAGATTACTTGGCCAATGCTGCCTGGTTCTGCTGCTCATTGAGCCTGAACCTGGGTCTCTCCTTTACTTACATTTCAATAATCTTGCAATAATTGTTGGTTTCCTTTGCTGCCTAAAGTTTTCTTTAACTACCTTCCACGTGTTGGAAGTTTAGCTGAGTAAGGTCTAGACTTGGGAGCACTGCACCCTTCAATCCATTTTGAATCAGGCTTGGCTTTAATTTGTTTTTATTTCATGTAGCACAAGACTTCTTCTAGTTGCTCCTTTTCAACTTAGATGTGCCTAAGAATCATCACTAATAATAATGTGACACCATTAACTATGCTATCCCAAATTCTCCTGTACTACACCATTCACCCAAAACTCCCCAGTTTAGCCACCAGCAAATTTTACAGCAAGAGGCAAAATAGTCATATTCTTTGCTTTACTATCACAAGAATGGTCTCTAGGCCCATGATGACAATTCTTCCCCTCTGAAACCTCTTGAGCTGGCAAGTAGAGTCAAAATTGTCCTCAGCACTGTTTACAGGTGCCTAATAGTATGAGCCTATTTGTCCCTTCCTAAAGCATTCAAATGCTTTTCTGGTGCTAAGTCTCAAGGTCTTTCATAGCTACCCAACAAGGACCATCATCAAGCCTGCCACAGCAGTACCTTGAAGCCCATCCTCAGTGACACACCTCCTCCAATAAGAACACGTTTCCTAATCCTTCCTAAACATTTTTTCAACTGGGGACTAAGCATGCAAATATATTAATGTGTGTGTGTAGGGGGATGCCGTTTTCATTCAAACCAACACAATGTCCTAATTTACATCATGAAAATGAATATATAACTTCTAAAGCCAGAGCATCAATTATGCCACTGTGATTCTCTGAGTATGAGCTTTTAAACATATCATTAAATATGTTTGTAGAATAGTTTTACATATCAGTAAAACTGACATAATATTTGAAAACATTGAGGTATTGCAATAAACATGAAAGAAACCCATTATATTTTAGGAATATATCATATTAACAAAATATTCTTAAAATAATTGCTAAGATTTGAGTGCATACTTTGTGTCAAATGTATATTGATATGATTCACATGCAGTTAATCCATGTATAAGCCAGCAGTGAAATGTTGTACAATTATTAGCTTTGTTTGAAAAAGGAGAGAAATGGGGCATAGACATTAAGCATGGCTGTCTGTCAACCTTAAAACAGCATAATGGCCGAATCACTTATTGTTGCTTTCTAAAGTGGTGAATTATGTAGAAAGAAGACAAATGGGGGAAATAAATGATGCTGTTATAATTTTTGGAGAGCCGTAAATATGGTTTGTTGATTCTGTCATTAATACATAAAACATTTATTGAGTCTTATTACAAAAACAGCTTTGTGCTAGGCCTTGGAGATATAAGATTAACATGAAAACATTGCCACCATCACATAAAATACAGAGTGAATGCAAAAAGGAAACCACTGTTTCAGATTAGTAAGGGTGTTAGAAAAATAATTCAAAGTAAGGGATTTGGATTATAACGGTAAAATTATTCCCAAACTCCGTTGCTTATAGAAATTTCAGGAAAAAGATATTAAATTTATCTGTACATCTCTCTTTCAGCATCTTTCCTGCAGAAACATTTACATAGACATGTCTTCATTTGTCTCTTATGAATTAGGGATGTGATAATCAGCTTCATATATGAAAAGCTTAATTGTGACCTTCCATGCCTTCTTATTCAAATGTTTGTCTCTCCTTTCAACTTGCCTATCTGTTCTCAACATTCTAGATAATTGAAACATGATTCTGCTCTAAATCCCTTCTGTACTTTATGCAATGATAGGTATGCTTTCTCTGTCACATTACAGAATATCTGTAGACTCAAAGTTTAGCTTAAAACTTTCATATACTAACACTTTTTCCCAACTGTGCAGAACTGCCAATCACTTCCCAGACACCAAAAATATATACACAACAAAGTGGATGTTTAACAGCAAACAAATTATAATCATCATTTTTTAAAAAATGACATGTATTGGGCCAATCAAAGATAAATAATAATATGGTAAATTACATGTTGATCATACATAGCGATCAATGATGTGATCATGTAACATAGCATGCAATAATGTTTAATTGGTAGTGTGAATGATGTGCCTCTTTTTGTCTTGTTGAGTAAACATGGTTCTTGGGTACATGCTATTATCACAAAGAAAATTTTTTCTAATATCTGCAGACTAATAACAAAAATATAATTAAAATGGATAGAAATATCAATAAATATTTGAAGTATTCCTAAAGCTATATGTTGATTTCAATGCTTTTTTGTGACCTTTGGTTATGAGTATTTAAAATGGCCTTCTACACAAAAGTACCATGTTTATGTCTCATTAATGCAGGCTAATCCCTAGTGTTTTCTGCAAATGCTTGACATGGATCAGCAGGATCTGATTTTGTTCCCAGCAGCCACATGTTGGCTCAAAACTACCCAGCTCTAGTAGTTCCAGAGCCCTCTCTGACAGCCTGGAGCATTGCACAGGAGCCATACTCATGTATACAAGTAAACAAAACACTCATCAGCATAAAATAAAACAAAAAAATCTTTCAAAGTCTCTTATGAGGAAAAAAGTTCATAGTTTCTTAAAATATATAAAAAAACCTATGTTTTTTATACTATAATGGATAAATTCATTGATTTCACCATGAATATATGTATCAAGTGATTTCCTCATATACCTAGAAAAAAATATATATATATATAATTTATTCAGCAATTGTACCATATTAAAGCTTGAAAATATTTTAAGAAGTAAAATACAAGTCAAAATAATTAAGTAAACATGTGAACAGAAATGCATCTCATTCTTAAAAAATGCTCAAAATAAAACAAAGTAAAAGAAAACTCCCTGATGTGGGGTCTCTTTGAGTGCTCTGTGTCCTCCTATGAACATCTGTTTCTGCTTTGGGAAAAAAGAGCTGTAATGTCAAAGACATTCCAACACCATTGATCTTCAGATGAGGGGTATCAGGAGGTTCTGTCCTCCCTGAAGCTTACTCCTCCTCTTCTCCACAAAGTTTCCCATGTGGTTAAATAATATCAATACCTTGTCATTATCTGGTGACCTTAACCAGCTCCCTTCATTGAATCATTTGGTCAATCTACTCTCTTATCATCTTACTTCAGCTGGGCTGTTCTTTACATGAATTTGTTCTTTTTTTTTTTTTTTTTTTTTTTTTTTTTTTTTTTTTTTTTTTTTTTTTTTTTTT
>REGO01000149.1:865829-897127 GCA_010120015.1 Rhombomys opimus
ACCGGGAGGGGAGGAGGGAGGGACTTATGGGGGGATACAAAAGGAATAAAGTGTATTTAATAAAAGTTAAATAAAAAATTTAAAAAAAATCAAAATAAAAAAAAGAATTACATAACGGAGTTTTGGTTGACTACACAGGGCATATAAAACAGTCCAAATAGATTATAAACAAACACACAATACTGTTTGTGACTGATAACATAGCTATTCTAAGAAATCCATAGGGTAATGCTATAGTCATGTATTGGAGGTAACGCTGATGTAAATAAAGTTCATTCCATTATTATTAGCAGCTAATACTTGATAATAGTTTAGAACAACCATGTGCTGTTTTTTTGCTTTTACTGTACTATTCAACAATATTTTAGATTGTACCATATTCATTTTAAAACTGCATCTTTAGAACCCAAATGACACAAATCTGTTCAAGTATTGATTTTTGACCAAGAAGCCAAAAGTAGACATTGTAGATAAGACAATCTCTTCAACAAATGAAAAATTGAAAAACCAGATGGAGCCTTACCCTTGTACCTCAATATAGGCTAAAATCATTTCCAAATAGACAAATACCCAAGATACTATTAGAAAGTCAAGTAGGGAGTGCACATACAAACAATAGGTAAGAACTTTCTGAATTGGGGAATAATAACTCAGAAATAAAGACCCTTTGAAATATTTTTACAAAAAATTAATGTCTAGGATATAAAAGAAAAGCCACACATAAATAAATCACGTAAAAGATTTTAAATTATTTGTGTAGTTGAATTGAATCTAATACATACTTTTAAAACTACTCAACATCTTTAGCCAATGGAGAGCACTTATCAAAACTACTTTAAGATTTAAACTTACTCCTGCTATAATGGCTATTGTCAAGAAAATAAGTGGGGAAATCAGATGGCTCAGTATTTAAAGGTACTTTCTGGAAGGCATTATGACCCTACTTCAATACCCAGGATCAAAGTGTTGAAAGTAGAGGTTCCCACAGGTTCTCCTCTGACCTTCAAATGTGCACTGGGGCATGCAGGTACTTAGACACATACGCGTGCATGCACACACACACACACACACACACACACACACACACACACACACTACACAAACATCTGTAGTGTAAAAGATTCTTCAGGACATGACTCAGCTATTGCAGCTGTAAATTCACTGCAGCTGTGGCTATCTTCACGAGGCCTGCACAACATCAGTCCTACCATTGTTGACAGATAGAATGTAATTTTCTTTAGTTTTAGAGCTTTATCCAATACCTTATTGCAGCCTACAAGTAATTAGGTATACCACATATCCAAGTGTGGAATAGGCTATGCTATTCAGGATTTTATAATTGCACTCAGACATTTATTGCATGATGAGAAGACGTAGCAACATATTTCTCATCCTGGCCATTAGATGATGGATTGACAGTGGGAAATAATAAAATATTATCTTAAAGCTAGGCAGTGGTGGTACATGCCTTTAATCCTAGCACTTGAAAGACAGAAGCAGGTGAATCTTTGAGTTGAAGACCAGCTTGATCTACAGAGAAGTTCCAGGAAAGCCAGAGCTTTACAGAGAAAGAGATGTCTTAGGAATCAAAAATAACTAAATAGTGTCTTAATACCAGATTAATGCATAAGTGAGAATATATATTTAACTTTTATAACATGATAATTTGAGTAATTAAAAATTATGAATGACTGCTACAATCCTATCAGCCTATGTCCATGAGCTACAATCCTATCAGCCTATATCCATGAGCTTGCATAGTCCCATATCCCTTTCACTCTCTTGCTCTCTTAGCCTCTTCTCTAATAATTAAAAAATGCCCTCTGAGTGAGGATCGATCATCTTACCCATGGTCCTCCTTCTTGCCTATTAGCTTCTTTCGGTATACAGATTTTAGTATGTTTATCCTATATTTTATGACTAGTATCCATTTATAAGTGAATATATACTGTGTGTATCTTTCTGCTTCTGGGATACCTCATTCAGGAAATCTGTTCTAGATCCCACCATTTACCTGCAAATTTCACGACTTCCTTGTTTTTAATTGTTGAGTAGTTCCATTGTGTAAATGTATCACAGTTTCTGTATCCATCTGGATTGTTTCCAGGTTGTAGCTATTACGAATAAAGCTGCTACAAACATGGTTGAGCAAATGTCCTTGTTGTGTACTTGAGCATCTTTTGGATATATGCCTAGGAGTGGTAGCTGTATCTTGAGGAAGAACTATTTCTAATTGTCTGAAAAAGATGGACATTGGAAGAAAGAGAAAACAGGAAACAGGACAGGAACCTACCATAGAGGGCTTCTGAAAGACTCTACCCAGCAGTGTATAAAAGCAGATGCTGAGACTCAACCAAACTTTGGGCAGAGTGCAGGGAATCTTATGAAAGAAGGGAAGATAGTAAGACCTGGAGAGGACAGGAGCTCCACAAGGAGAGCTACAGAACCAAAATATCTGGGTACAGGGGTCTTCTCTGAGATTTATACTCCAACCAAGGACCATTCATGGATATAACCTACAACCCCTGCTCATATGTAGCCCATGGCAGCTAAGTATCCAAGTGGGTACCCCAGTAAGAGGAACAGGGACTGTCTCTGACATGAACTCAGTGGCTGGATCTTTGACTACCACTCCTTTGAGGGGGAGCATCCTTGCCAGGCCACAGAGGAGAACAATGCAGCCAGTCCTGGTGAGACCTGATAAATTAGGGTCAGATGGAAGAGGAGGAGGACCTCCCATATTAGTGAACTTAGAGAGGGACATGAGAGAAGAGGAGGGATGGAAGGTGGGACTGGGAGGGAATGAGGGAGGGGGCTACAGCTGTGATACAAAGTGAATAAACTATAATTAATATAAAAATAAAAATTTAATTAAAATATTATATTCTCTTAGCAAATTGTAAATATGCAACAGTGGTATTTATTATTATCAGCATATTGAATTTCAGAAAGTTATTTCTCCTTTATGTCAATATACATAAATTCCTTTTGTTTCTTTATTATAATGAGAATAATTTCAATGATAATCTAGGTAATTTTGTTTTATTAAATTTTTAAATTATTACTTAATATTATTGTTAAATTACATAACTACAACTAGATGGTTCCATTTAGTATTGCTCTCATGCAAATATTTTTGGAGAAAACATTCAGCCAGGTGGTTCACGCCTGAAGATTAGTGATACTTCTTCTCCTTGATGTCATTAATTGTGTATAGCTCTTTGTCTCTGATGGAACATTGTGAGATTCCTTCCCTTATCTACATTGCGGTGCCAACTCATGCTGTAATTGTTCAGGCTTTGCATTTGTTTTGTTTTTGTTGTTGTTTTCTAATACAATGTTGTTGATCTATTATGGGAGCAGTTTCTATTTATGAGAATACATAAACCCTCAGCATATGCCATAGCCCTATGAGTCTTACCCTCTTGGTGTCCTCCATTTTCTGATGAAGAGGCTGTTTTATCAAATAAGACTTGTCATCCCATGGACAGATATCCTCTGCATTTTAAGCCTTTGGGCTTTCTATAATGGTCTCCATATGCTGGGAAAAAAAAAGCTTCTTTGATAAGGGATGATGACTAAAGTTCTGTGTAATTTCCATGTAAGTAAACTTAGAGGCGATATGATTGTTTGTAAAAGGAGATGATTAAGGAGACCTCTTAGTATAGCATTTGAGAGGTTAACATTACATATTTTTATGATAAACCTCATTACACTTTGCAAATTCACATGGTTTTAAGTGTATTTTTTTCTCACTATCCCTATCAATTGATGTATTTACATGTGTTTTATTCACAGCAATAAAGTGGAAAATTTTTTCTCTCATGGTCTTGGAATAAATTTATAAAAACATGACATTTCCCTTCATAACATACCAAAACAATACAGAATGAAGTAATAAAAAGTGTTTTGTGAATTCCTGCAATGAAATGACAGTAAAAAGGAGAACAAAAAAAAAATACACTGCAGAGGAAAAATAAACACAGCTCTACTTCTTTGTGTTTCCACCGAAAAGAATTGTCAGGTGGATACTGATCACACAGTCATTTTCAAGTTCATAATTTAAATATGTGACACATTTAAGGGTATCACAAACACTTCAAAAGAAAATTTTATCTTGTGTGGAGAAGTTTCTGTACCAGGGTGCATATTTATTGCTCATCCTCCAATAGCTGAAGACCAATTCAATCTGTCAAAGCTCAATATTGTTGCCATTTCCCATGTATTCTCATGTATTAAGTCGAGGCCAGCAATACAGCAAACCTTGGAAGAAAAACAAAACACATAAAATTGTTCCAAAAGCCCAGCCACAATGCTATTGAAATCATTTCAATGATACTTTCCTTTTGTTTTTCCTATTAGTATGTTTATAATTATTTGTATATATTACAAATATACAAGTAATTGTATATATTTGTACAAGAAAACAAGCTATATTTGTGTTTGCTGAATTTCATATGTAAATCTAGAAAATAATGTATTCATGTAAGTAATTAAAGCATTATTTGGAAGATCTGTTTACTTGCCTTTTCAATTTCTCAGAAAATAAAAAAACATTAAAGTAACCTCTTAAAAACAAAAGCAATGTTGTACTCTGCACATGGAGAAACAAAAGACCTTAGGTGCCACATAAGGGTGAGAGGCAGTTATTCCTACTCTGAAGAATTTAAAACATTGGTTGTAGAACACCAGGAAAGAGAGGTTTGAAGGCTCTGGGCTCTGGAGTTTGGACTAGAGTGCTACGAACCACTGTCTTCTGGATATGGCCTGGCCCTTGCAATCACCCACACGTAACAGTTGTGACCAGCTGCATGAAAATGAAAAACACAAAAAGAAAAAATGAAGGAAATAAATATGAGAAGGAAAGAAGGGATAAAAGGCAAGGAAGAACATGATGCCAGGAAGGGGACTAGTTAGTAATCAGAAAGAGGTCAGAGGAAGTGGGAGGAAAAAATCATAGGAGTGAATGTTACCACTGAGCACTGGATACAAGAAAAGTTTTCAAAAATAATAATTAAAACACACATCTCCCCTGGGGGATATATCAGTTGTTAAAATGATTTCTTTTTACCTGTAAAGACTGAATTTCAATCTCCAGCACTTGAGTAAAAAGCCAGACATGAGCCTGATGGTGGTGGTACACACCTGTCATCCCAGCATTCATTAGGCAGAGGCAGGTGGATGTCTGAGTTTGAGACCAGCCTGATTCACAGAGTAAGTTCCTGGACGACATAGAGAAAGCCTGTCTTGGAAAAAGCAAAAATAAAACAAAAAAGCCAGGTATGGTGGTATGCTCTTGTAAGCCCAGAATTTGTGAAGCAGAAATGAGAATCTCTGGAGTTCACAATTAGTCTATCCTAATGTGTGAGTACAAAGTCCCAGTGAGAGAGCCAATCTCAAAAGACAAGCTGCAAACCACTGAGCAATAATTTCTGAGGTGATGCATATGCACCAACATGCAAGTACATGCACACACATGTGCAAAAACATGAACATGTACATTTATGTGAGCATAACACCACACACATGCATACACACATACAACATACACTCATAAAGTGTGAACTAAGAATTTTTTGCCTTGGAAGAATTTATGTGAATGATCCATTTTCATGTATTTTAAGTATTATATTATGGTACTGTACACATTGAAATAAAATATAATTATTCAGTTGTCTTTATTAGCAAAACATAGAGAATTGTAACAAAGGTAAATTATAACAAATTGTGGATTTTCTTTCTATTTTTCTTTTTTCCCCAAGACAGAGTTTCTCTGTTTGGCTTTGACTGTCTTGGAACTCACTCTATAGAACAGGCTAGCTTTAAACTCAAAAATCTTTCTGCCTCTGCTTCCCAGGTTCTGGGACTAAAGGTGTGTGCCACCAACATCTGGCACAAATCTTGTATTTTCTATCTCACATTCTATTCATATGCATATAAAATTCATTTATTGTTCAAGCTATAAGAAGTAACAAGTTATTCATACATTCTATAGTCAGTGACATTCTGGATATATCTCTTCCTATTTATTTATTTTTCTTTGTAACTCTTACCTCTTTACTGTCCATTTGATTCTCTCATTTTACTGTTTCCATTTCATTCACGTGGAAAATGAATATCACATTAGCTTAGTGTGACGTGACAATGAGTACCTTAAACAATTTTTTTTCCTCACATCTGGAGTTTGAAAGTCTATGTGACGAACACACTGTAACACACTGGGATCTCCTGATGACTGTTTTTCCTGTCAGACAGAGTGCTACCACAGCCATATTCTCACTAAGTCCTCTTAGCCTGAGGAAAGAATGAGCTCTGGTCTCTCTCTCTGGTCTTATGATGCCAGTTCTGTCTGGTCAGGTCTCTGTATGCAGTAATGTAGGCTTTCTAATTATTAAAGACTGCCTATCAAAACAGGTATAAGGAAGCTTTAGTCTCATTGTCCAATTAATCAACACTAATTCTTCTCAGACTCACAAGCATTCTGTCACTCTCCGACTGCCACTCTCTCTTTCATTTCTACAATATGCTAGATGCTTTAAAGCAGCTTTTTCAAGACTTCATTCTTTTCTGATCAGCAGGCTACATATTAACTCAGTAGGAAATTCATTCATTCCATTCACAATTTGAGATCATCTTGATGATGAACAAAATGTTGCAAAGGTGTCATTCTAATATCTCCTTGCGTAGATTGGAAAAAGAAGCCTCATAGTTTCTTCACAAGTCACTTAGATAAGCTTTCCCCAGGAAATGACTCTAGGTGTATTATCCATGGTCAAAGGGCCCTAAGATCTCAAAGCAGGCACTTTACCTGACGGCTTTTACTAGTTTCCAATTACTAATAAAATGATTTACCTTAGACAGAGGAGCTCAAAATAACAAATAAAATACATCATTCTTTGTTCCTCTGAGCAAAGTTTCATGTTTGTGTGCTGCACTGTCTTTGGAAAACTCTAGGGTTAAATCCATGCTTTTGAATTTTTCAGTCTTTAAGAGGGTACCTATACTCTAGATTAATACCTTTGTGTTTATCACATTTCTGAAATGGTAATAGTGCTTTTGCTTACATTACCCTTGTGTCTGCTTTCATGACTAAGTTTAAGGAACTCATTTACTTCTACCCTTTCAATTTTGTAAATTCTCAAATGAAAAGGCCAAAAAGAAATCTGTAGTTGCATTAATTTTACCAACTTTGCTATTTGCATGTATCTGTGTGTGTGTGTGAGAAGTCTGGATTGCTTGGATTTATGCAACTATGCTAGACAAACACACACACATAGTCATGTATGCACTCGTGTGCACACACATGCAAGAGAGAGGTGTAATTCTGTCCTACAGTTGTGCATTGAAGTGGCACAATCATTTAAGTTTTAATTTAAAGAAATCTTAATCTAAACTTCACTTTATTGCTTTTGACTTTCAAGCATAAATTAAGCTCTTATCTCACTGACACATTCATATTAAAATCAAAGTCTTACTATCTTTCCAGAGAGGTAGGTGCCTTACACTTTCTGCCCCATCTCAATTTCTTATAATGTTTTGTAAACAGCAGAAAGGTTGTAGTCAGAAACAAAACTAACAGCTGGATCCTGGGAATTTATTATTCCCGGAGCGTTCAATATTGTAGACATGTATTTGAGATTGCTCCAAATTTTATCAACATGCCCAGCTTTGGAGTATCACATATCACTAAAAGTACCTCAGAGACAATGTTACAATGAGCATGAATAGATATTGCTTTAAGAAATTACCCAACATGCTGAAATACTGCTATAATATGCACGTCTCTCACTTTTAAGAACACAGACTCGGTTTTTCTTGAAAATGCAACATAAATCATTGAATTTTCAGTTGTATTTTACCTACATGATATTATAGGTGATCTATATGTCTGCTATAAAGAATGACCATATCTACCTACATAAAACTAATTCAATGCTCATCTTACCCCATGTCCGCTCTCTTGATTATCTTTTTTAGGTGTATAGATTTCATTATGTTTATCATATCTTATAGGTCTATATAAGTGAGTATATACCGTGTTTGTCTTTCTCCTTCTGGGATATTTCACTCAGAATGATGTTTTCTAGATCCCACCATTTGCCTGCAAATTTCATGATTAAAAGACTCTAACTAGCAGTGTTTTCAAAGCAAAGACTCATGACCAAACCTTTGGCAGAGTACAAGGAATCATAAGAAAGAAGGGGAGATAGTCTGATGGGGAAAGGATAGGAGCTCCACAAGGACCAAATATATCTGGGCACAGGGTCTTTTCTGAAACTGACATTCAACCAAGGACCATGTATGGATATAACCTAGAACCTCCGCTTAGATGTAGCCTGTGGTAGCTCAGTAACCAATTGGTTTCCCAAAGTGAGGGGAACAAGGACTATTTCTAACAGGAACTCAATGACTGGCTCTTTGGCCTCCCCACCCCCCAAGGGAGGAGCAGTCCTGTTAGGCCACAGAGGTGGGCTTTGCAGCCAGTCCTGAAGATACCTGATAAAACAGGATCAGATGAATGGGGAGGAGGTCCCCCATCAGTGGCCTTGGAAAGGGGCACGGTGGTGATGAGGGAGGGAGGGAGGAACTGGGAGGGAATGAGGGATCGGGACATGGCTGGGATACAGAGTTAATAAAATGTAACTGATAAGGAAAAAGAAAAACTAATTCAAGGCAGTTTCCATGCTATTCTGACAGAGTAGACCTACCTACAACACTAATAAAAAGAATGAAGGCATTGACAATAATTTCATAACATACAAATATAGAAAGATATATCGATATTAGTGTAAGAAAATATAATGTAATCTCCAAAATATTTAACTGCAAATTTTAAGTATAATTGTCTAAAAATAACTTGATATATCTGAACAACATCTCAGTAATGATATGAGAATAATGCAAACATTATGTCAAGTTGTCTATAACTATTTAACATTTTGGAAAAACAACTTATATCTTAGAAACAGAATGGGGATATATAAAGACCTGGAGGAGACATGAGTTCCAAAAGGAGACCAACAGAGCCCAAAATACTAAACCCTGGGGACCCTGCAGAGACTGATGCCCCAAGCAAGGACAATGCATGGAGAGGACCTAAAACTCATGCTCAGACGTAGCACATGGACTCAGTCTTCAAGTGGGCTCCCTAGTAAGGGGAGCAGGGGCTTTCTCTGGCATGAACTCAGTGACAGGCTCTCTGATCACCTACTCCATGGGGGGGGGGAGCGGAGGGTGCAGCCTTGTCAGTCTACAAAGGAAGACAATGAAACCAGTCCTGATGAGACCTGATAGGCTAGGGTCAAATAAAAGGGGAGGAAGACTTCAAGTATCAGTGGACTAGAGGAGAGGTATAGGGGGAGAAGAGGGAGGGAGGGTGTTATTGGTAGGAATGGAGGGAAGAGTCACAGCAGGAATACAAATTGAATAAATTATGATAAATGATAACAATAAAAAATTAAAAATAGACAATATTCAAGGAATCAATTTCAAAATTTCTTTGAAATTTAAGAATATCCCCCAAATCCCTAAGCCATTAAGTGTTCATATCTAAGGGAATGTATATTATAAATATTCCTAAAAGTATTAGCCCTTTAATATTTATAAATGAATCAAGGTTTGATTTACAACATATTAATTTTTGCTAGGTTCTTCTCATAAGAAATAAAAGCAGAGAAATACTACAGTACACATGAATGGGCTGAATAACAAGTCAAATCTGTCCTACTGACTTTTTATGCAGTAGTCTACCCTGAATAAAAAGAAACATTCCATACTAGAAAGAGACTTTTAACATTCAGAAAGTAAATATAACTTACACAACTCAGAAAGTGAAGTGCTCATGTGATTCAGGAAGTTCCTGAAATATAAATATCAAAAGACTAACAGGTCTAAAACAAACAAACAAACAAACAAACAAATAATTTTAAAACTGATAAAATGACTCCTAATGATATTCTGCTGTACTCCTAGACCAGAGCCTTATTCAGCCTTCATCAGAGAAACTCCCTTCTGGAGCAGGTGGGAACTAATACACAGACCCACAGTCTGATATTACACTGAGAGTTTGAGCCCTTCTTCTCTGGTGTGAGCTCACCCTATAGTGGTTCTACTGTGGGAAGAGACAGCAAAAAGGCATTTACCTTAGCTTTGGACTGCCTAATCTCTATACCAATAATAAATAAATACTTTAGTGAAGGAAAAAGGAGGAGGTATAGAAGGAGAAAAAAAAAGGAGAAGGAAGAAGGAAAAGAAGATGAAGCAAAAGAAATAGGAGGAGAAGTAAAGAAGATCTACAAGACCCCTCTCCACGATTATATAAGCACTAACAATTTTACTGGGTAGGAGAGAGTTTCTGACCTCCTGAGCCATTGGTATGTCATGCGGAAAGGTCCAAGGCTGATGCCTCTGTGTTGTCTTGCTCAGTTTGTGATGAGGATTTCTGCAGTGCAGCTGCTTTTTTTTTTTTTTGAGTTGTTCTAATCACATCTAGTAATTAAAAAATCACCCACATTCTGCGTTTTTAGCTCAGTTGTTAGTTGACTCAAAAGGAATTATGTGATAGTATTGGAGTTTTGTTTAGACTATAATGTACACAGTGTGTTTAGCAATGTCCAATTTAAGAAACCATACTTCATGAGTAAAAGATTCTATGTAATATCTTGATACCTTAGTCAAATCTATGACAACAAATTTATAAGCAGGCACAATCATACCCAATTAGCAACCTTGGCTTTATGGATTAAAATTTTTTGATTTTAGCATCTCTGTGGTCAATTTTTTTTTGATACTGACCACTCAAGTTCAGTTTCAAGATGAGAAAACCAGAATCACTGAAGCCCACACATAAATGGCTGCTTATTTTATGATTCTAAATATCAGAATTTTAATAGGTATCAAAGACAGTCATCTTTTCTGAGCATTAAACTGTAACTGTTTATTAATTATAAAGAAGAGACCTCACTAAATTCACTGGTTCCATAATCTAGGATTTAGTGCAATTATTACTTTAGGTTAATGTTGGAATAAATATTCCTTTGTTCAGGACTGCCCCAAGAAATGTCGTAAAGCATAATCTCACAGACTCTTCAACTAAGTGTGTTTCATTCACAACACTGTTGTATGTTGTAGTTACCTACAGTACAAGAGTTTTGTTACAAATGTTTGGTATTTCATTAAGTATAGAATTTTCATTTTTCTCAAAAAGCTATTCTCATACCCATTATTCCATATTTCAGAAAAGAAGTTCAACTAGAGAATCAGCTTTTTCTTTTATTATCAGTTTAATATCCATTTTCTATACTTACAAAAGCTAAGTGATTGATCTAATTTTTGCAAGGCTTAGATTGAACCTAGTGCTTAATGCATTCTAGTCCAGCACTCTAAGTCTACCACTGAGATATAACCCTAACCTTTATTTTAGCTTTTTTTGTTTGTCTGTTTGTTTGTTTGTTTTTTGGTCAGGATCATGTTAAGTCACCTAAGATGATCTTGAATTTCCTCAATAGCTCAAAGTGGCCTTGATTTTTAATACACCCTCCTCTTTACAAAAAATAAAAATAAAAAGAGAAGGTTCTAAACTGAGCTCAAAGTTTCAGAAATATAGTTACTAGGAAATTGCTGGAGAAATGAAGCTGCACCTGACTGCAGCTGAAGAGTTGAAGTTAGCTTGGGTGACTCCATTTTGAAATGAGGACTTGACCAGGAGCTGAACTCAGGTACCAGGAAATATCACAGAATGTGCACTTGGCAGAAAATAAAGTTAACTATCCTAGCAACAGCTCTAAGAAATTTCACAGAATAAATACTTGATAGAAAATAGAGACAATATCCCTGGCATTAATCAATGAGAATCGATTGGAAAAATTCTCCGCAACGTTCCAGATGTAGTTTAGAAGAATTGCAATTGTGATTATGGAGAAGGTCACCTAACCCTTGTGGCTTTTACCTAATCCTGTAACATCAAGGCATGAACCCCCTGCTTACTGTCATGGAAACCCCCTGCTTGTTTTGGTTTTTCCCTTTAAAAATCCTACTCAATTTCTGTATCCATTCCTCCGTTGATGGACAGCAGGGTTGTTTTCAGGTTCTGGCTATTATGAATAAAGCTGCCACAAACATGGTTGAGCAGATGTCCTTGTTGTGTACTTGAGCATATTTTGGATATATGCCTAGGAGTGGTATAACTGGATCTTGAGGTAGCACCATTCCTAATTGTCTGAGAAAGCACCAGATTGATTTCCATAGTGGTTGTACCAGTTGACATTCCCACCAGCAATGAAGGACAGTTCCCCTTTCTCCACAGCCTCTCCAGCATGCATTATCTCTTGAGTTTCTGATCTTAGCCATTCTGATGGGTGTAAGGTGAAATCTCAGTATCGTTTTGATTTGCATCTCTCTGATGGCTAGGGATGTTGAATATCTCCTTATGTGTTTCTCTGCCATTCTGCATTCCTCTCTTGAGAATTCTCTGTTTAGCTCCATACCCCATTTTTTAATTGAATTACTTGAATTATTGCCTTTTAACTTCTTTATTTCTTTGTATATTCTAGATATCAGCCCTCTGTCAGATGTAGGGTTGGTGAAGATCCTTTCCCAATCTGTAGGCTGTCATTTTGTTTTAAGGACAGTTAAAGAAGCTTTTCAGTTTCATGAGGTCCCATTTATTGATTGTTGCTCTTTTTTTAAATTTAAGTTTATTTTATTAATTACACTTTATTCACTTTGTATCCCCTATAAGCTCCTCCCTTCTCCCCTCCTGGTCCCACCCTCCTCCCCACTTCTTCACGCATGCCCCTCCCCAAGTCCACTGATTGTTACTCTTAGGGCCTGTGCTGATGGTATTCCGTTCAGGAAGTTGTCTCCTGTGCCAATGAGTTGAAGGGTATTCCCCACTTTTTCTTCTAACCAATTTAGAATATCTCGTTTTATATTGAGGAATTTGATCCACTTGGACTTTAGTTTTGTGCAGGTTGATAAATACGGATCTATTTTTATTTTTCTGCATGTAAACATCCAGTTGGACCCGCACCATTTGTTGAAGATGCTGTCTTTTTTCCATTGAATGATTTTGGATTCTTTGTCAAAAATCGAGTATTCATAGGTGTGTGGGTTTATTTCTGAGTCTTCTATTTGGTTCCATTGATCCTCCTTTCTGTTTCTATGCCAGTACCAAGCAATTTGTTTACACAATAGAACACTACTCAGCAATTAAAAACAAGGAAATCATGAATTTTACAGGCAAATGATGGGATCTAGAAAAAAATCATCCCAAGTGAGGTATCCCAAAAGCAGCAAGACACACATGGTATATTCTCACTTATATAGACCTATAAGATAGGATATACATACTAAAATATGTACGCCTAAAGAAGATAAACAAGAAAGAGGTCCAGGGGTACAATGATCAATCCTCGTCTAGAAAGACAAAGAGGATGGACATTGGAAATAGGATGGACATTAGAAAACAAGTAAAAGGACAATAGCCTACCACAGAAGGCACCTGAAAGACTCTACCTAGCAGTGTATCAAAGCAGATGCTGAGACCCATAACCAAACTTTCAGCAGAGTGTAGGGAATCATATGAAGGAAGAAGGAATTAGTATATCCTAGAGGGGACAAGGAGCCCCACAAGATCCAAATATATCTGAGCCCAGGGCTCTTCTATGAGATTGTTTATCCAACCAACGACCATGCATGGATTAAACCTACAACTCCTGCTCAGATATAGCCCATGGTAGCTCACTATCCAAGAGGGTTCCCTAGTAAGGGGGACAGGAATTGTTTTTGACATGAACTCGTGAGTTTCCCCTCCTCCCTGAGGGAGGAGCAGCCTTGCTAGGCCACAGATAAGGACATTGCAACCATCCTGAAGATACCTGATAAGTGAAGGCCAGACAGGAGTGGAGGACACCCACTCTCGGTGGACTCGGAAGGGATCAGGAAGGAGATGAGGAAGGGGAGGATTGGAAGGGAAAGAGGGAGAAGGCTACAGCTGGGATACAAGTGAATATATAAAATTATTTAAAAATAAAAAAAATATTTCAAAAAATAAAAAATAAAAATAAAAACTGTACTCACCCATTGCTTGGGGTCCCACTTCTCTACAGCTGAATCAGTGAGACTTTGGTCCCCAGTTCAGTGATTCTTGTAATAAAACTCTCTTGCTCTTTCATCGAATCTGTCTCCTGGTGGTCTCCAGGGGTCTCATGATCCTGCCATAACACAGCCACTTCAGGGGTTACAAAAAAGGGATGGCAATGCAATTTCAGAAACAGCTTGTCTAATCAGCTAACTTCTACGTTTTGTCACTACATAATTTCTCTTCCCCCTTCCTATGGTACAGAATGCCCAACTTGAAGGATGTGATCTACATTCTCCTGAATTCTGTTGTGTGAGTGGTTATGTGCCCTGATCATTTTGTAGTCTGAACTTGATATGTCACCTCTCTGGCATTGATTAAATCTGCTGTAGCTGTGGAAGCTGTATAATCTTGTATTATTTATTTTTTTACAAAGATAATACTTACATATATACATATGTATATATGAATATGTATATATGAATACATATATTCTTACAATTTCATCATTAGCCTAACAAACTGCTGAGACCACCACACCTGGCTCTAATTTAAACTACTTTGCAGAAAAAACTATATACTTTGATGTTTGTTTATATTATTTTATTTTTGTATTTATTCATTTTACATCTCCATTGTATTCACCTCCCTCCTAACTTCTGGTTCCACCTCCTACCCATATCCTTCCATTGCCTCTCCCCTATTCCTCAGAAAAGGGGAGCCTCCTCCTCTCCATTCCCATGCCTATTAACCCACCTGATCTTATCAAGTCACACCAGGACTGAAGACATTTTCTTCCACTGAGACAAAACAACCAGATCATGATTAGAAAAAAGGCAACAGAGTTCATAGCAGAGATAGCCCACAGTCCCCTTACTGGGAACCAACATGAAGACTAAGAAGCCCATTGATTACATATGTGCAGGGGGCTCAGGTCCAGACCATGCATGGTCATTTGTTGGTGTTTCAATCTCTCTAAGCTCCCCTGGGCCCAGGTTCTTTGACTCTCTTGGTATTCATGTGGAGTTCTTGTATCTTCTTGGTCCTTCTATCCCTCCACACACCCCCTCCACAGGCATCCTAACCTCTACCTAATGTTTGCCTTTGCCTCTCAGCATCTGCTTCAATTGCTGCTGAGTGGAGCCTTCCAGAAGACAGGAAAAAAAGACACACACACAAAAAACAAACAAACAAACAAACACATAATTACCACCAGCTCCACAATAAAAGAAACTAATAATCATTGGTCATTAATACCTATCAGCATCAATGGAATCAGCTTCCCAATAAAAAGACACAGATGAACAAAGTGGTTGCAGAAATAGGATTCAACTTTCTGCTGCATTCACGAAACACACCTCTGCAACAAAGATGGACACTGTCTTAGGATAAAAAGCAGGGAAAAGGTTTTCTAAGCAAATGGACTCAAGAAGCAGACTGTAATACCCATCCTAATAGCTGACAAAATAGACTTTCAAACAAAATTAATCAAAATAGATAGGTAGAGATACTTCTTTCTCATCAAAAGAAAAATCCATCATGAGAACATTATAATCCTGAACATCTATGCTGCAAACACAAGGCCTCCTGCATTTGTAAAAGAAACATTAACACTTAAGTCATACATCTATTTCAACACCTTAATAGGGAGCCACTTCAACACCCTACTTTCACCAAGAACAGATCATTGAGACAGAAACTAAATAGAGAAATAATGACACATACAGAGGTCTTAAATCAAATGTACCTAAACGATGTATACAGAAATTTTCACCCAAACACAAGAGTATAACTTCTTCTCAGCACCTCAGGGAACTGTCTTCAAAATTGACCACACAGTTGGGCACAAAGCAAGCCTCAACAGATTCAAGAAGATTGAAATAATTCCTTATATCATATTAGACCACCATAGTCTAAAACTAGATCTCAAAAATAATAGAAAGAGCAAAAACCTAGCCATGCATGGAAACTGAACAACTCTCTACTCAGCAGTAGCTGGGTCAGGGAAGAAATAAAGAAAGAAATTAAAGACTACCTATAATTCAGTGAAAATGAAACAACTTACCCATATTTATGGGACACAATGAAAACAGTGCTAAGAGGAAGTTAATAGCCTTCATAAAGGAATTTGAGATGTCATATACAAGTAAATTAATGTACACTTGAAAGCACTAGAAGAAAAAGTACAGGCACACCCAAGAGGAAGGAGTAGACAACTGGAAATAATCAAACTCAGAGCTGAAATCAATAAATTAGAAACAAAGGGAGTAATTAAGAATCAATGAAGGAGCTGGTTTTCTGAGAAAATCAACAAGATAGAAAAACACTGAGCCAAACTAACTAAAAGTCAGAAATAAACTATCCAAATCAAGAAAATCAGAAATTAAATGAGGACTCTTTGGATTGAGGAAATCCAAAGTCAGTAGGTCCTACTTCAAATGCTTATATGCAACAAAATTTGAAAATCTAAATGAAATGGACAATTTTGTTGATAGATTCCATTTACTAAAATTTAATCAAGATCAGGTAAATAAATAGTCCTATATTTCCCAAGGAACTAGAAGCTGTCATCAAAAGTCTCCCACCCAAACAAATCCCAGGGCCAGCACAGAATTCTCCCAGGCCTTGAAAGAAGACCTAATTCCAATACTTTTCAAATTATTTCACACCACACACACACACACACACACACACACACACAGAGAGAGAGAGAGAGAGAGAGAGAGAGAGAGAGAGAAACAGAAGGAAAAATATCAAACTCATTCTGAGTCCACACTCACCTTGGTACCTAAAGTTCACAAAGACCCAACAAAGAAAGAGAATCCCATACCAATATCTCTTATGAACATTGATGCAAAAATACTCAGTAAAATATTTGCAAAAGGAATCCAAGAACACTTCAAAGTTATCATTTACTATCACCAAGTAGGTTTCATTCCAGGCATGCAGGGGTGGCTCAGTATACTGAAATCCATCAACGTAATCCACCATATTAAAAAAAAAAAAACTGAAAAAACAAACACACAAACAAACACATGGTCATCTCCTTAGATGTTGAACAAACATTTGACAAAATCCAATGCCTGTTAATGTTTAAAGTCATGGAGAGATCAGAGATACAAGTTACATACCTGAACACAGTAAAGGCAATATACAACAAGCCTATAGCCAACATCAAAATTAAAGGAGAGAAACTTAAGTCCATCCCACTGAAATCAGGGAAAAGGCAAGGCTTCTCACTCTCTCTGTATCTCTTAAACGTAGTTTGGAAGTCATAGCTAGAGCAATAAGAAAACTAAAGGAGCTCAAGGGGATACAAATTGGAAAACGGAATGGTCAAAGTATCATATTTGCAGATGAAATGATAATATACATGAGTGACCCCAAAAATTCAACCAGAGAACTCCTTCAGCTGATAAACATCCTCAGCAAAGTGGATACAAAATTAACTAAAAAAAATAAAATAAAATAAAAAAATCAGAAAGCCTTCAGAACACAAAAGACAAATAGGTTGAGAAAGAAATGGGGAGGGGCATCGTTCACAATAGCCACAAAACAAAAAACAAAACAAAACAAACAAAAAAAACAAACAAAAAAACACATAATCTATCTTGGTGTAACTCTAGCAGAGCAAATGAAATACTTGTATGAAAACAAACAAACAAACAAAAAAAAAAACCCTTCAAGTCTCTGAAGAAAGAAATTGAAAAAGATATCAGAAGATGGAAAGATCTTCCATGTTCATGAATTGGTAGGATTAACATAGTAAAAATGGCCATTCTGCTAAAAGCAATATGCAAATTCAATGCAATTTCCATCAAAATGCTAACACAATTCTTTATAGACCTTGAAAGAAAAATTTTCAACTTTATATGGAAAAACAAAAACCTCAAAGTAGCTAAAACCATCCTTGTCAAAAAAAAAAAAAAAAAAAAAAAAGAACTTCTTGAAAGTATCTCCAGCCCTTATCTCAAGTTGTACTATGAAGCAACACTAATAAAACCTGCATGGTATCAACATAGAAACAGACAGAAGGATCAGTGCAATCAAATATATGACCCAGAAATAAACCCACACCTACATATCCCTCAACCAAAGAATGGATACAGAAATTGTGTACATTTACACAATGGAATACTAATCAGCAATTAAAAATAAGGAAATCATGAAGCTTGCAGACAAATGGATGGAATTAGATAAGATCATCCTGAGTATAGTAACCCCGAAGTAGAAAGAAACACATGGTATACACTCACTTATAAATAGATATTAGACATATAATATAGGATAAACATACTAAAATTTATAGACCTAAAGAAGCTAAACCTTCAAAAGGGAAACACCAGAAGTGGTAGAAGAGAGGTAACAGGACTGGAGCCTACCACATACGTCCTCTAAAACACCTCAACCAGCAGAGGATTGAAGGAGATGCAGAGACTCACAGCCAAAGTTTGGACAGAATGCAGGGAGTCTTATGGAAGAAGGGGGATATAGAAGGACCCAGAGGTGACAGGAGTCTTACAAGGAGACCAATAAATAAATAAAGAAAGAAAGAAAGAAAGAAAGAAAGAAAGAAAGAAAGAAAGAAAGAAAGAAAGAAAGAAAAACAGGACCCAGGGGCCTCTTTAGAGACTGATGGATCAAGAAAAGATCATACATAGACAAGTCCTAGACCCCTGCTCAGATGTAGCCCATAGACTGCTCAGTCTCCATGTGGGTTCCCTAGTAAGGGGAAAAGAGACAGTTTCTTACAAGAACTCTGTTGTCTGCTTCTTGATCACTTCACCCTGGTGGACTGACCTAGCCGGCACACAGAGAAAGACAATGTAGGGAAACTTGATGGGATGTGATAGGCTAGGGTCAGATATCAGTGGACTAGAGAGGGATGGGGGAAACAGAAAGAGTGAGGGTCAGACTGGGAGTAGAGGGAGGGGACTATAACAGGTATACAAAGTGAATAATAATAAGTGTTGCTGTGATCATGGTGTTTGTTTTAGTAATAAAACCATAACTAACACTCAATATAACTTTGTTTTCTGCTTACTAATTAATTGCTATATGTCTAATATATGTTATATATGTCAATAAAACATAATACACTACATATCATATATATAATTTAAAATATATTAATTCATAAAATATTATTATAATAGCATAACTATATTTACTATCCAAAATGCAAAAAATACTTTAATATATATTTATATCTAATTATATTTTCAAAATAAATGATCAAATATCAAACTTAGGAAAGCCTGGTGGCACAGGCCTTTAATCCTAGCACTCAAAGAGGCAGAAGCAGGGCGATTGCTGTGAGTTCCAGGGCAGCCTGATCTACAAATTGACTCCTGGAAAGCCAAGGCAACAGAAAAATGTCCTAGCTCAACAAACCAACCTCCCCAATTCCCTCCCCAAAAAAAGCAAAAACAAGAAAGGATATCTTGAAATTTTCAGAGCAATAGTTGGAATTATAAAAAATTATCCTGAGTGAGGTAAGTGAAGCCTAAAAAGACATGCATGATATGTACTCACTTATAGGTGGATATTAGCCATAAAATATAGGATATCATGTTACAATCTACAGAACCAAAGATAAATTACAAGGAGGGCTTAAGAGAGGATGCTTGAATCTCTCTTTGATGGGGAAATAAAATAGACATAGGTGATGGATCAACGGATGCATCTGGGTAGGAGGGAGGATGGGGAGGAGAGCAGGGATGAGGAGAAGGATTAGAGTTGGGGAGAGGTTCTGGTGAGAGAATGAAAATGAGAGATGGGAGTATTCACTGGTATTTGCTATGCTTTAAGGAGGGAGCCTAGCATAACTCCTCTGAGAGGCTTCATCCAGCAGCAGATGGAAACAGATGCAGCAACCACAGCCAAACATTAGACAGTGCTCAAGGAGTCCTGTGGAAGAGTTGAGGGAACAACTGAGGGAGGCAGAAGCTTCATGGTCTCTACAAGAACATCTACAGAGTCAAGTAACCTGGGCCTATTGGGGCGGGGGGGACAACCAACCAAAGAGTATTCATGAACTGTTACTAGGTTCACTGCACATATGTAGCAGATATGCATCTTGGTCTTCATATGAATTCCCCAACAACTTGATCGGGGTCCTCTCTGACACTGATGCCCCCCACTGGATCCTGTTCTTCTAGCTGGGCTTCCATGTCATGCCTCAGGGGAGAGAATGTGCCCAGTCCTTCAGTTACTTAGTGTGTCGGGTAGGTTTGTATCTGAGGATGGGAGGGGGGAGACATTCCCCTTCTCTGTGGAGACCTGTTGGGGAGGTTCAGGAGGGGTGTGTGAGTGGAGGGACAGGGAAGACAGAACAGGAGCTTCAACTAGGATGTAAAGTGAATAAAGACTATTTTTTTAAAAAAAATAAATAAAATTAGATTTACTATCAGAATAACTGAAATATATCTTCAGTTTAAATAGCTTTACCACAGCTGCACTGGATATTAGAAGACTACTTTTTAAAAAGAGAGATATATAAACTTTGAATTATTTATTTACTTTGTATATGTTTAATGTATTTGAATGTACTTGCAAATATTTTGAGTATTATAGTATTAATCAGGGATTCAGAAACTTTTTAAGACCTGTGTTTTTAGTATTTCCTTCTTTCAAGTTGGCAGATGAATAAAAAGGATAATAAAATTATAATAAAGCTCCTAGAAGCAAAGATAATTTTTCTAAAAGTACATGCCTAGAAGTTAATATCTCTACTTCTTGTGGAAAGTTTGGTGAAATAGTTCTATATTAGTGAAGCATGTATTACCCATTTGAGAAGATTTTTCACTTGGCAAAATGTATAGATTCTAATTCTTTTGCCACACACTGCATGAGAGCTGCCTTGGAAAAAGTTGTCTTAGCTTGAAAGCTGAAGTGGCTCCTTGGGGCAGTGAAGCTAGAGATTTGTCAGTTAATTTCCCTTCTTGCAGCAAATGGAATTTCATTCTTGAAGGGAAATCTGAGTGGCATATTTCCATGGCTGTTACAAATTGAAAGTTGCGTATAAGAAGCCTTAGAACCGCTTATCTGCTGGACAGGATGAAAGTAGAAAAGACTGGAATAGATTTGGCAACATAGAAGTATTTGATGACGAAGGGTGATTTTAAGATCTTGGTGTATAAGAATTATTCTTTAAAAAGACAAACAATGGTTGGTGAGATAACTTGGAAATGCAACACTTTCAACTTGGGTTTAATCCCTGGAACAGATGTAAAGGAAGGAGATAAATGAACTCCACAAAATTGTCCACTGACTTCCACGTGTGCACTGTACCTTCACCTCCCTCTGTCTCTCTCTTTCTCTCTTTCCCACTCCCCCCCCAACACACACACTCAAGATGTGCTTGCTGGGCATGGTGGAAGATGCCTTTAATTTCAGGGAAGCAATGGAAGACAAATCTCTGGGCATTTGACAGCAGCCTGAAATATATAGTGAGTTCCAGGGTAGCCAGGGATATATAAAGAATTCATGCCTCAAATTTTAGAACAATAATAATGATAATTTCAAAAGAAGATACACCAGCATGGATTAAAATATATGCATAAAGGAAGGGTGGGAACTTGCAATACACTGGCAGTAAAGTAAGCAAAGAAGGTGTAGCAGAAGTGGCTTATTGGCTTAAGGATACATGTGATCAGTTTTTAAAAGACCATATGATACTGTGAGAAAAGGGCCTCTACCACAAATGGATCTACTCCATTGTGAGAAGTGATTTTTTATTTTAATTTTTATATTAATTATAGTTTATTCACTTTGTATCCCAGCTGTAGCCCTCTCCCTCAGTCCTTCCTAATGCCACCCTCCCTCCCTCATCTCCTTCCATGCCCCTCCCCTCCACTGACAGGGGTGGTCCTCTTCCCTTTCCATCTGACCCTAGCCTATCAGGTCTCATCAGGACTGGCTGCATTGTCTTCCTTTGTGGCCTAGTAAGGTTGCTCCCCCCTCAGGAGGAGGTTATCAAAGAGCCAGCCACTGAGTTAATGTCAGAGACAGTCCCTGTTCCCCTTGCTAGAGAATCCACTTGTATATTGAACTGCCATGAGCTACATCTGAGCAGGGATTCTAGGTTATCACTGTGCATGGTCCTTTGTTGGAGTATCAGTCTCAGAAAAGGCCCAGATATTTTGCTTTTGTTGCTCTCCTTGTGGAGCTCCTGTCTCCTCCAGGTCTTTCTATCTCCCCCTTCTTTCATAAGATTCCCATAAGATACCCAAAGTTTAGCTATGAATCTCAGCATCTGCTTTGATATCCTGATGGGTAGAGTCTTTCAGAGACCCTCTGTAGTATGTTCCTGTCCTGATTTAAGTACAGGGTTTTGAGAAATCATCAAAACCAGAACATACATTTAGAGAAGAGAAAAAATTAAATCCTAGACTAATGTATAGAATAGATATTTACTGTAAATTGGTAGAAATAATTTTTACAATAATGGGAGAAAAGATGAAAATTAGACCAAAATGGTGTGTTTATTGGCAGTAAGATAAGGAAGTTTCAAATATGTACCTTGCAACTTTTAAAACTTTTTGATGTACAATAGTGATCTGTGAGAATAGAATCCAATTATTGTCACAAAAAGTGAGGTAGCAAGCAAAAAAAGCAAAGGGGAGTTTGCATTGAGGCTTTGTGCAGAGCAGGGACTACATAAAAGCACATCTAGTCCAGGTTTTCACATTCTGCAATGCTTTATAAGTAGAAGGTAATGGAAGCAAGGAAATCAGAAATTTGTGACTGCATGCTGTGTTTGAGGGAAAAAGATTCAAATTCGTGTGTCTGCAAAGCCCAGGAATTTTAAAGCAAATGACATTAACACAATTTAATTGAAGGAGATGAGATGGCTACTATAAATAGTAAAATAGGAATTTCAACAACAAGTAACTTTTTTTTTTGTTGTAAAACAGGAGATGGAAGGCTGAGTGCAATGGAGAAAAACATCATTAGAAATAAGAACACCAGAACTGTGGGGTCATCTTCCAAAATAACAGCAGTAGACGATGGAATACAATTTGTTTTCCAGTATCTGAAAAAATTAAGAAGTGAAGCAGAATGGAAGAGAATGGCAAAATTTAGGCACCAATCAGGTAATAGATGGCATTTGAGATAAGTAATATTGCATATATTTTGAAACAATGATGAAGATGTTTACTGTCTTCAACAGCTTTTTATGGGAAAGAAGTTGTGGAATGGAATGCATAAACCAGGTAGGGATGGCAAAGATCACCACATTCTCTTGTTGCTCATGGTCTCATGCCCAGTCTATGAGATCAGTGGCAAGATAAAAAAATAAATAAATAAATGCTATCATGGTAATACCGTGAGGCCAAAAGATTTTATGGATATAGAGTTTGCAGAAAAAAAAAATGCAATGTTTGTGTGAGCTATCAAATTTTCAAGCTTATTTATTCCATATGTTCATGAAAGAGAAGGCAGAGACCTGTAAAAATTAACTTCTTAAGTACAAATCTCTTGTTGCCAACAAAGTCTAAACTACTGACTTTAAATAACTTATTCTGCAATAATGGAATTTTACTGAGCTATACATGGTAGTTGTGCATGTGTGTGCTCATTGAAACAAAGACAGTTAACTACCATTTTTGTACTTTGATGCATAAAACCATGACATGACCAAAATATCAATACTGTAACCACAATATGAAAAATCTTGCAACAGGTTTCATTTTAACGGTATTATCTGCCTGAAAGGATTCTTTTCAAGATGAAAGAAACCGAGAAGAAAACAATGTTCTTATTTGCAGTGCGGAGACTGAGCAAAGCAACATTACCTCTATAAATAATCACTCAGGAAATTCTCAGAAGCTGGTCTGCCTCCAGTCCACTGTCACAGTTTATTGGCTAATCAGCAAAGAATTGGAATCTTGATTGGCTTTATTTGTTGTCTGATTGAAACACTGAGATAGGAAGTAGTAGACAGATTAATTAATTTGTGCTGGGAAATCCAAAGTTAATCTAAAGAATGCTGTCAGTTTGATTGATAGCTGAGTGAGAGAGCTAGTCTTTAAAAACCGCCATGAGTCATCACATGGTGACTCATAAATACAACGTTTTGTCTGTTTAACTGACTGAATACTACTGAGTGCTACTGGATTCTGATATTTCTGTGTGCATAGATATTATTTACGTGTTTTAAATCTGGTCATTGAGACTTGACAAAGACTACAAATTATTTAAGAAAAGCAACTAAATTTCTAAATACTAATATGTATAAGAGGTATATATATATATACACACGTTTTTAAGATGTATATAGCCTGCCAAGTAATTTATTTTACAAATCTGTCATACTTTCTAATTTTAATCATGGCAAAATGGTTTTTTTTTTCTTCAAGAAAAAAACCAGAACTTTTTTGCTTATTTAATCTCTAGAATAGGCAAAAACAAACAAAGAAACAGAACAAAACAAAACATGACAATCTAATAACCTCAGCCTGGATTAATGGTTTCTTCTTAAGCATTATAGAGAAATGTGAAAAAAATATTAAGTCTTCATAAGTTAGATTTGTTTTCTTAAAATTTTACCATGTTTAGTATTAACATGTCAGGCTAAGATGCATTTTCTCATGAACACAAAATGGAAAGAAGCATGAAATACTGATTCATTGTTTCTACAACGACAGATATTTTCCTTTATTATATATGTGAGAGAAAAGGTTTCTAAATATTGCAGTTACTTTTTGCAGTGACTCATGTGTAATAAAGCAAGTGGTAAACCTATATGACAAGAACTTCATTTTTCTCTACAAAGAAAAAATACACCAAAATGGCAGCTAAATTCTGAGCACCTATACCCCAAATGCAAAGACACCCACATTTATAAAAGAAACATTACTAAAGATTAAATAACATATAGAATCCCACAAAACAATAGTGGGAGACATCATCATCCCGCTCTCACTAATGGATAGATCATTAAGACAGAAACCAAAAGGAAAAATAATGAAATTAACAAACATGATGAATCTGATAGATATCTACAGAACATTTCATCCCAACACAAAAAAATGTATATTATTCTCAGCACCTCACAGAAGCTTCTGCAAAAATGACTATACACTTGGTCACAAAGCAAGCCTCAACAGAAACAAGAAGATTGAAATAACTCTTTATATCTTGTAAAACCTTTATGGATTAAGCTGGACTTCAACAACAGAAACAACCCAAAGCCTACAAATTCATGGAAACTGAACAACTCCAAACTCCATGACTACTGGGCCAGGGAAGAAATATAGAAAGAAATTTAAAACTTTCAGGAATTCAATGAAAATTAAGGCAGAACATACCCAAATGTATAGGACACAATAAAATAAATACTAAGGGAAAAATTCATAGCACTAAGTGCCTTCATGAATAAATTGGATAGTTCTCATACTAGTGATTCAAAAGCAAACACAAAATCTCAAGAGCAAAATGAAGCAAACATACCCAAGAGTAATAGATAGCAGGAAATAATAACTTAAAGCTGAAATCAATAACTTAGAAACAAACAATATTTTAGAACAATACAAAGAATCAATGAAACCAAGAGCTGGTTCTCTGAAAAAAATAATCAACAAGATAGATAACCCCTAGGCAAATTATCAAATTAACAAAATCTGAAATGAAAAATGATCCTGAGGAAAGATTCATTGAAGAGATATGGTGAGAGTGGGTGGCCATATCATGTCCGTGAGTTTAGTAGAGTTGTTTTGGATTTCTCTACATTTAATTTTATGTTGGCTATTGGAATGCTGTATATTGCTTTTATAAACCCTGAACAAAGAATCATTATTAGGTATTACTTCAAAAGCCTATATTCCACAAATTTGGAAAATATAAAGGAAATTGGCTATTTTGTTGACAGATTTCACTTACCAAAGCTAAATCAAAATCAGGTAGACAGGAAAACAGTCCTATAACCCCTAAGGAAATAGAAGCAGTCATCAAAATTCTCCCAACCAAATAAATCCATGGCCATATGGTTTTAGCACAGAATTCTACCATACTTTTAAAAAAGAGCTAACACCAATACACTTCAAACTATTCCACAAAATAGGAACAGAAAAGAATATTGCCAAACGTTGTATGAGGCCACAATCACCCTGATATATGAACTATGAAAGATTTAAAAAGAAAGAGAATATCAGAAAAATTTCCCTAATAAACATTGATGCAAAAATGTTCAAAAAAAGATCCAGCTATACCACTGCTAGGCATATATCCAAAAGATGCTCAAGTACACAACAAAAACATATATGCTCAACCATGTTTGTAGCAGCTTTATTTGTAATAGCCAGAAGCTGGAAATAGCCCAGATGCCCCTCAGTTGAGGAATGGATACAGAAAATGTGCTACATCTACACAATGGAATATTAGTAAGCAATGAAAAACAAGGATATCATTTATTTTTGCAGGTAAATGGTGGGAACTGGAAAAGATCATCCTGAGTGAGGTATCCCAGAAGCAGAAAGACACACAGGGTATATACTCACTCATAAGTGCATACTAGACATATAATATAGGATAAAGAACTAAAATCTGTACACCTAAAGAAGTTAATTAGGAAGGAGTACTCTGGCTAAGATGTTCAATCCCCATTCAGAAAGGCAAAGAGGATGGACATCAAAGGAGGAAGAAAAGAGGGAACAGGACAGGAGCCTACCACAGAGGGCCTCTGAAAGGCTCTACCCTGCAGGGTATCAAGGCAGATGTTGAGACTCATAGCCAGACTTTGGGCAGAGTACAGGGAATCTTATGAAAGAAGTGGAGATAGTTAGACCTGGAGAGGACAGGAGATCCACAAGGACAGTGACAGAGCTTAAAAGTCTGGGCACGGGGGTCTTTTCTGGGACTGATACTCCAGCCACGGACCACTCATAGAGATGGCCTGGAACCCCTGCACAGAGGTAGCCTATGACAGTTCACTATCTAAGTGGCCTCCATAGCAATGGGGACAGGGACTATCTCTTTACATAAACTGATTGGCCTGCTCTTTGATCACCTCCGCCTGAGGGGGGAGCAGCCTTGCCAGGCCACAGAAGAAGACAATGCAGCCACTCCTGATGAGACCTGATAGACTAGGGTAAGAGGGAAGGGAAGGAAGACCTCCCTTTTCAGTGGACAGGGAGAGGGACATGGGTGGGGAAGATGGAGGGTGGGATTGGGAGGGGAGGAGGGAGGGAGGTCCAAGGGGGATACAAAGTGAATAAACTGTAATTAATAATAATAAAAATAATTTAAAAAATTCTCATCATTAAAAAAAAAAAAAAAAACCTACTCACAAACCAAATCCAAGAACATATCAAACACACTATCTACCACAACTAAGTAAGATTCATTCCAGGGATGCAGGAATGGTTTAACATTAAAAGTCCATCAATATAATCCATAATAAAAACAGACTGAAAGAAAAAAAAACCATGATCATCTCATTAGATAATGATTAGATTAGGAGCAAAAGCCTCTGACTTAATCCAATAACATTGTATTATAAAAGTCTTGGAGAAATCAGGTATAAAACACCCTTACTAAACATAATAAAATTAATATACAGCAAGCGAAAAGCCAACATCAGATTAAGTGGAGAGAAAATCAAGACAATTCCACTAAATTAGGGGAGAATACAAGGCTACCCACTCTTGGTTTATCTCTTCAATATAGTACTTGCAATTTTATATTCAGTAATGCAGGTAAAAAAGATCAAGTGGAAACAAATTAGAAAGGAAGAAGTCAAAATATCCCTATCTGCAGATGATATAATAGAATCCATAAATGACCTCAAAAATTCTACCGGAGAACTGATAAACACCTTCAGCAAAGTATCTGGATACAAAATTAACTCAAAAAAAGTCAGTAATCCTCCTTTAAACAAGTGTCAAAGGGGCTGAGAAAAAAATTAGGGAAACAATACCTAAATACAAAATACCTTTTGGTGTATTTTTCCTTTGATGAGTATGAAGTGTCCTTCTCCATCTTCCTATTATTATTATTATTATTAATTTTCATTGAAAGTCTATTTTATTAGATACTAGGATGGCTACTCCAGCTTGCTACTTGGGTCCATTGGCTTGGAAAATATTTTTACAGCACTTCACTTTGATGTGATTATCTAATTACTGAGTTGTGCTTCTTGTGTGCAGCAGACAGATGGATCCTGTCTTCGCATCCATTCTGTTGGCCAGTGTCTTTCTTATTGGGTGGTTGAGGTCACTGATATTGAGAGATATTAATTACCAGTGGCTGTTAATTCCTGTTATCTTAATAACAGTGGTGGTACAGTATGTGTGGTGTGTACATGCGTCCTGTCTTTTTGTTTTGCTAATGTGGCGTTATTTATTCTCTGATTTTCAGGGTATAGTTAACTATCTTTTGGAGTTTTCATTCTAGTACTTTTTGTAGGGCTGAATTTGTGGATACGTACTGTTTAAATTTGTTTTTGTCATAGAATATTTTGTTTTCTTCCTCTATGATGATTAAACGCTTCACAAGGCTGACATCTCTAATTGTCTCTTATTGTCTGTTAAATATCTGCTGAGGCCCTTCTGGATTTTAGAGTTTCTGGTAAGAAGTCAGATAGAATTCCTTTTGATCCACTTTCATATGTGAGTTGGCCTTTTTTACCTTGCAGTTTTTAATAGTCTTTCTTTGTTCTGTACATTTAATATTTTGATTATTCTGTGGAGGGAGGATTTTCGTTTCTGCTCCAATCCATTTGGTGTTCTTGTATGTTTATAGGCATCTTGTTCTTTAGGTTGGGGAAATTTTCTTCTATTATTTTGTTGAAAATATCTGGGCTTAGGAATTGGGAATTTTTTTTCCTTCTTTTATTTCTACTAATCATATTCTTGATCTTATCATAGTGGCCCAGATTGCTTGTATCCTTTGTGCCAGGATTTTTTTTTTTTTTTGGTTTAACATTTTTCTTTGACTGATATATTGATTTCTTCACTTGTATGAGATTCTCTCTTATATTTCTTCTATTCTATTGGTGATGTTTGTGTCTATAATCCTGTTCTCTTCCAAAAATTTTCTGTCTCCATGATTGCCTCAGATTGTGTTTTTTTTAATTGTTTCTATTTCCTTTTTTAAGTCTTGAACAGTTTTATTCATTTTCTTATTCATTCCTGTTTAATTGTATTTTCATGTTTCTTTACGGGATTTATTCAATATAGTCACTTTTTTATTGTATTTTCCTGTATTTATTTGAGGGATTTATTTTCTTCCCTTAAGGTTTCTATCAATTTTAAAACCTCAGATTTAATATACTTTCATTGTGCTTCAGATGTGATAACATCTCCAGGTAGGAGAGCTGATTTCCAGCCGTATCACATGAACCTGGGTTTTGTTGCTGGTATTCTTACACTGACCTCTAGCCATCTGCTTGTCTCTGGTGTAAGCATCTCTGTGTTTCCTCTGCTTACTGTGTCTCATACGGGTCAGGCAGATCATGAGTAGGTAGAGAGGGCTCTAAGCTTAATACTGCTCAGGTCTCTGACAGGCCTCTTTGGTGTGGCAGAGGATATGGGTCAGAGCCTGTGTATAGCTTACCTCTGCTGGCTGTGTGACATGTGGGTTAAGCAGGTCAGGAATCAGCAATGGAGAAGGCTATTAGCTGAATGTTCTATTTTGTTTTCCTTTGACTCTATTACTTTAGCTTGCTTTGTCATATTCTGTTGTGTTTGTTTTTGTTTCTATTATTATTATGTTCCCTGTTTATGTTATTGGATTAGTATCCTTCAGAAGTCCATTTGGTTTACAATGTGTGACACAATAGGGTCAAGAAGGAAGAAGAGGTGGGAAATATTTGTTGATGTAGAGGAAGTTAAATTTGTAATCAGAATAAATTATGTACAAAATTATTTTCAAAAAAATGATTATAAAATGTTACTTCAAAAGCTTATAAATGAATAAATTATAAATTGGGAAAATAGGGTTCTTTATCATACTGTTTTTATCTTTGAATTTTCTCAAAGGTTTCCTCTTCATCACAGGTTTGAACAGTTAGAATAAAGTATGTTGCACTTTTGTGAGAAAATTTTTTCATATGTCCAGTCTGAAGTGTGTTTTTATTAACCTTCTATAGAACTTTATTCTTAGTAACAGGTAGGCTCCTCCCGGAAGCTGTGTCCGGAATCTGGAAGCCACTGTACCCTTGTTCTTATGAAGTTCCATTCTTATCATGACTCTCATCCTGAAAAATCTTGTCCATACTGATTGTCCTTTCCTGCCTCTCAAGGAGTCCTTTCTTTTGTTGTCTGATATCTCTTCTCTAGGTACCAAAAATTCATGCTTCACTCATTTACACTTATTTGGATATTTTACTTATTTGGAGAAATAATTGTCTCCCATATTTCATCTTGATTGAAAAGAAAATATCAAATTGTTTTATTATATATATATAACACAAACGTTTTTGTTTTGTTTTCTTTATTTCAACCTGTTAAAAAGCAACTTTGTGCTCCCTCCACCTCGGCACAGCAGCACAGCAGCACAGCTGACTTGTCTTTCTCAGAGCAGACCTAACTGCCTGAGGTATACAGCCGCTGGGGCAGAGCTCCAAGCCCTTTAGCGGCAGGCAAAGATCAGCAGTATGTGTCCCGGAGTCCCAGATCCGCGCGGCGGCTACACCATCCCCCCAGGGCCCGAGTCTGCTGGACGCCATACTAACTCCGTAGGATCACCATCAGTGACAGTACAGCCAGCCCAATCCCACAGTGACAGAGAATACGCCATATATTCACCAAAACCAGGCAGAAACGTCATACAACCTAGATACACCAGGTGCTGGGCCTCCCAAGCTTGGAGAGCACAGTGAAGAGACCCCAGGACTTCCCAGAAAGCATTGGGACTAGCGACCCAGTCACCAGTTACAGTGGGACTTGGCGGCGGGGCAGCACTGAGCTGTCGGGACACAACAGCCCTCCAGTTTATGACTAACCAGGGCCAAACCAAAGAACAGAGAGAGCCTGGTTACGCTGTTCACCACTGACATGACCACCCTGAAATCTCCAGGGGCAGCAAGACCTCAGAATCTGGCAGTGACAGCAGCGCAGAACTGGCGGGGCACATCTAAGAAGCAGGGCCAAACCAGAGAGCAGAGGCCGGACTCCACTATCTCTGCCAAGTGACCTGCATGTAAGTGAGTGCACCCTTGAGAATCTGCAGATCCCCAGACCCTGGGTTTACTAAAACAGAAGCCAGGCATCGA
>REGO01000149.1:905571-966981 GCA_010120015.1 Rhombomys opimus
AAAAAAAATAGGTTTTACTACAAAAGCCTATATGTCACAAAATTTGAAAACATAAATGAAATGGACAATTTTCTTGATACATTCTGTTTACCAAAATTAAATCAATATCAGGTAGAAAGATTGAATATTGCTTTTCAAGACAAATGGGATGGACAGGGGAAGTAAGAGAAAACAAGTAAGAGACAGAAGCCTACCTCATAGGGCCTCTGAAAGACTCTACCTTGCAGTGTATCAAAACAAAGGCAAGACTCATAAACAAACCTTCGGCAGAGTGCAAGGAACCATATGAAAGAAGGGGGAGTTAGTATGACCTAGAGAGGACAGGAGCTCCATAAAATATATCAGGGCACAGGGGCCCTCTATGAGACTGTTGCTCCAACCAAGGACCATGTAAGGATATAACCTAGAACCCCTGCTCAGATGTAGACCATGGTAGTTCAGTGACCAAGTGGATTCTCTAATAAGGGGAACAGAGACTATTTCTGACATGAACTCAATGACTGGCTCCTTTACCTCCAAGGGAGGAACAGACTTGCTAGGCCACAGAGGAGGACATGGCCGCCAGTCCTGAAGATACCTGATAAGCTAGGGTCAGATGGAAGGGGAGAAGGACCTCCCCTAGCAGTGGACTTGAAAAGGGGCAGGGAGGAGATGAGGAAGAGAGGGTGGTATTAGGAGGAAATGAGGGAGGGAGCTAAGGCTGGGATACAAAGTAAATAACCTTTGATTAATATAAAAAAATAAAAATTAATAAAAATCAAAACAAAACAAACAAACAGAAAAGAACTCAAGGAGTTAAATAGCAACAAATTATGTAATGTAATTAAAAATGGGGTACAGGGCTAAAAAGAGAATTCACAATAGAGAATACTGAATGGCAGAGAAACACTTAAAAAAATGCTCATTGTCCTTAGTCATCAGGGAAATGCAAATCAAAACCACTCTGACATTTCCACTTAATGCATCAGAACAGCTAAGATCAAAAACTCCAGATTTTGAGAATACATTCTGGAGAGGATGTGGAGAAAGGGGAACCCTCCTCCACTGCTGGTGGGGGTGAAAAATAGTGCAACCACTTTGGAAATCAATCTGGTGCTTTCTCTGACAATTAGGAATAGTGCTTCTTCAAGACCCAGCAATACTACTCCTAGGCATATATCCAAAATATACTCAAGTACGCAAGGAAGACATTTGATCAACTGTGTTCATAGGAGCTTTATTTGTAATAGCCAGAACCTGCAAACAACCCAGATATCCTTCAACTGAAGAATGGATACAGAAAATGTGGTATATTTTACAATGGAATACTGCTTGGTGGTTAAAAATAAGGAAAGTATGTAATTTGCAGACAAATGGTGGCATCAGGAAAAGATCATCCTGAGTGAGGTATCCCAGAAGCAGAAAGACTCACACAATATTTCTGTTATAAGTGGATATTTGACATATAATATAGGATAAACGTTCTGAAATCTGTACACTTGATGAAGCTAAGAAGGAGGACCCTAAGTAAGATGCTCAATCCTCACTCAGAAAGGTAAAGGGGATGGTCATTGGAAGAGGGAGAAAATAGGAAACAGGACAGGAGCCTACCACAGATGGCCTCTGAAAGACTCTACCCAGCAGTGTATCAAAGCAGATGCTGAGGATCATAACCAAGCTTTGAACAGAGTATAGAGAATTTTATGAAAGAATGGGAAGATAGAAAGACCTGGAAGGGATAGGAGCTCCACAAGGATAGCAACAGAACCAAAAAAAATCTGGGCACAGAGGTCTTTTTTGAGACTGATCCTCCAACCAAGGACCATTCATGGAGATAACCTAGAACTCCTGCTCAGAGGTACCTCACAGCAGCTCAGTATCTAAGTGGGTTCCCTAGTAAGGGGAACAGGGACTGTATCTGACATGAACTCAGTGGCTGGCTCTTTGATTACCTAGCCCTGAGGGGGAGAGCAGCTGTACCAGGCCACAGAGGATGACAATGTAGCCAGTCCTGATGATACTTGATAGGCTAGGTTTAGGCGGGAGGGGAAGAGGACCTCTCCTTTCAGTGGATTCAGAAAGGGGAATGGGGAGGAGATGAAGCATAGAGGGTAGGATTGTAAGGAATAAAGGAGGGGACTATAACTGGAATACACAGTGAATAAGATGTAATTAATATTAAACAATTAAAAAAATAAAATTAAAAAAAGAAAGGAATTGGACCAAAGAAGCCTGATTTTTTCCAATAGCCATGCTGGAGTGCTATCCTAAAACAAGAGGTGCAGCCCACAACTTGTAGGTTTATGCTAAGCTTTGGTTTTGGACTCTGCAACTGCTTTTCGTAATCTCTGTACTCATAATAAAACTTCTACCGAATGTTTGTCCTTCTATGATGTTAAATTGTAGTCATGCAGTAAATAAATAATACTTTGCATTTGAAAAAACAGGTTTATTTTGCTAATGTAGTTGTCTGACTAGAATATCTACCAATATGAGCTTTGTATCATTTTCCCATGGACTAATAAAGCAATGTATTAAATTCATTTTCATTATGATTAATATTTTAAGGATTTACTGATGTGGACAGGGGAACTCTCATAAGATTATTTCCCTACATGAAAAGCTAATCAATAGCTGCTAATAGTGTAAGACTCAGTCTTATACTAACCTAAGAGGGATGAGCCATCTGATAAATTATCCAGTCCCACTTAGGATGGTCAGCTGTAAACCCATATTCATGAGCAGAACTAAGTGGACTCAGTATGGTATGTGTGTGTTTGTGTTTGTGTGTGTGTGTGTGTAAAACAATAAAAAATAAGTTAGTAGTGGATAATATAGAGGGATATGGATGGGGAATAGAAAGGTGGAAATGATGCAAATACAGTATTCATATATGAAATACTTTAAAAAACAAAATTTAATTAAAACATTACATAGATTTAATCTATTATATAAGACTGTTATGAGCAGAATAGTGTGAACATAAATGATTAAGAACAGTAACACAACAGAGTTTAAAAGATTTTGTATAGAGAAAGCCTTCTCAATCAGTACTACTACTGAGGAGACAGGAAAGTAAATCCAGGAATTGAAGGGCAATTGGTTTCAGTACTGACAATCTTCATATAATAATGAACACACTATGTAAACATTTAAATAGCAAACAAAACTTTAAAACAATGTTACCTAGTCAATAAAAACTGCAAGAACCTAACAGCTTTTCCTCCTGCTTGTTTAATTTTGAAAAAAAAAAAAAAAAAGAAGAAGAAGAAAGCATGAATAAGATACACTCTGCTGAACTGTAACAAACACACAAAGTAACCACTACACAGAGTGAAACAACAGATCAGGGCTAGAGAATACATAGACACAATCTGTGTGTTTCCTTTAGTCCCCAAAAGAGCAGCCAGTTCACAGATGTAACTTAAAAACTGTTCTGAAAGAATCATAGCTTGTTAGAGACCTGGGACATTGAAACACATTTTTCCCTTATAGTCTCTTTATCAGAGAGAATGGAAGCTCAGAAAACCCAAATTTATGCAGTTGTGCTACTCTAAGTTATTTCTCACAAAGGTTTCGCTCCAGTCCTCAGAGACATTTGAACAAACAAATGGTAAAAACAAGAATGGTAATAAAGATTCCTGCGTTAGTGCACTATAAATACTGAAGCTATGTTTCCAAATGTGACAAGAAATATTACGAGCAATTGCAGATGCATAAATGAAGCAAGTGTAAAACTCTTTTCTCAGAGGCGTCAATAAAAAAAGAGACTATTATAAAGAACTACAAAATAATTTCTTTATCCAAAAGCTCTGAAGCAGTTATTAAACCAGCTGTTTGCAAGAGTACACAAATCTGCTAAGTTGCAGTTGGGTAACTGTTAAATGCTAAAGCAGTGAGTGATCAAGGCCTGGCAGATGGTCTGGGAATGGGTGAGGAAATGGCAGTGTTAATACCGCCAGGCTGAGATGTTCATTTGTGCTGTGGTTTGTGCAGACGGGGTGAATAATGAAGGTTCTGTAATAATTGTGTAAATCCCAACATTATTAAATCGATTCAGCTGGGGTTTCTTAATATATGTGAAGCACTTGATGTACTCAGAGAAATACCTCCTCTTTGGCTAAAGCTGTTCTCATTAACTCATACTGCTTTATTTGCTGTGACCTCGGTGTTCCTGTTAAGTAATGAGTGGAATAAGAATTAGAAACCCACTTTCCATCTCAGTATTGGGAAGGAGGGAAAATGTTAAGAAAAGTGTCAAAGCCGGAGCATTGCAGTAGATTGGCCCACGGTGTTAATTTACCCATCAGGTTCAGTTAGTGCTCGCTTTAGACTATTTAAGAGTTTATAATTAGGCTTGCTCTTTAGGGGTTTGAGAAAGTTGTCTTTCTTGGTCAATGTTTATTTTAGCAGAAAGGAAAATCATATTCCTGTATCTTTTAGGTTTTAGTTTAACTTGGCTTTACCAGGATTTTTAATTGTTTTTGCTTTGCCATCATATAACACCCCTAAGTCTTGGAAAAAACACTCTGGGAAAGGACTAGGTGTGTGTGTGTGTGTGTGTGTGTGTGTGTGTGTGTGTGTGTGTGTGTGTGTGTGTAGGGGGAGGGAGATCAAAAGCAGATTTTCTCAAATTTGAAAATGTTGATAAATCAGCCAGGTGCTGCAGTATAAAATATTTTCAAATGTCCCTGGTCTGGTTTTCTAGATGTCTTTAGCAGCTGCTTTTCACATATTCAGCCAATAGTCCCAAACAAATATGTATTCATATATAAGTAATGTCCTGGAAACAAGAACCCCCAGCTCCATTTCTGTTTACAAATCTAGGTGAGTGGATAATCCTAGAGAAATCCTGCCTTCCTTTCTTCTTCCCTTCTTTTCATCTTACATCCTTTCTTCCTTTCTTCCTCTATCCCTTCTGTCTCCCCCCCTTTATGTTTTGAAAAAGTGAATATTTTATTGAACCTTCTTTAAAATGAATATATCGATAGGTAGAGATCCACCTCATTCTGTAAGGTAGCCAAGTTTGTGAGCCAATTCTATGAACTATTTAATGTTGTGAAATGCTCAGAAAGTATTTAAAATGAAACTTAAATAATTGAAAAACTGTGTTATGTGTTTTTCAAAATATTTTTCAAGACAGTAACCTACCAATTTTTTTACAAAGAGTAAAGTCAATTATATTACACACATCTTCATAGTTGAAGATTCATCTTCTACATAAGTACATTAAAGAAGCTAAAAGTCTTCAATTAAAAAAATAATTGCCCATGAGTTTCTTGAAATGTGTGTGTGCACACACACATACATGCATGATCAATTACACATATGTATATATCTGTATTTATGGATTGTTGAATAGTTCTATAATTCATTAGATTTTTGAAAAGACTTTCTTCAGAATCTTTCAAATAAAGTGAGTTACTAATGTCTAGAGGATTTAAGTACATTTTCAGAAATCAGCCTGTTGATATTATAGCATCTTCTTTGCCTTATGGTTGTGTTTATACTCAGTAAAAAGTATGTGAAATTAAAAAATCAATACTGTAGCCCATGGTAGCACACACCTGTAATCCCAGCACTCTGGAAGGAGAGACAGTCAGATTGCTGTAAATTCCAGGCCAGATTGGTCTGCAAAGCAAGTCTAAAACAGCCAAGGCTACACATAGAAACCCTGTTTCAAAGAGAGAGAGAGAGAGTACAACAACAAAAACAATGTCCCAGTATTTACGGATACTTAATTATACTGGGTCTCCACTTCACCACTGAACATAGAAGTCTCCTCTACTCTTCTCTTCCATTATTTTTCACGAATTACTGAAATAATTAGCTCAAATAATTTTAATGAAGGGAACAATTACAATAATATGGAGTGTTAATCATAATATATCTTTACATAAAAAGTCAATGTCACTAAAACCTAATCATTAATATTAAAGCTTCATATACCATCAGGAATATAGTATGCATTTGAGCAGATAATTCAACTAAATACTCACGACTTCAATGAATAGCAATAGTAGATAAATATTAGTATTTAAAACAATTATTAAAAACTAAAAGTTATGGAAAATCATAACAAAAGCACAATACATGTTTATTAGAGACTTTTTAATTAAATTGGTGCTGAGGTCTCTAGAAAGCAAAAGTCATATATTTTATCTTTACAATAGTGATGAAATTAAAATACATTTGTGTATTTGGCTATATTAGTGTATGCTGTTTTCATATTTAGTATCAAGTTATTCATTATTTGACATTATCTATAACAAATTATAGAAAAAAATGTATTAAACAACAAAGATTCCCAAGGTAAAATTTTATTATTATAACTACTTGAAGTCCTAGAAATGTTAAAGAAAATTACCTAAATGTCCAACAAAAGAGGTAGTTCAATTAAGGAACATTTGTTAACATACTCTACAGAGCCAAATCATATGATTTTTTAATTTTTTTATTAATTACAATTTATTCAGTTTGTATCCCAGCTGCAGCCCATCCCTCATCCCCTCCCAATCTCATTCTCTCTCCATCTTCTCTTCCCATACCCCTCCACCAGTTCACTGATAGGTGTGGTCCTCTTCTATCTGACCCTCGCCCATCAGGTCTCCTCAGCACTGGCTGCATTGTCTTCCTCTGTGGACTGGCAAGGCTACTCTCCCCTTAGGGGGAGGTGATCAAAGAGGCAGCCACTGAGTTTATGTCAGAGACAGCCCCTGTTCCCCTTACTAGGGAACCCATTCATACACTGAGCTGCCATGAGCTACATCTGAGCAAGGGTTCTAGGTTATCTCCATGAATGATCCTTGGTTGGAATATCAGTCTCAGAAAAGATCCCTGTGCCCAGATATTTTGGTTCTGTTGCCCTTCTTGTGGAGCCTCTGTTGCCTTCTGGTCTATCCCCCTTCTTTCATAAGATTCCCTCCACTTTGCCCAAAGTTTAGCTATGAGTCTCAGCATCTGCTATAATACCCTGATTGATAGAGTCTTTCAGGGGCCCTCTGTGGTTAGTTCCTGTCCTGTTTCCTGTTTTCTCCCTTTTTTGATGTCCTTTCTGAGTGAGGATTGATTATCTTACCCAGAGTCCTCCTTCTTGCTCAATTTCTTTAGGTGTAGAGATTTTAGTATGTTTATCCTATATTATATGTCTAATAACCACTTGTAAGTGAGTATATACCATGTGTGTCTTTCTGCTTTTGGGATACCTCACTCAGGATGATCTTTTCTAGTTCCCATCATTTGCCTGCAAATTTCATAATTTGTTTTTTATTGCTGAGTAGTATTCCACTGTGTAAATGTACGACAATTTCCGTATCCATTCCTCAGTTGAGGGATATCTGGGTTGTTTACAGAATCTGGCTTTTATGAATAAAAATGCTATGAACATAGTTGAGCAAATGTCCTTGTTGTACACATGAGTATGTTTTAAAATGTGAGATCATTACCATATGTCATTTGGACAGATATGTGATTATATATAATTAATGATATAAATATGATGAATATGATGAACATATATGCATGCATAAATATATCACAGTAATACCTATTATTGTACTCAATTACCATATACTAATAAAAAGAAAGGGAACTATTAATAATATGAACCTAGATATTTCAGAAAAACTGTTCCATTTTATTATTTTGTTTTTTCAACAGTTGTGATGCAAATCAAAGTTATACTCTGGAAATATATTGAAATGTTCATTATTCACATTCATTTGTTTATATTCATATATTTTAATCAGTTAACAAATGCAAATTCTCTCAATATTGTTTATAAATCTGACTATATCTACTGTATTCAAAGTATTATATATTAAGAGGTTAAGTGATAAATTGTTTAACTATCATGATATACATTCTAAAGATAATATGTGTATTTATCTAGACATAGAAATTCAATATATGTACCAAGTTTTTCCTTTATGTCAAAGAACATAGATAAATAACATCTCTGAAAGCTACACAAACTGCATCTTAATTTTCCCAGGGAAAAATAGACTCATTGAATCAATGTATAACAAAGTATTTATATAGTTCATGATATATAATGAAATCCTTAATACAAGAAAATGAACACAAAAAATCTGGTATCTGAATCAATTTATTTCTGGTAGCTTTAATGTTCTCCCAGAGCTGTCAAGGAACTCTTCTCAATACTAACAAAGGTGTGGCAATATCATCTCAGAGGTAGAGAAACCAATCAAATATGACAGACAGTAGGATACAAGTTCACTTTGTCAACTAATGATAAAAATATGATTTAAGATACTTCTGTATATTAATATTCATTTGTTTCTAAATGAGAACAAATTAATTCCAAAATACAAACATTTTTAATTCATAATTCCCTTTAATAAAACCAAGGTCTCAATTTCAATAACCACTTAATAAAACGATTTCCAAACAGCTTTATTTTTAATATATATGAGATAATCAAATTCAGAATTTCAAATTCTAATTTGAAATTAATTTCAAAACACAACAATGGTTAAATAAAACTTTTTTCTAAACAAAACAGTATCAGTTTAACACACAGTAATATTGTTTTTTCTTTGTCTGTCTTATTTCTTTACCATGTTAACCTGTTTTTTCTTCCCAGCAAATATCTTGACAATACCATGTGACTCTGATGATCTCAACCTTATGCAGTCAAGTAAATTGCTCCTGCCTCAATGTTTTTAGAAGCTAGGATGCTTAGATGAATATTTCCTAGAAAAAGTATAAAACATTCAATCAATGCTTCTGGGTCTATAATTTGATCACTCTGTGTTTTTTTGTCACCTTTAAACCGACCCTTTACATCTCTCTGACTAGAATAGCTTAGTCTGAACATGGAAATTGACAGGTCTTTTTTTGCAGGTATTATACAAATCAACAGCAATGGGAAAGACCAGAGCCCTATCACTGCATTCCCAGAAACAAATTCAAAATCCTGTTACTAAACAGAGCAGTGACAGGTAACTCAATAAATCTTTGAATCAAAATTAAGAGAATACAATTGATAGCTGAAGAATCAATTTATATTTTTTCTGCAAAGAATTCTGATAGGACATATGCAAACTGAAAGTTTGATTTATCATTCTTCTCCAACAGTGTTTAACCAAGAGCTCTGAGTAGAAGCTTCTGTATATTCATGAAAAGATGCAGTATTTAAGCTCCAAATGTTGCTGCAAATAATATCCAACAAATACTATAAACAAGTAGCATCCTTAATATCAATGGTAAAAAGAAAAAAAAAATTAATTATCAAACAACAAGCAAAATGCAGATTCAGGTTGAAAGAATAAATTTTAATAAGAAAAATTCTTTTTTTTGTTTTATAAATACATAATATTTTTTTTCTTTTTTTTAATTTTTATTTTTATCAATTAATTAATAAAAGTTACATTTTATTAATTCTGTATCCCAGCCATGCCCCAAACCCTCATTCCCTCCCAGTCCCTCCCTCCCTCCCTCATCACCACTGTGCCCCTTTCCAAGTCCACTGATGGGGGGGACCTCCCCCCATTCATCTGATCCTGTTTTATCAGGTATCTTCATTGAGTTTAGTTATTTTTAAAGTTATTACCAAAATGTGTTGTAACAATGCATATTACTTATGAAAGATTACTCACATAATTTTGAAAAACTAAATGAAAAAATTTAAATGATTAAATATAACTGGAAAAATATGACATTGAAGACAAGAATATGTATAATAATTTTTAAAAGAATAGGAATGACTAGGATTATAACCATTATCATTCACATAAAAGCTGGTAACTCATAATAAATAAACAAATTAAGTGTTTCATGAATGGTAAATTAAAAAAATAGGACAAAATATTAAATATAGCAGAATTTTTTAAGAAGTACAGAAAGTTGAGGACATCATTATCATGTTTTGTAGAAGATACTCAGTACACAGAAGAAAGAAATAAAACGTGTGTGTAAATGTTCATGTAAAAATCAAATAAACATGATTAAAATGTTAACTATCACAGTCTAAAAACAATTATAATGAAGTAGAAAAAAACTAATACAGAACATAATAAAACTTATTTTAGAAAGAATAATAATTTAGGCAACACCTCAGTCATATGAAAAATTAAAATTTTAAAGATAAGTTTTTTTCAACTGATATTTATTTTTTTGGGGGGAGAATTTAATCAACAAAGACAAACACAAAGAAATCAGAACCTTTTCATCCTGTAGGGTGCTATGCAGCATGAAACCTGACAATATGCATCATTGACAAAAGGAAACCTACAAAATAAGGAGATTTCCTAGCATTAAACACTGCCATCTTTGAAAGGCTAGAATTAATAATGAATGAGAGAAACAGCAATATTTTATAAGTGCCAATCTAATATATGGGAGAGAAATTAATACAAAAAAAAGGCTGCTATTCAGAACAGTGGATAGGCTACAAATTATATGACACACTAAATCTAGCAGAAGAGAAAGTTAGGAATTGCTTTGAACTCATTGGTGCAGGAAACAACTTTTTGAACATCTTAGGCATTAAGATCAAGCATTAATAAATGGGGCCTCATGAAACTGAAAAGTTTCTGCAAGGAAAAGGACAGTGTCAACAAGACAAAGTGGCTGGCTACAGAATGTGAGCATACCCTTACCAATCCTACATCCAACAGAGGGCTAACCTCTAAAATATATAAAGAACTCAAGAAGTTAGAAACTAACAAACAAATAGCCCAATTAAAAATGGAGTGCAGAGTTGAACTGAATTCTCAACAGAGGAATCTCTAATAGCTGGGAAGCACATAAAGAAATGTTCAACGGCCTTATTCATTAGGGAAATGCAACAACTCTGAGATTACATCTTACATCCTCGAGGATAGCTAAGGTCAAAAGCTTAAGTGAGAACATTGCTGGCGAGGATGTGGAGAAAGGGGAGAAATCCTGCATTGCTGGTGGTAGTGAAAACTTGTACACTCACTGTGGACATCAGTCTGGATGTTCTCAGAAAAATGGGTATAGATCTACCTCAGCTATACCACTCCTAGGCATATACCGCAAAGAAGCACCACCATACAACAAGGACATTTACTCAACTATATTCATAGCAGTTTCATTCATAATAGACAGAAACTGGAAGCACTCTAGATGTCCCTGAACAGAAGAACTGATAAAGAAAATACGGTACGTTTCCACAGTGGACTAGTACTCAACTGTGGAAGATTGGGAGGAGGGATGGAGGAAGATGGAGGGGTCAAGAAAACCTACAGAGTCAATTAACCTAGGCTCATAAGGCTCACAGTGACTGAACTGCTAACCAAAGAGCATGCATGGCCTGGACCTACCCCAATATATATGTAGGAGATGTACAGCTTGTCCTTCCCGTGGGTCTTCTATCAATTGGATCAAGATTTGTCCTGGCTGTCTTTCCTGCCTTTGGAACCCTTCCCTCCACCCGGGTTGCCTTGTCAGGACCCAGTGGGAGAGGAAGTGCTTAGTCCTCCTGTGACTTGAGGTAGCAGGGTGGTTTGATACTCCTGAGAGGTTTTCCCATCTCTGAGTACAAGAATAAGGGGAAACTGGGATAAGGAGCAGAGGCTTGGAAGAGAGGAGGAAGGGGGCTGTGATCAGGCTGGGAAGACATTAAATAAATGATGAAAGAAAAATATGACATCCTGTTGGACCAGCACCATTTGGTGAAGATGCTGTCTTTTTTCCATTGAATGGTTTTGGCTTTTTTGTAAAAAATCAAGTATTCTTAGGTGTGGGGGTTTATTTCTGGGTCTTCTATTCGGTTCTATTGATCCTTCTTTCTGCTTCTACACCAATACCATGCAGTTTTTATTACTATTGTTCTGTAGTACAACTTGAGATTGAGGATGGAGATACCTCCAGGTGATCTGTTGCACAGGATCATTTTGGAGATTCTGGGATTTTTGTTTCTCCATATGAAGCTGAGAATCATTCTTGCAAGGTCTGTAGAACTGAGTTGGTATTTTGATGGGAAATGCATTGAATCTGCAGATTGCTTTTGGCAGGATGACCATTTTCACTATGTTAATCCTACCAATCCATGAGCATGGGAGATATTTCCATTTTCTGATATCTTCAATTTCTTTTTTTAGAGACTTAAAGTTTTTTTTTTTTTTTTTTCAAAAACAGGTCTTTCGTTTGCTTGGTTAGAGTCACAACAAGGTACTTTATGTTATTAGTGGCTATTGTGAAGGGTGTTGTTTCCCTGATTTCTTTCTTGGCCCTTTTGTCTTTGGTATACAGGAGGGCTTCTGATTTGTTTTAGTTGATTTTGTATCCTGTCACTTTGCTGAAGGTGTTTATCAGCTGAAGGAGTTCTCTGGTTGAATTTTTGGGGTCTCTCATGTATACTATTATATCATCTGTGAATAGTGACACTTTGACCTCTTCCTTTCCAAATTTGTATCCCCTTGATCTCCTTTAGTTGTGTTATTGCTTTAGCTAGGACTTCAAGCACTATGTTGAAGAGATATGGAGAGAGTGGGCAGCCTTGTCTTGTCCCTGATTTCAGGGGTATTGATTTAAGTTTCTCTCCATTGCTGTATATTGCCTTTACTATGTTTAGGTATGTGCCTTATATCCCTGATCTCTCCAAGACTTTAACCATGAATGGGTGTTGGACTTTGTCAAATGCTTTTTCGGCATCTAAGAACATGATCAGAAAAATGAAAATAGATCCATATTTATCACCCTGCACAAAACTAAAGTCCAAGTGGATGAAAGACCTCAACATAAAACCAAATACTATAAATCTGTTAGAAGAAAAAGTGGGGAAAACCCTACAATTCATTGGCACAGGAGACAACTTCCTGAACAGAACACCAACAGCACAGGCTCTAAGAGCAGCAATCAATAAATGGGACCTCATGAAATTGAAATGCTTCTGTAAAAGAAAAGACACTGTCATCAGAACAAAATGACAGCCTACAGACTGGGAAAGGATCTTCACCAACCCTATATATGACAAAGGGCTGATATCCAGCATATATAAAGAATTAAGAAGTTAAAAAAGAATAGATCAAGTAATCCAATTAAAAATGGGAAACAGAGCTAAACAGAGAATTCTTTGTAGAGGAATATAGAATGGCAGAGAAAAACTTAAAGAGATCCTCAACATCCTTAGCCATCAGGGAGATGCAAATCAAAACAACCCTGAGATTTCACCTTAAACCCATCAGAATGGCTAAGATGAATAATTCAAATGACAACACATGCTGGAGAGGTTGTGGAGAAAGGGAACCCTCCTCCATTGCTGGTGGGAATGTAAACTGATACAACCACTTTGGAAGTCAATCTGGCACTTTCTCAGACAATTAGGAATAGTGCTTCCTCAAGATCCAGCTATACCACTCCTACACATATACCCAGAACTTGCTCAAGTACACAACAAGGACATTTGTTCAACCATGTCTGTAGCAGCTTTATTTGTAATAGCGAGAACCTAGAAACAACCCAGATATCCATCAATGTAAGAATGGATACAGAAATTGTGGTATTTTTACACAATGGAATACTACTCAGCAATCAAAAATGAGGAAACTATGAAATCTGTAGGCTAATGGTGGGATCTAGAAAAGATCATTCTGATTGAGGTATCCCAGAAAGAGAAAGACACATATGGCATATACTCACTTATATAGTCCTATAAAATATGAGGAAATCATGAAATTTGCAGGCAAATGGTTGGATCTAGAAAAGATCATTCTGAGTGAAGCATCCCAGAAGGAGAAAAACAAACATGGTATATACTCACTTATATAGACCTACAAGATATGATAAACATAATGAAATCTATTCACCTAAAGAAGATAAACAAGAAAGAGGACTCTACTGAGCGCATCTGAAAGCCTTTAACTAGCAGTCTTTTCAAAGCAAAGACTCATGACCAAACCTTTGGCAGAGTACAGGGAATCATAAGAAAGAAGGGGAGTTAGTCTGATGGGGAAAGGATAGGAGCTCCACAAAGACCAAATATATCTGGGCACAGGGTCTTTTTTGAGACTGACATTCAACCAAGGACCATGTATGGATATAACCTAGAACCTCCGCTCAGATGTAGCCTGTGGTAGCTCAGTAACCAATTGGTTTCCCAAAGTGAGGGGAACAAGGACTATTTCTAACAGGAACTCAATGAAGATACCTGATAAAACAGGATCAGATGAATGGGGGGAGGTCCCCCCCATCAGTGGACTTGGAAAGGGGCACAGTGGTGATGAGGGAGGGAGGGAGGGACTGGGAGGGAATGAGGGTTCGGGGCACGGCTGGGATACAGAATTGATAAAATGTAACTGATAAAAATAAAAAAAAAAAAAGAAAGAGGACCCAGGGTAAGAAGATCAATCCTCACTTGGAAAGACAAGTGGGAGGTGAATTGGACGTAGGAGAAAACAAGTAACAGGACAGGAGCCTACTGCAGAGAGCCCCTGAAAGATTCTACTTAGCAGTGTATCAAAGCAGATACTAAGACTCATAACGAAACCTTTGGCAGAGTGCAGGGAATCATATGAAAGAAGGGGGAAAGGATAGGAGCTCCACAAGGACCAAATATATAGGGGCACAGGAGTCTTTCCTGAGACTGCCATTCCACCAAGGACCATGTATGGATATAACCTAGAACCTCTGCTTGGAAGAAGCCCGTGGTAGCTCAGTAACCAATTGGTTTCCCATAGTAAGTGGAAAAGGGTCTATTTCTGAACGGAACTCAATGGCAGGCTCTTTGACCTCCCCAACCCTAAGGGAGGAGCAGTTCTACTAGGTCAAAGTCCTACTAGAAGAGGACTTTACAGCAAGTCCTGAAGATACCTGATAAAACAGGGTCAGATGAAAGGGGAGGAGGTCCTCCATAATTAGTGGACTTGGAAAGGGGCAGGGAGGAGATGAGGGAGGGAGCAGGATACAGCTGAGATACAGAATTAATAAAATGTAACCAATAATAAAAATAAAGAAAGAAAAATATGATATAATGAGATTTGCAAATAAATGGCTGTAACTAGAAAAAAATCCCAAATGTCATAATCCAGACATAGAAATTCAAATATGGTATATATTTCTTTATACATAGATATTATTTGTGCATATATTATGGCTGTTAGAGTGGTGTGTTCCTGGATTACTTAAAGTGTGAGTGGGTGTATCTTTGATTCTTTTTATTTTTTTAATATTAGTTACAGTTTATTAACTTGGTATCCCAGCTGTATCCTGCTCCCTCATTCCCTCCCAATCCCATGCTCCCTCCCTCATCTGCTCCCTGCCCCTTTCCAAGTCCACTGATAGAAGAGGACCTCCTCCCATTTCATTTGACCCTGTTTTATCAGGTATCTTCAGGACTGGCTGCAAAGTCCTCTGCGGCCTAGCAGGGCTGCTCTTCCCTCGTGGGGCGGGGGGAGGTCAAGAATCCTCCACCTGCTCTTAGGACTCCTTTTCTCCTATTGAGTTGCCTTGTCAGCCTCATCATGAGAGCTTTTACCTTATCTTATTGTATCTTCCCTTGTCTTGTTTGGCTATTGTCTTTTGGAGATCTGCTCCTTTCTGAAAAGGAAATGGAGGAGGAATGGACTTACAGAAGAAGGAAGGTAGTGGAACCTAGGAGAAATAAAGGGAGGGGAAACTTCGGTTGGAATGTATTGTATGAGATAATCTGTTTTCAATTTAAAAAAGAAAGAAATTTTAAAAGATGTTAATGAAGAAAAATAAAAATGAAGATTATTTAATTAGAAAAATGGTGCTAGTTGTTTATAACATTTTAAGTTTACCATGTTTCAAATTTGAGGAAAATAGTAATCGAAAGCATAATTACAAATACTCATCAAACCAGAAAGTGTGATAAATATTAAGTAAACTTTACCATTTCTGAAAATTTCATTGCAAGTACAAATATTACAAAATTTTATTAAGGGTTAAAGTGATAGAATGCCCTGTTTTGTAATTATCCCTATAGATAAGTAGCTCAAAAGGGAATAATCTGCAAATAAATTATAACATTATTAGAACTTTAATAACAGAACACAAACCTTGGAATTAAAATTATGCACATAAGTCATAACCCACCTAGATACCTAATAACTAGTAGCAAAATATGTGTCTCATGTGATGTTTAGAACCTCATTCACCAGGTGATAAAACCTAATTTACACATGTGCTAACCAGACACTTGATCAAGCATTACATTACAATCATTCAATGACCCTAAAGAGAAGACTGAGTAGTGTTTTTAACTTTGATTTATGTATCTTTACATCCAATTTTGGAGAACAAAAAAACTATGACTGTATCTTTATGTGGGATTTTGAATTCTAAATTTATGACATGGATAGTGTAATGGTTAAAGGAAATAATCCAAGGTGTTTGCACATCTACCCGGTCACAAGTTTTTTACTATTTGGAGGGATTATAGGACGTTTAGGAAATTTAGTCTTGTGGACAGAAGCATGTCACTCAGGACAGGCTTTGCACTTTTAGAGACTTACTCTACTCTCAGCATGATCTATGATTCCTATGGACAGTTGAGATGTGTTCATCTAGAACCTGCTATGTTTGTCTGCTGCCATTCCTCACCCACCTTTATGGACTCTTCCTCTGGAACCATACCCAGACATAAGTTTTTTTTTAATTCTTTATTAATTACACTTTATTCACTTTGTATCCCCCCTGTGGTTCCTTCCTTCCTCCTGTCCCAATCCCTTCCTTCCTCCACCCCCTGCACGCATGCCCTTTCCCACGTCCACTGATAGGGGAGGTTTTCTTTTCCTTCCTTCTGATCCTAGTCAATTAGGTCTCATCAGGAGTGGCTGCATTGTCTTCTTCTGTGGCCTGGTAAGGCTGCTCCCCTTTCAGGGGGAGGTGATTAAAGAGCAGGCCAATCAGTTCATGTCAGAGACAGTCCCTGTTCCTATTACTATGGAACCCACTTGGATACTGAACTGCCATGGGCTACATCTATGCAGGAGTCCTAGGTTATCTCCATGCATGGTCCTTGGTTGGAGTATCAGTCTCAGGAAAACCCCTGTGCTCAGATTTTTTGGTTCTGTTGCTCTCCTTGTGGAGTTCCTGTCCTCTCCAGATCTTACTGTTTCCCACTTCTTTCATAAGACTCCATGCATTCTGCCCAAAGGTTGCCCATAAGTCTCAGTATCTACATTGATAGTCTGCAGGGCAGAGATTTTCAGAGGTCCTCTGTGTCAGGCTCCTGACTTGTTCCCTCTTTTCTCCTTCTTCTGATGTCTATCCTCTTTGCTTTTCTGGATAGGAATTGAGCACTTTAGCAAGAGTCCTCCCACTTAATTAGTTTCTTTAGGTGTACAGGTTTTAGTAGGTTTATCTTATATTATATGTCTGTATGAGTGAGTATATACCATGTGTGTCTTTCTGCTTCTGGGAGAGCTCACTCAGGATAATCTTTTCCAGTTCCCTCCATTTACCTGCAAATTTCATGATTTCCTTGTTTTTTATTGCTGAGTAATATTCCATTTTGTAGATGTGCCTTGAACTCATTGGCACAGGAGACAACTTCCTGAACAGAACACCAACAGCACAGGCTCTAAGAGCAACAATCAATAAATGGGACCTCATGAAACTGAAAAGCTTCTGTAAAACAAAGGACACTGTTGTAAGAACAAAACGACTGCCTACAGATTGGGAAAGGATCTTCACCAACCCTATATCTGACAGAGGACTAATATCCAGTATATACAAAAAACTCAAGAAGTTAAACAGCAACAAATCAAGTTATCCAATTAAAAAATGGAGTACAGAGCTAAACAGAGAATTCTCAACAGAGGAATATCGAATGGCAGAGAAACACTTAAAGAAATGTTCAACTTCCTTAGTCATAAAGGAAATGCAAATCAAAACGACCCTGAGAGTTCACCTTATACCTATCAGAATGGCTAAGATGGAAAACTCAAGTGACAATGCATGCTGGAGAGGTTGTGGAGAAAAGGGAACCCTCCTCCACTGCTGGTGGGAATGTAAACTTGTACAACCACTCTGGAAATCAGTCTGGCACTTCCTCAGAAAACTAGGAATCGTGCTTCCTCAAGATCAAGCCATACCACTCCTAGGCACATACCCAAAATAGGCTCAAGTACACAATAAGGATATTAGCTCAACTATGTTTGTAGCAGCTTTATTTGTAATAGTCAGAAGCTGGAAAAAGCCCAGATGCCCCTCAGTGGAGTAATGGATACAGAAATTGTGGTTCATCTACACAATAAGTTGTTTTTGAACATGGTATTTTATCTGAGCAACAGAAATATAAACAGTTAAGACAGAAAGTGGAGTGAGGAATCATTAAATGTGATGAATGAGGAAAAACGTGTCATTGGTATGACAGGCTTTGGAAGGCTAAGAATATTACAAAACATAGTCACACACATACACTTATGGGTAAATGACCTTGACAAGGGTTCTGAAAGAATCCCTGGAGAAAGAATCATTTCCATAACTGCATCTTGCAACATCAGATGAAGTGAAGATAGCTGTATCCAAATTTTCAGGATACACAAAAAAGTTACTCAACATATATCTAGTGCTTAAAAACAAAATCTAAGTGATAAATATTTTAAAGAGAATATAAATTCAAGTATTCTATAGCTTTGGGTTAGGCGATGACTTCTTAGTTTAAACACTTAAAAGAAATTTCCATTCATATAAAAACAACACAATAATAACAATAATAAAAATAAACTTTTTATGCGTCATTTTTATTAATTTTTATTAATTACAGTTTATTCACTTTATATCCCAGCTGTAGCCTCATCTCCCATCCCCTCCTAATCCTACCCTCACTCCCTTATCTTCTCTTGTACCCCTCTCCCAGTCAAATGAGAGGGGAAGTCCTCCTCCCCTTCCATCTGACCCTAGTCTATTAGGTCTCATCAGTACTGGCTTCATTGTCTTCCTCTGTGGCCTGGTAAGGCTGATCCTCCCTTCAGGTGGAGGTGATCAAAGAGCCAGCCCATGAGTTCATGTCATAGACAGTCTCAGTTCCTATTACTGGGGAACCCTTTTGGATGCTGAGTTGCATGGGCTACATCTGTGCAGGGGTTCTAGGTTATTTCCATGCATGCTTCTTAGTTGGAGTATCAGTCTCACAAAGGGTTCTGTTGTTTTCCTGGTGGAGCTTCTGTCCCCTCCAGGTCTTTCTAATCTCCCCCTTCTTTCATAAGATTCCCCGCATTCTGCCGAAAGTTTGGTTATGAGCCTCAGCATCTGCTTTGATACACCACTGGGTCAAGTCTTTCAGAGGCCCTCTGCGGTAGGCTCCTGTCCTGTTCCCTGTTTTCTTTCTCTTCCTATGTCCATCCTGTTTGTCTTTCTGAGTGTGGATTGATCATCTTTGTCAGTGTTCTCCTTCTTGCTTAGCTTCTTTAGGTGTACAGATTTTAGTACAATTATCCTACTAATATCCACTTATAAATGAGTATATACCATGTGTGTCTTTCTGCTTCTAAGATACCTCACTCAGTATGATCTTTTTTAGATCCCACCATTTAACCTTCTGACTATCAACAAAAGTATACTATTGTTTTCCTTTACCTTGCCCTTCCATCCTTCTATTTCATCTTTTCTTATCAAGTTATGACATTCTCTAAAATTACAAATAGAAGCAAAATAATTATAAATTCGTACAGCAAACATAGTTCTCAGAATGGGATGGAGAAATATTTCTAATAACAGAAATTATTATTTTAAAGGATTAATTTTCATATGTTTGGCATAGCATGTATATGCCATGGGACATATGTGGGTGACAAAATATAATCTTGGATGTTGGTATTCACATTACAAAGACTTTGAGTTATGAAGGGGCTCTTGTTTGTCTGTACACATGCCAGTCTATTTGGCCTACAAGATTTTGCACTAATCTCAGCATAGGAGTACTAGAATTACACATTTACACTTCCAAATCTAGCTTTGTTTGTGTTCCTGTGATGTCAGGGCCTTACGCTTCTGTGACAAGCACTTTTTTCACTGAACCATCTTCTCAAGCTTGAGTGTGTGATATATTGGTCTAGGAAGATCACAAACTGTTTAGAGGCTAGATCTAAATTTCCTTTAATAAACAAAAGCACTAAAATATCTTTAAATCTTTCCTTTAAGATAGAATGGATGCTTTTAGATCTTCTTACCTACTGGGGATTAGAAATTAAAGTGATCTAACTTGTCAACCAAGATTTTCTAGAGAGAAGCTAATTTGTTTATGGATTCAAAATTACATGTTTCAAATGTGTTAAAAGAAAAGAAAATGTCTCTTTTTATGTTGAAGTCATTCTATGTGGAAAGAGAATGAGAACTAAGGCCAAATCTATATTTGAAAATTGGAATAGACAGAAGTACCAAGAAGCTTTTCTTGTTAAACTTAGGGTCCTAGAAAATTTTCAATATAAAGAGATTCATTTTACCAGTAAGGTCAGTTTTCTAAATTAGGCAATTACACATCAATAAATTAGCATTTATGAGATATAATTAATAATTCATCCCCAGCACATTTTCTAAAAGTTCTTTAGAGTCACTGTATTTATTCAGTGATGAATGGAATGATTTAATTTGTTAAGAATTCACAGTAACAGTCTATAACTCTCTTGATTATGGAGGAGCAATTCTAGCAAATAATAAATTGAGGTCACCCTGGTTAAAAAAAAAAAAATCTGTGGAGATTTGGAAGACTCGGGAAAATTTTATCCAGTCCTTCATCCACATCCTCCTTCCATAAGATATGCATCATTAACTTGTATCTTATATTTAAACACTATGATATGAAATCTCTGTACTCCATTTATCATTTTGATATTTTCTTCAGTTATTAAAAATACACAACACCATCCCTAACAACAATCTATAAACATTTGTCTTTATATCATCAAATTAATGTAACCTTCATGCTCATTAAGGAAACTTCTCTTTGCAGCAGAGACCACGGTAGAAAACAGCAACTAATAAAACTCAGCATTTTAGAGACCTAGTCCAATGGATACATCTCCAGTAAACTCCTATAGCTAAGGTTCAGGAAACACTGTGAGTGTGAAAAGACTGTTAGAACCAGGGAACTAGAGAGTGTGCTGTGAGATTGCCTTTTATAACAGGAACTGCGTCCATAAATTATCACCAACCTTGCCACGTAAAGGACTGGTGAACAAGGACAACACAAACAAACTCACTAGACTAGATGGGCATGAGCAATGAGGTTTCAACCCTACACAGAAAACTACAGTCAACTGAGGAAGGCTGGGAGTGGAAGAGATTGTCCTCCAAACAGAAGCACACAACGCTTGGTTATCAAACTGCCAGCCATGCAAACATACACATTATGGACTCAACATTATATAAACTCAAATGTTATAACTAGTAGTTTATATGTATATATAAATGCATACATGCATGCAATAATAATTAATAAAAAAGAAGCAGTGAATTTGAAGAAAGTGGGATATATGTGAGGGCTTGGAGGGGAAAAAAGAGGAGGCAAAAATTCATCATTAAATTACAGTCTTACAGAACACCAACAGCACAGGTTCTAAGAGCAACAATCAATAAATGGGACCTCATGAAATTGAAAAGCTTCTGTAAAGCAAAGGACACCATCATCAAAACAAAGCGACTGCCTAAAGATTGGGAAAGAATCTTCACCAATCCTTTATCTGACAGAGGACTCATATCCAGTATATATAAAGAACTAAAGAAGTTGAAAACCTGTTAGAAATGGATCTCTGCCTCTGACATAATCTGACTGGCCTGCTCTTTGATCACCTCCCCCTGAGGGGGAGCAGCCTTACCAGGCCACAGTAGAGGACAATGCAGCCACTTTTGATGTGAACTGATAGACTAAGATCAGAAAGGAGAGGAGAACCTCCCCTATCAGTGGACTTGGGGAGTGTCATGCATGCAGAAAGAGGAGGAAGGGTGGGATTGGGAGGGGAGGAGGGAGGGGCCTATGGGGGGATACAAAATGAATAAAGTGAAATTAATAAAAAATTTAAAAAAAGAAATGGATCTCAAGGGCAGGCTCTTTGACTCCCCCCCTCCCCCGCCCAGGGGAGGAGTAGTCTATTAGGCCACAGAAGAGGATTTTGCAGCCAGCCTTGAAGATACCTGATAAAACAGGGTCAAATGAAAGGGAAGGAGGTCCTCCCCTATCAGTGGACTTGGAAAGGGGCAGAGAGGAGACCAGGGAGGGAGTTGGGGAGGGGGAGGGAATGAGGGAGCGGGATACAGCTGGGACACAAATTAACAATTGGGACACAATTAACAAATTGTAATTAAAAAGAAAAATTAAAATTAAAAAAAAAAGAAGCTGAAAACCAACAAACCAAGTAATCCACTTAAAAAATGGGGAACAGAGCTAAGCAGAGAACTCTCTGTAGAGGAATATTGAATGGCAGAGAAGCATTTAAAGAAATGCTCAACCTCATTAACTATTAGGGAAATGCAAATCAAAACAACCCTGAGATTTCACCTTACACCCATCAGAATGACCAAGATCAAAAACGCAAGTGACAACACATGCTGGAGAGGTTGAGGAGAAAGGGGAATCCTTTTCCACTGCTGGTGGGAATGTAAACTTGTACAACCACTCTGGAAATCAATCTGGTGCATTCTCAGACAACTAGGAATAGCACTTCCTCAAGATCCAGCCATACCACTCCTAGGCATATATCCAAAGGAGGCTCAAGTACACAAAAAGGACATTTGTTCAACCATGTTTGTAGCAGCTTTATTTGTAATAGCCAGAAGCTAGAAACAGCCCAGATGCCCCTCAACTGAAGAATGGATGCAGAAATTGTGGTACATCTATACAATGGAATATTACTCAGCAATGAAAAATAAGGAAATCATGAAATTTGCAGATAAATAGTGGGACCTGGAAAGGATCATCCTGAGTGAGTCTCAGAAGCAAAAAGACACACACAGTATATACTCACTCATATAAACATACAACATAGGATAAATCCGCTAAAATCTGTACATCTAAACAAACTAAGCAAAAGAGAGGACCCTAACTAAAATGCTCAATCCCCATCCTGAAAGGCAAAGAAGATGGACATCAGAAGAAGAAGAAAACAGGAAACAACCTAGGAACCTGCCACAGAGGGCCTCTGAAAGCAGACTATCAAAGCAGATGCTGAGCCTGATGGCCAACTGTCTGGCAGAGTGAATGGAATTTTAGGTAAGAAGTGGGAAATAGCGAGAGCTGGAGAGGACAGGAACTCCACAAGGAGAGCAACAGAACCAGAAAATTTGAACACAGGGAACTTCCCAGAGACTCATACTCCAACCAAGGACTATTCATGGAGATATCCTAGAAACCCTGCACTGATGTAGCCCATGGCAGTTCAGTGTCCAAGTGGGTTACATAGTAATGGGAAGAGGGACTGCCTATGACATAATCTGATTGGCCTGCTCTCTGGTCACCTCCCCCTGAGGGGGGAGCAGCCTTACCAGGCCACAGAAGATGACAATGCAGCCACTTCTGATGAGAACTGATAGACTAAGATCAGAAAGAGGAGAGGAGGACCTCCCCTATTAGTGGACTTGGGGATGGGCATGCATGCAGAAAGCGGAGGGAGGGTGGGATCGGGAGGGGAGGAGAGAGGGGCTTATGGGGGATACAAAATGAATAAAGTGTAATTAATAAAAGTTAAATAAAAAATTTAAAAAAAATACAGTCTTTTTTTTCTCCCTCTCTGGAAGTCATTTAACTGTATTTTTCTTTATCTTCATTTTACTGAAAATATAATTTTTCTCACATAATAAATCCTGATTATGATTTTCTTTTCCTCTACTACTCCTAATATTCCCTCATGCCTCCTCTCCCTTCTGTATGCAACACTTTTCATTATCTCATTATAAATCAAAGAAGCTTCAAAGTTAGAATAAGAAAATATAATCCAATTAAATATTAGAACTAACATGTTAGAACCAGACAAAACAAACAGAAAGAAGAGAAGAACGAGAGCCCAGAAGAAGTTTGAAGAAACAAGAATATAGATGTTTAACACACTTGAGTCTCCTATAAAAACAGGAAGCCATAATTTATGTGCAAAGGACACTATTTATGCTTCATCTTTCTCAGGGTTCCCTGAGTCGTAAGGGGAGGACTCCTCTCCTAAGAGCTGAGTGCTATATGGTCTCTCATTCTCTACATATTGTCTGGCTATGGGTGTTAGTATTTTTTCTTATATGCTATAGGAAGAAATATCTTTGATGATGAATGAGTAAGACAGTGATATATGACTATTGGAGTGGAGAATGCCATAAGGAGAGATTTAAAGGTTAGTTATTATTTTTATTTAAGTTTGTTAATTTTACAGCCCAAGGGCAGCCCCCTTTCTCATCTCTTCCCAGTGCTCCTGTCCCTTTTTTATACCTTCCCCTCTCCCTTTCCACTCAGAAAAGCAGAGCCTACACCCAACCCTTTATGAACTCACACTAGCACATCAAGTCACATGTGGACTGAATATATCCTCAATATTGAGGTCAGGCAAGGCAGCCCTTCCAGGCGATAAAGTCCATGTTAGAAACAGCTCCCTCCCTGGACTCCACTTGCCAGGAGACCCACATGAAGACCAAGCCATCCATCTGCCACATATGTGCAGGGGGCCTAGGTCCAGACCATGCTTGCTCCTTAGTTGATGTCTCAGTTTCTGTAAGCCCCCACTGGTTGAGGTTAGTTGTCTCTATTGGTCTTCTTGCTAGGTTCCTGTTTCTCCAGGTCCTTCCACCTTTCCCCCAACAGTTCTACGAGACCCCAGGAGCTCTGCTTCATGTTTGGCAGCAAGTCCCAGCATCTGTCTCAATACGCTGCTGTGTGTAGTCTCCCAGATGACAGTCATGTTAGGTTCCTGTCTGCAAGCATAGAAGAGCATCATTAATAGTGTCAGGGGATGGTTTTCTGTCATGGGTTAGGTCTCAGGTTGAGTCACTCATTGGTTGGGCATTTCCTCTATATCTGTTCCCTCTTTACCCCTGAACTTCTTGTAGGCAGGGCAATTTTTGAACCAAAGATTTTCTAGATCGGTTATTGATTCCCCCCACCCTCCAGTAGGCGCTTGCCTGGCTAGAAGGGGGTCACTTCAGAATCCATGCCCCCACTCCTGCAAGGAGTCTCAGCTAGAGTCACACTCATATCCTCCCAGGAGCCTGTGGTGCCACAGGCCTACAGTCTGTCAAATACATGCCCCGGTCAGTTTGCCTTCTCTCTCCAATCCTCTCATCTCCCCACCTCTGTTCTCCTCACATCTGATCACCATCCTAATTTCCCTCCCTATTCCATCTCCTACCCAGTTCCACCTATCCATCCTCTTCTGATGTATACTCTATTTTGCCTTCTGAATGTTATTCCAGCAGCCTCCCTTGCACCCTTCTTGATTCTCAGCTTCTTTGTTTCTGTGGCTTGTAGAATGGTTATCCTGTACTATAGACCTAATATGGCCTTATTAGTGAGTACATACTATATATGTCTTTCTAGGTCTGGGCTACTTCACTTAGGATTATCTTTTCTGGTTGCATCCATTTGCCTGCAATTTCATGATTTCCTTGTTTTTAATAACTGAGTAATATTAAATTGTGTAAATGTACCACAATTTCTGTATCCATTCTTCAGTTGAGAAAAATCTAGGTTGTTTGCATTTTCTGGCTATTATGAATAAAGCCGCTATAAACATAGTTGAGCAAGTGTCTTTGTTGTATGCTGGAGCACTTTTTGGGTATATGACCAGGAGTGGTATAAGCTGTGTCTTGAGGTAGAACTATTCCCAATGTTCTGTGAAAGCACACGATTGATTTCCAGAGAGGGTGTATAAGTTTGCACTCCACAAATAAATAAAGTAGGGTTCCCCTTTCTCCACATCCTCGTCAGCATGTGCTGTCACTTGCATTTTTGACCTAAGCCATTCTGATGGTGTAAGATGGAATTTTAGAGTTGTTTTGATTTGCATTTCTCTGATGACTAAGGAAGTTGAACATTTCTTTAAGTGCTTTCCAGTCATTTGAGATTAAATTTTCAGTTTACCTTTGTGCTCTACTTATAAATGAATTCTTTGATTTGTTGGTGTTTAATTTCTTAAGTTCTTTGCATATTTTAGGTATTAGCCCTCTCTCTGATGTAGGGTTAGTGAAGATCTTTTCCCAGTCTGTAAATTACTGCTTTATTCTATTGACAGTGTCCTTTGTCCTATAGAAGTGTTTCAGTTTCATGAGATCTCATTATTAATTGTTCATCTCAGAGCCAGAGCTATTGGTGTTCTGTTTTGGAAGTTGTCTCCTGTGTCAATGAGTTCTAGATTTGTCTCCACTTTGTCATCTAATAGATTTAGAGTAACTGGTTTTATATCAAGGTCTTTGATCCACTTGGACTTGAGTTGTGTGCAAGATGATGAATATGGACTTACTTGCATTTTTTTACATGCAGCTGTCGCGCTACACCAGGAATATTTGTTGAAATGCTTTCTTTTTCCATTGTATGGTTTTGGCTTCTTTGTCAAAAAATCAAGTGCCTGGAGAAGTGTGGGTTTATTTCTGGTTCTTCAGTTTGGTTCCAGTAATCAACCTTTCAGTTTCTATGCCAATATTACATAGTTTTTATTACTATTGCTTTGTAGTATAGATTGAAATCAAAGTTGTTGATACCGGCAGACTTTTTTTAATTGTATAGAATTATTTTTGCTATCTTGGGTCTTTTATTTTTTCAAAAGTTAATGGTTGCTTTTTCCAGGTCTGTAAAGAATTGTGTTCAATTTTAATGGAAACTGCACTGAATCTGTAGATGGCTATTGGTAGGATGACAATTTTTACTATGTTAATCCTACTGATCCACAAGCATGGGAGCTCTTTCCATCTTCTAAAATTTTATTAATTTCTTTCTTCAAAGACTTGAAGTTCTTATCATAAAGTTCCTTCACTTACTTGGTTAGAATTACACTAAGATATTTTATATTATTTGTGGCTATTATGAATGATATTATTTTTCTTTTTTTTTCCTTTTCTAATTATTATTTTTTTAATATTAGTTACAGTTTATTTACTTTGTATTCCAGCTGTTGCCCACTCCCTCATTCCCTCCCAATCCCACCCTCTCTCCCTTTTATCCTCCCTGCCCCTCTCTAAGTCCACTGATAGGGAAGGACCTCCTCCCCTTCCATCCGATCCTAGCTTATCAGGTCTCTTCAGGACTGGTTGCAATGTCCTCCTCTGTGTCCTAGCAAGGCTGCTCCTCCCTCAGGGGGTAGGGGGAGTTGTCAAGGAGCCAGCCATTGAGTTCATGTCAGAGACAGTCCCTGTTCCCTTTACTAGGACACCCACTTGGATAGGGTATTGTTTTTCTAATTTCTTTCTCAGCCCATTCATTGTTTGTATAAAGGGCAGCTACTGACTTTTTTGAGTGATTATTTTTTTTTTATTCAGTTACTTTGCTGAAGGTGTTTATTAACTGTAGGAATATTTTAGTAGAATCTTAAGAGGTCACCTCTGAATATTATCATATCATCTGCAAATTGCAATATACTGACTTTTCTACCAATTTGTATAAACTTTATCTCCTGTTCTCTTATTGTTCTAGCTAGAAATTCAAATACTATATTGAAGATATATTGTAAGAATGGGCAGCATTGTCCAGATTTTAGTGGTATCATTTTAAGTTTCTCTCCATTTAACTTGATGTAGGCTATTGGTTTGCAGTATATTTCCTTTATTATTCATAGGTTTAGGCCTTGTATCCTGGAAAATTTCCAAGACTTTAAACATGAAGGGGTGTTGGATTTTGTCAAAGGTTTTCTCAGATTCTACTAAGATGTTTATGTGTTTTTTTTATTTCTTCAATTTGTTTATATGGTGGATTATGTTGATAGATTTTCTTCTTTTTCTTTTTTAAAATTTATTTTTTTTAATTACAGTTTATTCACTTTGTATCCCAGCTGTAGCCCGCTCCTTCTTCTCCTCCCAATCCTACTCTCTTTCCCTCCCTCATCATCTCCCATGCCCCTGCCTAAGTTCACTGATAGGGGAGGTCCTCCTCCCCTTTCCTCTCATCAAAACTGGCTATCATCTTCATCTCTGGCATGGTAAGACTGTTCCCTCATCAGGCAGTGATGATCAAAAAGAGCCAGCCACTGAGTTCATGTCAGAGACAGTCCCTATTCCCTTTACTAGTGAAGCCACTTGGAGACTGAGCTGCCATAGGCAACATCTGTGCAGAGGTTTTAGTTTACCTCCATGCATGGTCCTTGGTCAGACCCCTGAGCCCAGGGTTTTGGTTCTGTTGCTCTCCTTGAGGAACTCTCACTCCTCCAAGTCTTTCTATCTACCCCTTCTTTCATAAGATTCCCTGCACTCATATATCTGGGCCCAGGGGTCTTTTCTGAGACTGTTTCTCCAACCAAGGACCATGTATGGAGATAACCTAGAACCATCCCCAAATGTAGCCCATGGCAGTATCCAAGTGGGTTCCCTAGTTAGGGGAATAGGACTGTCTCAGACATGAACTCAACAACTGGCTCTTTGACCTCCCCCTCCCCCACCCAAGGGAGGAGCAACCTTGCTAGGCCACAGAGGAGGACATATAGCCAGTCCTGAAGAGATCTGAATAAGATAGGATCAGATGGAAGGAGAGGAAGACCTCCCCTATCAGTGGACTTAGAGAGGCAGGGAGGAGATGAGAGAGGTGAGGGTGGGATTGGAAGGGAATGAGTGAGGGAGCTACAGCTGGGATACAAAGCAAATAAACTGTTATTAATATAAAAAATAAAAATTTAATAAAAAAAGATTCCCTGCACTCTGTCCAAAGTTTGGCTGTGATTCTCAGCGTGTGCTATGATACCCTGCTGGGTAGTGTCTTTCATAGGCCCTCTGTGGTAGGTTCCTGTCCTGTTTTCCGTTTTCTCCCTCTTCCAATATCAGTCCCATTTGCCTTTATGAATGAGAATTGATCGTCTTACCCAGGGTCCTCCTTCTTGCTTAGCCTCTTTAGGTGTACAGATTTTATTATGTTTATCCTACATAATATGGATAATATCCACTTGTAAGTGAGCATATACCATGTATGACTTTCTACCTCTGGAATTCCTCACTCAAGATGATCTTCTCTAGTTCCTACTATTTGCCTGCAAATTTCATGATTTCCTTGTTTTTAATTGCTGAAGATTTTTCCTTTGTGTAAATGTACCACAATTTCTGTATCCATTCCTCAGTTGGGTTATTTCAAGCTTATCGTTTTTAGGAATAAAGCTGCTATGAACATGGTTAGGCATATGTCCTTGTTGTATACTTGAGCATATTTTGGATATATGCCTCGGGGTGGTATAGCTGAATCTTGAGGAATCTCTATTCCTTACTGTCTGAGAAAGTAACAGATTGATTTCCAAAGTGGTTGTACAAGTTTACATTCCCACCAACAATAGAGGAGTGTTCTCCTTTCTCCACATTCTCTCCAGCGTTTGTTGTCACTTGAGTTATTGAGCTTAGCAATTCTGATGGCTTAGAGGTGAAACCTCAGGGTCATCTTGATTCGCATTTCTTTGATGACTAAGGATGTTGTGCATTTCTTTAGGTGTTTCTCTGCCATTTGATATTCCTCTCTTGAGAATTCTATGTTTAGCTCTGTACCCCGTATTTTAATTGTATTACTTAATTTGTTGTTGTTAAACTTCTTGAGTTCTTTATATATTGTGTATATTAGCCCTCTGTCAGATATAGGGTTGGTAACGATCCTCCCCCATCATTCACAACCAAAAATGTTGATCGATTTTCATATGTTCAACCTTCCCCACATTCCCAGGATGAAGTCTACTTGATCATGGTGAATGATAATTTTAGTGTATATCTGGATTTGCAAGTATAAAGAGTTTTTTCATGAATGTTCACAAGGCAGATTGGTCTGAAATAATCTTTCTTTGTTGTGTCTTTGTGTGGTTTCAGTATCAGGTTGACTGTGGCCTCATTGAATGAGTTTGGGAATGTTCTTTTGTTTTTATTTTGTGGAACAGTGTGAGGAGTATTGGTATTAGTTTTTCTTTGAAATTCTGGCAGAATTCTGTGCTAAAACACAGGATTGTATAAGGATTCCCAAAGGACACCTTAGGCCAACAACTCAATTACATAAATCAGTTCCAGTACCAGATGTTTCATTTAGTGATAAGAGATGGTAAGTTGGGAATTTCTCTCTTGTTATTTGGGAATTTCACTTAGATTGTTTTTATGTACGTTTACATTTTAGGAAGCCTCTATTGCATTAGCTTCCTTACTGCCCCTTAAATGGCTATTAATTTTAGCCTAGGGCTTCTTTTGTTTAGGAGGCTTTTGATGACTGCTTCCGTTTCCTTAGGGGTTATAGGTTTTTTTAAATAGTTTACCTGATCTTGATTTAATTTTGATAAGTGGAATCTATCAAGAAAAATATCCATTTCATTTACATTTTCCAATTTTATGGCATACAGGTTTTTGAAGTAAATGCTAATGATTCTTTGGATTTCCTCGGTGACTGTTATATTCCCCCTTTCCATTTCTGATTTTATTAATTTGGATATTCTCCCTTTGTTTTTTAGTTAGTTTGGTTAAAGGTTTGTTTATCTTGTGGATTTTCCCATAGAACCAGCTATTGGATTTGTTGATTATTTGCATTGTTGTCTTTGTTTCTAGTTTATCTAGTTTTTCCTTTTCAGGCCAGAGTTCTTATTTCCTGCTGTCTGCTCCTCCTGAGTGTGTCTGTTTCCTTTTTTTTTTTTTTCTAGAGCTTTCACGTGAGCTGTTAAGTTGCTAGTATGAGATCTCTGCAGTCATTATGAAGGTACTTAGTGATATGAAGTTTCCTTTTAGCATTGTTTTTTTTAATTAATTTACTTTTAATCCACTTTACATCCTGGTTGTAGCTCCATCATGCCTCCCTTACCAGTCTCACCCTCCCTCCTATGTCCTTCCCTCCCTCCATCCCTCCTTCCCTTTTCCTCAGAAAAAAAGAGCTTTCTTTCCCATCCACCCAAGCTTATCAAGTTGCATCAGGACTGAGCATGCCCTCTTCCCCTGTGGCCTGGTAAGGAAATCCCACCATGGGGGAGTAATAAAACAAACAAACAAACAAACGAACAAACAAACTGACAAGTGAGTTCTTGTCAGATGCAGGCTCCACTTCCCTTACTAGAGGACCCACATGAAGCCTAAGCTGTCCATCTGCTACATCTTTGTAGGGAGACTAAGTCCAGTTCATTCATGGTCCTTTTATCCTTAATGTGGGGGTTTTGTGCCTTCATTTTCATTAAATTCTAAAAAGTATTTACCCAGATATATTTGGTCTTTGTGGAGCTCCTGTCCTCTCCAGGTCATACTAACTCCCCCTTCTTTCATATTATTTCCTGCACTCTGATGAAGGTTTGGTTATGAGTCTCAGTATCTGCTTTGATACACTGCTAGGTAGAGTTTTTCAGAGGCCCTCAGTGGTAGGCTCCCTTCCTGTTACCTGTTTTCTCCCACATCCAATGTCCATCCCATTTGTCTTTCTGCACAGGGGTCTTTTATGAGACTGTATCTCCAACCAAGGACCATATATGGATATACCCTAGAACCCTTGCTTGGATGTACCACTTTGTAGCTCATTATCCAACTGAGTTCCCTAGTAAGGGGACCAGGTACTATTTCTGACATGAACTCAATGGCTGGCTCTTTGACCACCCCCCCACACCCCGAGGAAAGAGCAGCCCTGCTAGGCCACAGAGGACATGGCAACCAGTCCTGAAGAGACCTGATAAGCTAGGGTCAGATGGAAGGGGAGGAGGACATCCCCTATCAGTGCACTTGGAAAGGGGCAGGGAGCAGATGAGGGAGAAAGGGTGGGATTGGGAGGGAATGAGAGAGCAGGATAAAGCTGGGATACAAAGTTAATAAACTGTAACTAATATTAAAAAAATAAAAATTTAATAAAAAAAGAAAAAAGTCTTTAATTTCTTTCTTTATTTTCTTCCTGACCCAATGGCCATTAAGTAGAGAGTTGCTTAATTTCCATGAGTTTGTAGACATTCTGCTTTTTCCCTTGTTATTAAAGTCTAGTTTTAATCCATGCTGCTGTGATAGAATACAAGGTGTTATTTCAATTTTCTTGTATTTCTTGAGGTACTGAGAAGAAGGTATATTATTTTGTACTTGAATTAATATTCTGTAGATATCTGTTAGGTCCAACTGATTCATAACTTTGGTTAGTTTTATTATTTCTCTGTTTAGTTTCTGTCTCAATGATCTCTCCGTTGGTGAGAGACAGGTGTTGAAACCTCCTGCTATTAGTGTTTGGGGTTCAATGTATGACTTAAGCTTTAGTAATGTTTCTTTTATGAATATGGATGCCCCTGCATTTGGAGCATATATGTTCAGAATTGAGATGTCATCTTGGTTGATTTTTCCTTTGCTGAGTATGAAGTGCCCTTACCAATCTCTTTGGTCTTTGGACATGGCTTGAGGCTGGGAACTGGACTGTGGTGCACCCAGGGGAACCAGAGTGCAGTGGGCTTTGGGCAGACCTCGATACTACAGCCGGCAGACTGTGACAGGCCAGTAGATGGTATGGTTCTCACCTGGTCCTGCCTGATCCATGCGGTCTTCAGAGCAGATTGGGTAGTTCCAAGTTATTTTTGTTTTAAATTAGTATTTCACACAGTACCCTTTCTCCCTTTGCTCTCTAGTCTTAGGTTCTAAGAAGTGTCAGATATGGGTTCCATCTCATAGAGTGAGTCTTAATTCAATTCAGGTATTGCTTTGTTACTCCCACAAGCCTTTGTACCACCATTGCACAACATTCTTATAGAACCATGAATTTTTAGCAGGTTGGTGTTTATGGTTTTCTTTTGGTAGCATGCAGAGTTCCTTCCTGTACCAAAGATACTAGCACTAAGAAGGAGAGGTTCTTTGTAAGTAACAGCTCAAGTTCTCCAGGTTCAATGAGTTGTGTATGTGTTGTCTTCAACAATGGGTATTGTCATCAGTTAGTGGAAAGCAACCTGTAGTCTTGGCAGCAATGTGGATTGTGTGAGGATTCTCAAGGGACTCCTTAGACCAACAACTCAGTTATATGTAAATCAATCCCAGCACCAGAAGTTTCATTTAATGACAAGAGATGGTAAGTTGGGGATGATTCTCTCATTATTTGGGAATTTCACTTAAATTGCCTTTATGTATGTTTACATTTTATGTATATTTACATTTCCTTACTACCCCTCAAATGGCTAATTTTACTTGTCTCTTATGGTATTCCCTTCTTCCTCTATCTAACCTCCCTACCCCTCATCACTTGATCCTGCAATTGTAGCTGACACAGGATGGTAATGTCTCCATCATTTTTGTTTGTTTATTATTATTATTTTTTGTTTGTTTTTGTTTTTCTTCAGAAATGTCTTAACTATCCTTTTCTTTTTGTTTTTTTGTGGGGAATTTTTTTTTGGTGTTATGATATATGTTATGGTGTTATGATATGATATATGTTATATATGATGAAGAAAATTTTTTTTTTTCAAGATCTTGGAGTGACTGAGGTGAAATTTTGATGGGGATTTCACAAAATTGGTAGGTTAATTTTGGAAGGATGGCCATTTTAACTATATTAATCCTATCGTTCCATAAGGATAGGAGATCTTTCCATCTTCTGATATCGTCAAGTTTTTTTAATGTCTTAATGTTTTTATCATGCAAGTCTTTCACTAGTTTTGTTTGAGTTGTCCTATAATATTATATGAAATCCTTGTGAAATGTGTTATTTTCTGATTTTTCAGACTATTTGTCACGTTTTAATAGGAGGAATACTGATTTCTGTGAGTTTATCATGTGTCCAGTTACAGTGCTGAAAGTATTTTAGCAAGAAACGCTTATGTAAGCTATCATTTCCTCTGCAAGTAAAGCTACTTTTATTTCTTCCTTTCCATTTTGTATCTCTTTGTACCTGATCTCTTTTAGTTCTCTTATTGCCCTAGCTAAGACTCCAGTGTTTATATTGAATTGATATGTAGAGAGAAAACAACTTTGTCTACTGAGTTTAATGTAATTCATTTGAGTTTCCTTGCATTTAAGTTAATATTGGCATTAGGTTTGCTGTAAATTGCCTTTATTATGTTTAAGTATGTTCTTTGTACCCCTGATTTCTCCAGGACTTCTCCAGGATTTCTCCAAGGAGTGTTGGATTTTGTTGAAGGCTTTTTTAGCATCTATTGAGATGATCATGTAGGATTTTTTTCTTTTTTTTCTATCAATTTAAATATGTTGTGTCATACCTGCATCTCTGGGAATAAAAAGCTTACTTGATCATGGTGGATAATAATTTAGATGTGTCCTTGGATTTGGTTTTCAAGTATTTCATATCACTTTTATTAGAGTTATCTGATTTTGAGCACACTTTGGTAAGTATATGTAATGAGAAAATTCTCCATATCTTTTAGATATTATTTTTGTTCTGGATGCCCTCGTGTTTGGGGGGCATAGATGTTAAGATTTGCATTGTCCTCTGGATATTTCTCCTTTGATGACTATGTAATATTCATTAATGACCTTCCCCATCTCTTCTGGTTAGTTTTGGTATAGTGTACTTTGCAAGATATTAAAGTTGCCAAACTATAATGCTTCCTGGATCCATTTGCTTGGAATATCTTTTTGCATTCTTTTATCCTGAGATGGTGTCATCTCATGTCTTACACAAGATTGAATTCAATGTAACAAGACCCAGTGGAAAGACTGTGCTAGCTAGAACCTAAACCCACCTATACTAGAAGATACAGCAAATGTTTACTGGAAATTATTATAAAATTTGGCAGACAAAACTAAATAATTGAAGGCAATATGTCTCTAGATAAGGAAAGACAAAAGTAGAAGTGAGAGCAAAGTATATTCACAGAGTAGACAGAAGTACAGAGGCCTGTTCATAGAGGGATCAGTACCAGTTAATTTTAGCTACAGTTTGTTATTTAGGGTCTTATTTTAGAAAAATTTCTATTGAGAGGATTTGGATATAAAATGGCATGAGGTAACTCTAACTATAAAAGTCAGAATATGTGACTTGTAACCCACAGAGACAGTACAGCCAAACTCAAGCACTCAAATATCTTGGGTCTTTTTGCTAAATCAGTTGGTACTTTCTTTTCTTAATCCTTGTCCTTTTTCTTCTCCCTTCACTTCCCTTTCCATCTCTTCCCTTTGTTACTTGACAGGATGACATTTATCTCATTTATCACAAGCTAGCCTTGAAATTGCCTAGTAGCTGAACATAACTTTGAATTCTTGCTTTTCCTTCCTCCAGTTCCCAAGTGTTTGTATTAAAGATGCACCATCCATCCTGTTTCAATGTGTGTTCCTGCATACTTAATTACTTGTAATTAGTCAATACTTTTTTATGTGCATTGAGGTATCAATACTAAGTTTTAACAAGATTATTTTTATTTTCACATTCCCTTGAACTCATTTATAAAGATAAGTGTATAGACTTACAAAATAGGTGAATTCAGTTAAAGGGAAAGAAAATGTTGAATGGTAGAAATAAATGATGTTGGACAAAAATTAGAAATCAAAGACTGACATAGCAATAGGGATTTATTTTATCTGCTTATATATTTTAAAAGAATGAAAGACTGTTGAATTGAATTAAAGACAAACCTGCCCTGCACTTATGATAGGCAGTAAAGAATTAAGTATTTGGCTTTTACTATGTATCTTACATTCCATCACAAGAACGCCTGCATGTATTCAAGGAGAGAACATTTGATTTTCTTTCAAGCACACTCAGGGTTTCTTTATCAGAAAAGTAACTTTCTTGATGAATCTAGATTCTTAATTTATATTTTCTGTTTGATGATTAAAGAGGCAATCTCTGGTTCTACAAAGGTGTTTTAGTTTATCACCTTGACAGTCTTTGCTTTTATTAAACGCTAATCCTTACAAGCTTCCAAATACCTGGACATATAATTGCCATGATTACACCTTCTTCGGCACCCTGCAGAGTTGGTGTTTGAAGTTGCTGATGCCCCTCTGGGTGGAAAAATCAACTGCTCTTCAGCAAATCTCTCAGTTATCCCAAATCAAGTACTAGTGAAAAAAAAATTATGAAAAGCTCTGGTTTCATTTCACACTCCTGACTATAACACTTGATGCTGTAATAAGCAAAATAAAGGAGGCTTGGTTTAAACCTTAATACTCAGGTTGACACTGTCAATCCAAAAGCACAGTTCTCAAAAAGGCAAAGGTCAGTTAATGCTTTCAGTTTGTATATAACTGAAATTAGTTGTTAAATAAGTGAATGTTTGGAGGTTCTGAGAATACTTATTTTAAGTGATAACAAAGAGGTCTTCTAATGAGTTGAATTAGGTTGTTTCTATCAACTATTATATTAAAATTTTTTTAAAGTCAAAATTTGAGACATTGTTCCAAGTTGATATTAATTAACTATATCAATGATGAAAATATTCCTTTGAACTAGATCATCCTGAGTGAGGTAACCAAGACCATGTATCCATTTATAAGTGGATTTTAGTCATACAGTACAAAATAAGCATACTATGAGACACAAACCCAAAGTAATAAGGAGGACCGAAGTGAGGAAGTGTACATTTCACTCAGAAGCGGAGAAAGAATAGACTGAATAGGCTGAATAAAGGAAACAAGATAGGAGAAGATGCTCAGAAATGTAAGACAGTGGAGATTAGACCTGAGGAGAGCAGAGGGAGAGGACAGAAGGCCTGTGGAGAAAAGAGAAATTGGTGGTGGGTGCATCTCTGTGACAAGCTGGAGACCTAAGACAGGGTAGGCTCTTGTGAGTATATGAGGGGCACTCAAGCAGAGACTCCTAGTAGCAGAGGCCATAGAGACTGAAGAGGACATCCTGTAAATAGACTAATCTTCTAGTAAAGGGTGGTAAATACCAACCCACCCACAAAAATTAGACCAAAATTTACCCTGCCAACAAGATACACAAGGATGAAGATAGAGCGGACAGAACAGGGATTGAGAGAATGCCCAACCAATGCCTGCCCGAACAAAGACTCCCACTATGAGAGAGTGCCAACACATGACAGATGGATACTCTGCTAAGCTTGCATACAGGAGCCTGTCAGAGTTGTCCACTGAGAGGCTATACTCAGAACCTACACAAAACAAATGATGAGACTCACAGCCAAACATTGGTCAATGCGTAGAAAATCTTGGGGAATATTGGGAGAAAAGAGAAAAGGATCTGGAAGTGACAGGTGCTCCAGAAGAAGACTAATCATGCCACCTAACCAGGGTCCAGAGGGGCTTGCTGAGACTGAAGCATCAACCAAGGACCATGCTTGAACTGAGCTTAGGCCCCCTAAAAAGATGTAGCAAATGGGCAGTTTAGGCTTCATGTGGGTCCTCTAGTAAAGGAAGTGGGAATGCATTGGACACAGACTCACTGGTTAACTTTTAGGTCACTTTCCAGTGGCAGGACTGCCTTGACAGGCAACAGAGGAAGAGGACAAGTTCAGTGCTGATGCAACTTGATTAGCTAGGTTGGATGGGGAAGAGACAGAGGGTAGGACTGGGAGAGGAAGATGGAAGGGGCTACAAGGATGCAAATTGAATAAAGCAAATAAACAAATGAGAAAAAAATGTTAAAAAAGAGAAGAAAATGTCACTGATACCTTTACACATTTTCAATTAGTTATCCCAATGGCAAAAATATTACTCTCATGCCTATTTAAGACAAAGTTATTCAGATACAACACACAGATACAGTATTCAGTTTGCATACACCTATACAGAATTGCTCTTTTAGTATAAATGTTGTATACAGTCATAGCATTTTATTTGTCTATTTCATTTGAGTGTACATGTTTGTGAGTGTGCTGTGTGTCTGTGTTGAATATGTACCTGTGCCTGTGTGCACACTACAGAGTCACTGGCAATATCTGTCATTTTTTTTCTTCTTTCCTGAAGGCAGGGACTTTGAATTAGTCTGGAATACGATATCAGCCAACAAGGCCCAGTGTTCCTCTGTCTCTGTTCCTATATCTCTAAAGGGTTTCAGGTAGACACATGGCTAATCACATGATGCCCATGCTTATGTAGCATGCACTTGTATTTTCTGAGTCACCTCACCAGCCAAACCTCAGTATTGTGTATGCCATTAAATCTGCAAACAAAATGACCAGTGATATAGTATTAATCTACAATTCTGTGCATCCTGATAAAGGCTTCAAAAAAGAAACAAGACTATAAAAACAGTTATTTTTATGACACCTGGCTGTGTAGAGATACAAATAAGTAGAAGATTGGTTCCTTCTATATTATATCAAATCATATGCTAGTTTTCTAGAAGAGGACATGGAGATGGATATTCAAATATGAAAAGAAGAGAAATGGAAAGCAATGAGGTCCTATAATCAGTGAAAACAAGATGGAAAAGGGAAAATATGTAGACATGCAATGATGATAATTTAACACTATTTGTTTAAAGATTTAATTATGTGTAGGAAGCTGTCACTTTGTGTAGCTATAGGCATATGAGTATAAGTACCTACAGACTCCAGAAGATGGCATCAGATCCTCTAGACTAGAAGTTACAAGCAATTCTGGGCTATCTGAAATGAATGCTTGGGTTTCAACTCAGGTCCTTCAGAAGTGCTGTTAATTGCAGACTCATCTCCTAAACACCATTTAACACTTTTAATTATTAAACTACGCCTCAATTTTTGATCTACATCCTGTGATACCACAATTCACTTTTAATTTCTTTTAGAGACCCCAAGACTTAAATAGCATCTTTAGAATTTTAGGCACTGCTTTGATCGCTCTCTTTATACCATGTATGTTTCTGACTACAAAGAAGAGGCCTTCAGAGACAAGGAGAAGTCAGGAAGGTGGTCGGAAGCCTTCACAACTCTGAGCTAAATGACATCTGTTTCTTTATGAAGTGCTCGGCTCCTAGTGTATTTCTCTGGTAAGAAAAATAGATCATACACATCAGATTTATGCAGATTGAAACTCACTGCCTTTAAAGCTACGGCAATTGGTGCATACACATCTTTCAAGGGATTATTTTGATTTGATAGGATATTCACCTAAAGTGATCTCGAATGGTTTTCAGACAAGAAAGGCCTTTATTTTCTGTCATGGAGAAAAGTCAAATTCGAACACCTTAAGAATTCAAGGACCTCTGGGTGTTCAAGAGTCAATATCATGTACATTTAAATATTCTGTCACAGGCACCAAGTCTTTGATTCAGACACAAAAACCTTTCTGAAGCAGTAAATTAAAACCTCGTTCAAGCACTTTTTAGTGTCACAATCAGATTATGGGTTGCTCATGAACTCTAATAACAGAGAGTCTCTTTAAATGCTGCTGCAGGAAATATGTTTCATTCCCTGTGGTGAGTGAGTGGTCAGCTGATTTAAATGCACTGTTTCCATTTTTGAGCACATCAAGTTGCTAAGAACTATCCAACTTTATATTCACTATAATTATCCTTGCCATCATATCACATATGCACAACACTCCATAAGCTAGTTCATGACCTTCCATGTTATGCCCTTTGCAAATTACCACTTGTGATAAACTCTTTGTCCTCACTGTTGCAGCACACAAAGAGTTAGTTACCCATTAAGTCACTTATCTAAACGAATCAGATCTTTGTTGCCACCTACTGGTGAATTATCCAATTTTAACATCTTATTCTGAGTATGCTCTTCCTAAGAATTGTGGTGTTAGCTTTCCTTACCAGGATTCATCTAGAAGAAAGTGATGAGACAAGGACTTAATCATCAGAAAGATGCAGGATATATCAGGAGGAGAGTGGAGAAATGATGTAGACGAGTTAATAAAAAGTTGTGGGCTGGTAAGCAAGATTGCGTGGTGATGGAAAAATCCTAATCTTGGCAGAAAATGATACCAGACACATTACCTGAATTATCCCACGTAAGGGAGATGAACCCTGTTCAGCTTTATACAGTCTACCGAGAATCACTAGGTGCATGTTGATTCTGGGTTTTGTCAATTTGCCAACAATTAGAGCCTGTCACAGGTGCATAAGAAGTAGCCTGCTTTACACAGTTCTGGAAAACATCCTTATAATTGGCAGTTGGCAGAAACCCATCAATGTAATAAAGTTTGAGAAAATTGTTGCGGGAATGATTTTGTGCTAGAAAGTTATGATTTTCATTACATTACTTTTTTTTTATATCCACATGGAGTTGATTTTGTTTAGATAAAATTTAGAGGCCTAACCTCATTTTTTTTTAATTCATGGTATTTTATTCCTTTCTACCTCTTTATTTTTATTTAGGGGATACAAGGTACAGCTCCACTGTGGAAGACTTAGGAAAAAGAAACAGTATCTTCCCACTCTCTTCCCCTCCTTCCCTTGCTCTCCCCTCCTTCCTCTTTATTTTCAAATAAATGATATTAAAACACTTCTACACAATGGTTAACTACCAGGTATCCAATTAAGTGATATTTTATACTGTGTTGATATGTTTAGTTTGATTGGGTTTGTTTGTTTGTTTTTGTTTTGTCAACATAACACAAGATAAAGAAACCAGAAAAGAATTGTAGCCTATTGAATAATTGCATCCATCAGAATGGCCAATAGTCAAGGCTGTGGATCATGTTCTTGACTGATGATTAAGGTGGGAGGGGACAACCCAATGACAATGTTTCATCTTTGAGCAGGATTTCCTGGACTGCATAAGAAAGCAAACTGAACAAGACTGGCGGACATGCAACATTCCTATATGGTTCCTGCCTTCAGGCTCCTCTTTTGCTCAGGTCCCTGCTTTGTTTTCTTTCAGTGATGGCCTGATATGGAAGCGATATAATACAACCTAATCTCAGACCTTTGCTTTGTGTTACACTGCCAGTTATAGCAATAGGAAACAAACTAGGTCACACTCAAATATGAATAATACTCTTTTTTGGGGTGAGATAGGACTTTAATCTCATTTTACTGAATAGGCTTATTTAGGAGAACCACAAGTTCATGTCCTACCTAGGCTACATTCCAAGTCCAATATTAGAGTAGTCAACTCAGTAAGACTTTGAATCAAAATAAAAATATAAGTAATGGAAAGTGCTGGAAATTGAGAGTGAGCTGACTTGGCAAAGTCTGGGAAGAGTTAGAATGGGCTTAAGAACAAGACATTGCATAATGCAAGAAACTGGCAAAGAATATATATTATTATATATTAAGATATAGTACGTGTATGAATGCATACATTATACATAAATGCAGACACATAGGTATCTATATACACATACACATGTAATATTTTTACATTTATTTATTATTTTAGTCACTCTACAGCCTAAACCCAGCCTTCCCTTTATCCCTTTCAGTCTCATTCTCAGGCCCCCAGATGGGGAGGACCTGGAGAGAGAACAGCAATTATTTTAGGGGATCATTTCTGGGGCATGGGTAGCTCCTAGGAGTTTATAGGGTGGCCTTAGATGAGATTCCTAGCAGCGGGAGAGATGGAGCCTGAAGTTCCCACCTCCTGTAGCCAGGGGAGGCTTCCAGTGGAGAGGGTGACAGAAACGCATCCATAAAACCTTCCACTCATAATTTCCCTCATCTACATGAAGTATAGAGATAAAAATGGAGCAGAGATTGGGAGAATGGCAAACCATGACAGGCCCAATGCGACCCATTGGGAGAGAGCCAACCTCTGACACTGTTAATGATACTCTGTTATGTTTGCAGGCAGGAGTGTAACATAACTGACTTCTGAGAGGCTTCATCCAGCAGCTCGTGGAAACAGATTCAGAGACCCACTGCCAACAATAGGCTGAGGTCTGACTGTTTTTGTGGAAGAATGAAAGGAAGGAGTGAGGAAGCTGGATACCACAAGAAGACTAGAGAGAAAACTAACCTGGGCCCTTGAGGGCTCACAGAAACTAAACCACCAGCCAAAGAGCATGCATGGGATGGACCTAGACCCCCAACACATATGTAGCAGATGTGCAGCTTGGTGATCATGTGAGTGTCCTAACAATGCGAGTAGGGATGGCCTCTGACTCTGTTGCCTGCCTTTGGATCCTTTTCCCCTAGCTGAGTCCCTTCCCTGCCCTCAGTGGGATGGGATTCACTTAGTACTGCTGAGAGGTGAAGTGACAGGGTGAGTTGGTACTCACTGGGGGCCTCCCCTCCGCTGATAATATTTTAAAAGCTCTGTTGCTTGGTATGCATGAGAACTTAGATCCAATTGCTCACATTGCTACAACAGCAACAACACTTCTGTGTTCTGTTTTCAGAAAAGACATTTTCCAAGTACTTGTAGAAATCAACACATGCAGTTGGCTTTGCATTATTTGACAGTTAAATCTGAGTATGTAATTTGTATGCTTCTTTTGTCATTAAAAATGTGTACAGTGAAATATTTTCTCCTTTTTGTTAATTAATTAATTTTTATTAATTACAGTTTAATCACTCTATATTCCACCTCCTTCATCCTCTCCCTATCACACACTCTCTCTCACCCTTCCTCATCTCCTCTCATGCCCCTCCTCCAGTCCACTGATAGAGGAGGTCCTTCTCCCCTTCCCTCTGACCCTATCCTATCAGGTCTCATAAGGACTGGCTACATTGTCTTCCTCTGTGGCCTGATAAGGCTGCTCTCCCATCAAGGGGAAGTGATCAAAGAGCAGGCCACTGAGTGCATTGTCACAGACAGTTCCTGTTCCCATTACAAGGGAACCCAATTGGAAACTGAGATGCCATGGGCTACATCTGTGCAGGGATTCTAGATTATCTCCACGAATGGTCCTTGGTTTGAGTATCAGTCTCAGAAAAGACCCCTGTGCCCCAATTTTTTTCTCTCTCCTTGTAGAGCTCCTGTCCTCTTTTATCTCCTCCTTCCTTCATAAGATTATCTGCCTATCAGTGGACTTGGGGAAGGGCATGCATGCAGAGGGTGGAGGAAGGGATGGATTGGGACGGGAGGAGGGAGAGAACCAGAGGGGCGGATACAAAGTGAATAAAGTGTAATTAATAAAGAAAAAAATTAAAAAAGACCAGGCAGAAAAATTGAATAGCCCTATATCTCTCAAGGAAATTGAAACAGCCATCAACAGTCTTCCTTCCAACAAAAGCCCTGAGCCAGATGGTTTCAGCACAGAATTCTTCCAGACCTTTAAAAAAGTGCTAACTCCAATTCTCTTTAAACTATTCCACAAAATAGAAACAGAAGGACCAATACCAAACTCATTCTATGAAGCCACAGTCACCTTGATACCTAAACTACACAAAGATCCAACAAAAAAAGAGAACTTCAGACTATCTCTCTTATGAACATTGATGCAAAAATACTCAACAAAATACTTGCAAAACGAATCCAAGAACACATAAAAGATATAATCCACCATGACCAAGTTGGCTTCATTCTAGGCATGCAAGGATGGTTCAATATATAGAAATCCATCAATGTAATCTACCATATAAGATAACTGAAGAAGAAAATCCACATGATCATCTCCTTAGATGCTGAAAAAGCAATTGACAAAATCCAACACCCATTCATGTTTAAAGTCTTGGAGAGATCAGGGATAAAAGGCACATACCTAAACATAGTAAAAGCAGTATACAGCAAGCCTATAGCCAACGTCAAACTCAATGGAGAGAAACTTAAATCTATCCCACTGAAATCAGGGACAAGGCAAGGCTGCCCATTGTCTCCATATCTCTTTAACATAGTCCTTGAAGTCCTAGCTGGAACAATAAGACAAGTAAAGGAGATCAAGGGGATACAAATTGGAAAGGAAGAAATCAAAGTTTCACTATTCACAGATGATATGATAGTATGCCTGAGTGACCCCAAAATTTCAATTAGAGAGACTTTTTTCAACAACATTAAATAATTTACAAAGCAGTTTAGAAAAACACTCCACCTGTGTCTCTTCCCCTCCCTGCCACAAAGATGTAAATAACGCAATTTAGTACATTGAAGCATTTTACTTAAGGCATTAGAAAGGACTTATTTTTCCTGGTGCAGGTTGAAGAATCCACATGGTATTTCACGAAACTCAGTAATTCCTGCTCTAAAGGATCTGACACACTCTTCTTTTCTGATATTAGGTATACCTGTGGTATACATTTATGAATGCAGACAAAATAAAATACAGTAAGAAAACCTTAATAAATGAAAATAAAATTTGCTTTGGAGGATCAACTGCTGTATCATTGTTAATTATGATGTTCTTAACTGTGAGGACCAGGCTGGATCCTCAGCAACTATATGCAGCTAATAACCTTCGTTAGCTATATTTCCAAAGGACCCAATGTCTCTTCTGCCCTTTGTGGAGACCAGGCACAAATGTGTTGTGTATATATGTATTCATACAAAATGTACATGTACATTAAGTGATGAAGTAAATAATTTTTTCAAAAGAGAATTTTATTTATTTTGATTCTTTTTTATCATAAAGACATTAATATAGAAGACTTTTAATTATTGACCAGTTAACTCATCTGATAAAACTAACATTTTATTTATTCTAGTTTACCTTGTAATGACAGGTTCACTGGACCCTCAGAGACCACCGGGAGACGACTTGATGCAATAGCAAGAGAACTTTATTATGAGAGTGATCTAAGTCAGGACCCAAGTGTCTCTGATGCAGCAGTAGAGAAGTGGGACCCTGAGCTCTGAGTGAACAGGATTTTTAAAGGGAAAGTCTGTGAGCAAGGGGTTTCTATGGCAGCAAGCAGGAGGGCACAAGCCTTGGCTTTACAGGATTGGGTAAAGTTTAGAGGAGCGAGGTGACCTTTTCTAAGGCACTTAATCACAACTGATAAGGCATATAATTACAATGGGTAAAGCATATAATACAATGGCTGTTTTTCTAAACTATCTGAAACATTGGGGGAGGGTATTTTCCCATCCGATTCTCAACTGATTCCCATTGATTATTGCCAGAGAGATTGTCCATATTTTCTATGAAGCATTTACTCTGTATTATTTCCTGGAGGCTGTTGCTAGGAGAGTTAACTTTGTTTTCTGCCAAGTGTGCATTCTGTGATATTTCCTGGTACCAGAATTCAGCTCTAGTCAAGATGGCTCTTTATTTCAAAAGGGAGTTATACCTAGGCTAACTTAAACTCTTCAACCTGAACTACTGACTATACTTCTAATAAAAAGGGGTTTTTTTTTAAATCAAGTAATAGTTTGGATAAAAAGTCCCAAGTGAGTATAACCACTTTAGAACTATGGAATAATGGTAACCATTATGACCTCATTGTCTATGTAACATATCTGGTGATAACAATTGAATGAAGAAGAGTTGTAGAATAAATTCTTCCCTGTCAGAGTGTGCCGAAAAGCATTAAGTATATAAAATATAGAACATGGTAGAACCAATCAAAGATGGTCTTTAAAGAAACAATAAAATGTTTCCTAATTATATTGTGCTATACTCATAGATGGATACTTTTATCCAGCAGTCATTATAGAGGTTTTCTCTGGTAACAGATAAGAGTGGGTACAGAGACACACAGTCAGACATTATGAAAAAAGAGAATAGAAAAGAAAGGTTCTGTTTGGTTCTTCCCTTGAGCTCAAGAAAGTGAGGAGGAAAGACTGTACCAGTCCAGAGAACACCAGGAGAACATGACCCATACAATAACCTAAGCAGAGTTCACATGGTCTCACAGTGACTGAATCTGCAAGCCTTAGGCCCACATGGGTCTTCCATTGGTCCTCTGTGTAGTACTTTAGCTTGGTGGTTTTGAGAGACTCCTAACAGTGGGAACTGATGCATCTTCGACTCTTTTTGTTGCTTTTTAGATGCTTATCCTTCTATTGAGTTGCTTGTCTAGCTGAGATATAATGGCTTCACCCTGATTAATTATATTTTGTTTTGTCCTCTTTGTATATTGTCTCTTGGAGGCATGCTCTTTTCTGAAACAAAATAGAAGTAGATGTAGGGAAGAGGGGAGTTGGCAGGGTAGGAGGGTGGAGGAGGAGCTAACACTACAGGAGAGAGAGGAAACTGTGGTTGAGATGTATTGTATGAAAGAGCAAACTACTTTTAATAAAATAATAACAATTATTGCTTGATGTCAAAAATTTACAACTATTCTATAGGCAATTTAATGAGAAAACAAAATGGGTAGAATGATAACTGAAGACAATTTCGAACAAAATATAAAAGGTGGAAAAAGGTATAATTTATTCTTCCTAACAGGTTCCTTTGACAGGGTTAATAATCTCAATTATAAACACTCAATAACAGTTGACAAATGGATTCTGCTACCTTATTCCCTGTTCAATATAACTAGGAAGTAATTGTCTGTTTTATTTAGCATATGCTACTCAATTTCACCTGAACACAAAGTATTTACCATATACAAAATTAATTCTGCCCTAAAGAACACAAACTCTATTTATGATAGTGTTTTATAAAATTCATTGCATTTTAGGTATTATTAAATGCTAAAGCTGTTCTGTCACTATTTTAGCCATAATCAAATTATTGTTGTGCTAAAACATAAAAAATCATTCCTGAATTTGTTTAGAAATTCAACTCTAGAGTATTTGCTGATTTTTGTGTAACTTAAACTACCTATAAGTTATTAGTTTTTGAAAAATTTGTAGGGGTGCCTTACATTATTGTGCCTCTTCTTATGATGTGTTTGGATTAGGAATTTACTCATATTTCAATGTCATGCACTATTTTTATTTTATCAGGCCTAGTCTCATCTCTAGTGGATTTTAATACTATTTCACTCTTATTAAGAAATAAAGGAGCTCATTCCTCCATCTGGCCCTCTGTATACACACTTTCCAACCATCTACTGGGGCAGCATGACTACCAGTGAGGGAGCCTTGCTCAGGGTTAGGGCCAAACTGTAGGATTTGGGGAAAACAAGTAGGGATTGGGGTCATCTTCACTAGGGGCTAAAGAGATGGCTAAGTGGTTAAAAGCACTGTCTGCTCCTCCAAAGTGACCAGGGTTCAATTCCCAGCACCCACATGGCAGCTCAAAACTGTCTGTAACACCAGTTCCAAGGGATCTCACACCTTCACAATAATGCACCTAAAATTAAATAAATCATTAAAAATAAAAAAAAACAAAGAAATAAAATATTCTATCTCTTTGATTTTCTCAGAGAATCAATTCCTGGTTTCATTGATTCTTTGTATTGTTCTCTTTCTTTTCAGTTTATTTATTTCAACCCTGAGTTTGTTTATTTCCCTTCATCTACTCCTCTTTGGTGTGTTTGCTTCTTTCTGATCTAGCGCTTTTAAGTGTACTGTTAAATTGCTAGTATAGGATCTCTCCAATTTCTCTGTGAAGGCACTTACTGCTATGAACATTTGCCTTAGCACTGTTCATTATGCCCCATGAGTTTGGGTATGTTGTGCCATCATTTTCATGGAATAAAACAATGTCTTTAATTCCTATTTTAATTTCATCCCTGGCCTAGTTAGTGGTCCTTGAGTAGGGAGTTGTTTATTTTTCATGAGTATGTATACTTTCTGCCATTTCCGTTGTTGTTGAGTTCCAGTTTTAATCCATGGTGGTCTGATAAGACGCATGGGATTATTTCAGTCTTGTATCTGCTGAGGCTTGCTTTGTAACTGAGTATATGATCAGTTTTGGAAGAGGTTCTGTTAGGTGCTGAGAAGGAGGTATATTTTTTTTCTATTTGGATGAAATGTTCTATAGATATCTGTGAGGTCCAATTTATTCATAACAACTGTTAATTTCTTTATTTCCCCATTTTGTTACTGTCTCATTGGAGAGAGTATGGTATTGAAGTCTCCCTCTGTTAATGTGTGGGTTTCAATGTCTGATTTAAACTTTAATAATATTAGTTTTATGAATGTAGGTGCCCTTGTATTTGGGGCATAGTTAACCAAACTAATTAAAAAGTCGAGGGAGAGTATCCAAATTAACAAAATCAGAAATGAAAAGAGGGACATAACAACAGACATTAAGGATATCCAAAGAATTGCTAAGTCTTACTTCAAAAGCCTATATTCCACAAAACTGTAAAATCTAAAGGAAATTGATGATTTTCTTGATAGATTTCATCTAGTGGAGTTAAAGCAAGATGAAGTAAGTAGTTTAAATAGTACTATAACCACAAACAAAATAGAAGAAGTCACCAAAATTTCCCATCCAAAAATAGCCTGGGGCCAGATGGTTTTAGCACAGAATTCTATCAGACATTTAAAGAAGAGTTAATACCAATATTCCTCAAACTATTCCACAAAATCAAAACAGGAGCATTGCCAAATTCATTCTATGAAGCCACAGTCATCCTGACGCATAAACCACAAAAAGACTCAACAAAGAAAAAGGATTTCAGACCAATTTCACTCATGAACATTTATGTAAATATACATAATAAAATACTTGAAAACCAAATCCAAGAAGACATCAATTACATCATCCACCTTCATCCAAGGGATGAGGGATGAATCAACATACAAAAATCCATCAATGTAATCCACAGTATAAAGAAACTCAAATGAAATAATCACATGATCATCTCATCAGGTGCAGAAAATACATCTGACAAAATTGAACACTGCTTCGTGATGACAGTCTTGGAGACATCAGGGATAAAAGGACCATGCCTAAATATAATAAAGGCTATATACAGCAAACAGATTGCCAACATCAAATTAAATGGCAGGTAACTGAAAGCAATTCCTCTAAAATCAGGAACATGACAAGGCTGTCCACTTTCTACATATATCTCTGCAATATAGTACTTGAAGTTCTAGCTAGAGCAATAGGATAATAAAGGAGATCAAAGATATTCAAATTAGGAAAGAAGAAGTTTCCTTCCTCATTCCCTCCCTTCCTCCCTCATCTCCTCCCTGTCCCTTTCCAAGTCCACTGATAGGGGAGGTCCTCCTCCCCTTCCATCTGACCCTAGCTTATCAGGTATCTTCAGGACTGGCTGCAATGTCCTCCTCTGTGGCCAAGACACATACAGTATATATACTCACTTATTTAGTCCTATAAGATAGGATAAATATACTAAAATATATGCACCTAAAGAAGATAAACAAGAAAGTGGACCCGACGTAAGATGATCAATCCTTTCTTATAAAGACAAATGGGATGGACATGGGAAGTAGGAGTTAAAGTTTCTTATACAGAAATGAGAGAACAGGTGTGTACATTAGAGAAGGATGCATAGTCATGAATTTTTTTTTCAATCTCTGTGTTACTTAGCAAAGTAAAGAATGGATGGATAAATGAGTATTTCTCATTGCTAATGATCCTGTCCAATTAATTTTTATTTACTTAATATGAATCATTTCTGTTCCTAATAACCAATTTTAGTTATTGATGTGGTATTACTGATCATTTTAAAACACAATGAAAATATTGTAGCTTAATCTAATGAGGTGGCTGGTATTGAATTCTGTATCATTAGTTGCTTACAAGCACATCCGAATCTATGACGTAAGTGTAGAGGTAACTTTTGCTAATTTAGTATGACATATAACTAGTCAGGACCCGAAGACATGCAGTAAACTAGTTTATATTTCATATGTTAGTGGGACAAGAGGGAATATATTGCTCTTTATTGGGTGAGCCAATAACTGATGTGGGCACAGCAGGATAATACGTACAATTAATACTTTTAATATTTAAATATAATTGACCATGTCTTTATTTCTTGTGGAGTCATTGGAAAAAATGGATGGAATGTAAAAAGGTAATAATGTAAAATCATCAGAATGCCTGAAGTTTTCACATAGTGTTTGTAACTTCTGTTATGTTCTAGTAGAGATATAAGTGAAAAAGAGAAAATATTTTAAAAATGACAGTCATTGCAGTTACACAAATAAAATTATTTTTTTAACTTTTATTAATTGCACTTTATTCATTTTGTATCCCCCCATATGCCCCTCCCTCCTCCCCTCCCAGTCCCACCCTCCCCCCAGCCCTTTCTGCATGCATGCCCCTCCCCAAGTCCACTGATAGGGGACGTCCTCCTCTCCTTCTTTCTGATCTTAGTCTATCAGTTCTCATAAGAAGTGGCTGCATTGTCAGGGTTCTAGGTTGTCTCCATGAACAGTCTTTGGTTGGAGTATGAGTCTCTGGGAAGTTCCCTGTGTTCAAATTTTCTTGTTCTGTTGTTCTCCTTGTGGAGTTCCTGTCCTCTCCAGCTCTTACTATTTCCCACTACTTACATAAAATTCCATTCACTCTGCCTGTCAGTTTTAAGTACATAGTTATTCCCTCTTTTGAATTTTAATATCTTTAAATGTGCATACTGACTTTTACCTTCACTTTTACACTCAGAATTTTATCATGTCTGAGATAGTGTTCATATTTCCATGCTGTGAATGTGTGTGCACATATACATACATATCAATTTTTAACCAGATCCTATTCTTATTAATACTCTATTTAAATAATCATTTCCTTAAAATAGCATCCAGAAGATATGTTTTTGAAGGATGTAACTTTATACAAAATAATTCAATATTGTCACTTTTTTCCTTGTATGTTAACATCTTATGAAATGGCAATATAATTAAGGACCTATAAACCCAGACTAGGACAATAAGGAAACTTAAATTAATTTTCATTCCCCAAGTTAAGAGCTTTAAGAGTAGTTTTCTTTAATTAAAGGAAAGAAATATTTAACTCCACTATTACACACACAAACTTTAAGGGATTTATTCTTGTTTTGCATCAACTTGCATTTATTCGCATATTCAATTAAGTAGTATCTCTTTCCTATAGAGAATGACTTGCTCTCTAAATAGAGTATTAAAAAGTGAAGACTCTAACTCAAAATGGGACCATCTGCATTTCTCAGTCTTGTCTTTTGCAGCTAGAACTCGCAGGTGTCTTTTAAACAATGATGAATTAGAAATGATGCTCTTTTTCACTCATTTATCTGTTAACTACCTTTGTGATTATAATGCATTTGCATTTTTAATTTCCTCAGTTGTAAATGAGCACCTCTGAACCACTTCCTAATTATTTTACAATTTTCTTGTATTGTTCATTATTCATGCTTTCTATTTACTAAATAAAAATGACTTTTTCTCCAAAGGACATTTGCAATTCTTATTATGGCAAACATAGACTATTCGAATTCATATAAAAATAAAAAATGAAAAAGAAAGAATACAAAGCATTCAACAAGAAACAATTACACCAACATGTCTACTCACCCATATATAGAGAACAGTGTAGAAAAAAATCATACAATCTGATATGGTAGAAAGCATGGTTACTAATCTTAACAAAGTAAAGCCTTCTACTCACTAAACATATTTTAAAAATGCATACTAGAAACATGTATGCAGAATGTTGACTAGTAACCATTGACTACAGACACTGATGTAAAACAATTTCTAATATATGGAGATACAAGGTAAAGAGTAATGGTATGCACAGTATTGAACAATAGCTAGCAGTCTAGCTAGTATTCAAATGTTTTATGTATAAGAAGGAATTTTTTTAGAGCCAGCTCTTTTCTGATTTATGAAAACTACAACTTACCTAGTATCTATTGTGACTTGTATTATTTTATTTATATATATTTTTTACTTCTGTTCTTATAAAACTGGGTCCAATATTATTGCATAGCCCAGGCCTTGTACACATGCTACAATCCTACCTCATTATGTAAGGATTACAGTCATTCCTCACATACCTCATTTCCATTTTTATCTTTACTGATAGAATTGGTCATCTCAACACAACAGTCATCATTGTATTTGTATCACATATTTTGTCAATTGCTACCAGTTGCAACTCTCTGGTTTCTTAGCACATTACTGCCTGAAGGATTACTAGAATCTTCAATACTCAGTGAAATAAAGGTGGATAAACTATTCCCAGTAATAGCTTTAATTATCTAAGAAAGTCATTGCATTTGGAACCGAAGTGATACAGCTCATTTTGGTACTATGCACACACATATATCTATATATCATCTATATCTATATAGAAGTTTCTATAGTATCAGGTATCCACACGACTTTTGAAACTATATTGTTAGCTATCCCCCTGCTCCCTATACAATGTCCTCTGCCCTATCCCCTTTCCCACTTGACACTTCCTATTCCATTGGTCACATTCTACCTTTTTAAACTGAGTTCTGTTCCTGTTCCAGTGTTCCATGGCTGGTCCCTTAGTAGGTGCTCAACCTCAGCAGGTGCTCCAAACTAAACGCATGGGTGTAAAGATTCAAACAGAGTATCAACACATGAAACGTTTGTCTTTTTAGATCTAATTTTCACAAGGGACTGTAGCAAATAGGAAACCCCAGATTCTCTTGCCTAGGCCCAACTGTGTTACTCTGGAACTTTCTGCATCAGCAGCACAGAAGAAAATGGGCGTCTCAACTCTATAAAAATTTATTCCACTTATAAAAATTGTAAACATAGATACTCCTAGAAAAAAATATTTGAAAATGAAGATATATGACTACAGTGTATATATATATATGTATATGTGCATATTCACATATATTAATATATACATATATAAATAATTTATTGGTTATGTACAAAATGAAGATTTTGACAGAACTGTTTCTGGGACCATCTATTTCAAGAATCAACTCTCTTTGATTATTTTTATATTTCTAGAACAAAGCTGATAGGATATTTATACTGTAATGTCTACCTGTGAGTGATACAGTCTGAAAGTTATGATGTATAACTGAATTATGATTGTTCCTGAGTAAGAAGTCAAACTTTTAATATCCATGCAGTTCTAATAATATAGCAATCAACATTTTAAATTATGTAAATAGCTTAAATATGATTGCTCTTCTTGGTTTGACCAACTAGTAATGGACAAATTCTAGAAAAACAATTTGAACGTAAACAAAAATCACTGAATATACTTATGATATAATCTAATTTAATTCATTCATAAATCTTTATCAATAAATTTTAATTTTCTGCATTTTGGAATTTCTTCTACTGCTACTTGTATTAGTAGGTAGCTAATACTGTATTAGCAGTAGAAGAAAATAACTATATTTTATATTTTTTCTTGAACATATTTACTGATTTCTGACTTACTAAGAAATGCTACTATAAATAGTTGAAGCAGATGCTGAGACTCATATCCAAACTTTGGGCAGAGTGCAGGGAATCATATGAAAAAAAAAGAATGATAGTAAGACCTGGAGAGGACAGGAGCTCCACAAGGAGAGCAACAGAACCAAAATATCTGAACACGAGTTTTTTTCTGAGACTGATACTCCAACCAAGGACCATTCATGGAGATAACCTAGAATCCCTGCTCAGATGTAGTCCATGACAGCTCAGTCTCTAAGTGGGTACCCTAGTAAAAGGAACAAGGGCTATCTTTCACATGAACTCAGTGGCAGGCTCTGTGACCACCCACCCCTGAGGGAGTGGCAGCCTTGCAAGGCCACAGAGGACGACAACGCAGCTAGTCCTGATGAGACTTGATAAGCAAGGGCCAGATGGAAGGGGAAGAGGACCTCCCCTATCAATGGATTTGGAGAGGGGCTTTGGGGGAGATAAGAGAGAGAGAGGGTGGGATTGGGAGGGAATGAAGGAGGGGACTACAGCTGGGATAAAAAGTGAATAAGTTGTAATTAATATAAAAATAAAAATTTAATTAAAAAAGAGTGGACTTGGGGAGTGGCAAGCAAGAAGAAGGGGGAGGGAGGGTGGGGCCAGGAGAGGAGGAGGGAGGGGCTTATGGGGGGATACAAAGTGAATGAAGTGTAATTAATAAAAAATAAATAAAAAAAAATAACTCCCTGATGAGTTTAACAAAAAAAAAGAGTTGAAATGTTGTATTCTTTGTACAATTTCAATTGTTTTATTTTTTATGACCTGTTGTGTATCATTCAATTTTGTAAGTAAACATCCCAAGAATGCTAATATTAAGAAATACAGTTGTGTATTTCTTCTCATATTTTACTATAGTATGCTTCTTTTCTTATGACTAGCATTAATAAACCAAATATGTATTTAGTTTATTTATTCAACATAGTTTTCTAGATTGTGAAAAATCAGTGATGAAAATATATAGCTCATGGCTTTGATATCTATAGCTTTATTAAAGCAATTTGTCTTCAAGATTTTCCATTAATTCCTAATTATTTTTCTTTTTCTTGTTTAGCGTGGTCAGAGGATTAAGAAGTTTCCTAACAGAGTTATGGAATTAAAGAGAAAAATGGGGGGAAAGAGAGAAGAGACATACTCTGGGGATGAGGAGGGAGGTCAATACAGAGGGAGACAGTGAGGAGGTATAACCACCACCAAAGACAGAAAAAGCTATAGAGAAACATGTTATCTTGTGTTCACTTTAAAAACTGTATGCTACTCAGTTATTAAAAACAATGAAATCATAAAATTTGTATGTAAATGGATGGAACTAGAAAAGATCATCCTGGAATTAGAAAATATCATCCTGAGTAAGGTTACAGAAGACACATTTATTATATATGCAATTATAAGTAGATATTGCCTGTATAATATAGGATAACCATACTGAAATCTACAGACCTAAAAAAGCTAAACAACAAGGAGGACTTTAGTGAAGATGCTTAATTCTCATTCAGAAGGGAAGACAGGATAGCAGAAGCAGTAGAAGAGAGAGAACAGGATAGGAGTCTACCATTGATCTCATCTAAAACACTCACCCAGCCAGGGACAGAAGTAGATGCAGAGACTCACAGCCAAAATTTGCAGTGTTTAGGGAGGCTTGTTTAAGAAGACAGGTATAGAAAGACCCAGAAGGGACAAGAGCCACACAAGGCTTCCAACAAAGCCAAAATAGCTGGGTTAAAGGGAGACTGCAAAGACTTATACATCAACCAAAGACATACATAGACAGGACATAGAACCCCTACCCAAATGTAGCCCATAGACAGATTAGTCTTCATGTGGGTTTCCTAGGAAGGGGAGAAGAGATAGTCTCTGACATGAACTGAGGTGCCTGCTCCTTGATCACTACTCCATGGTGGGGCTACCTAGTCAGCCAACAGAGGAAGAGAATCCAGGCAGTCCTGATGGGACCTGATAGGCTAAGGTTAGACAGTATGGAAGGAGGACTTACCCTTTCAGTGGACTAAGGGAGAGGATCAGGGGAGGAAGATGGAGGGAAGGTAGGACTGTGAGGAGAGAAGGAAGGAGGCTACAACTGGGTTACAAAGTGAATAAATTATAAAAAATAAAAAGAAACGAAAAGAATGTGATCTACTTTTAGTTTTTTAATTTATTATTTTTATTTATTACAATTTATTCATTTTGTATCCCAGCTGTAGCCCCTCCCTCATCCCTTTCTCCTCCCACCCTCCCTCCCTTTTCTCCTCCCATGTCTCTCCCCAAGTCCACTGATAGGGGATGTACTCTTCCACTCCCATCTGACCATAGTCTGTCAGTTCTCATCAGGACTGGCTGCATTGTCTTCTTCTGTGGCCTGAGATGGCTGCTCCCCCTCAGGTGGAGGTAATCAAAGAACCAGCCACTGAGTTTATATCAGAGACAATACCTGTTCCCATTACTGGGGAACCCACTTGGAGACTGAGCTGCAATGGGCTACAGCTGTGCAGGGGTTCTAGGTTATCTCTATGAATGGTCCTTGGTTGGAGTATCAGTCCCAGAAAAGACCCCAGTGTTCAGGTATTTTGGTCCTTGTGGAGCTCCTGCCAGACACATGGTATATATTCACTTATGAGTGATTGTTAGACATATAATATAGGATAAACATACTAAACTCTTTACACCTAAAGAAGCTAAGCAAGAAAGATTATCCTGAGTAAGATGATCAATCCTCATTCAGAAAGGCAAACAGAACAGACATCAGAAGAGAGAGAAAATAGGGAACAGGACAGGAGCCTACCACAGAGGATCTCTGAAAGACTGTCCAGCAGGTTATCAAAGCAGATGCTGAGACTCATAGCTAAACTTTGGGCAGAGTGCAGGGAATCGTATGAAAGAAGGGGGAGATAAAAGTTTATTTTTTAATTAATTTATTTGTATTAATTACATTTTATTCATTTTGTATCAAAAATAGATTGGAACCCAGACAGAAATTATACTTTAGATAACAATACTTTTATTTGTTTTAATAGGAAAATAAAAATATCAAGTTGCTTCAAAACAAAGTGCATCCTCTTCCTCTGTGACCTATTTAGGGAGCCCTGCAGAAGAAAGTGATTGAAAAGCAGTCTGATTGTTTCCAGATTCTAGCTATTACAAATAAAGCTGCTACAAACATGATTGAGCAAATGTCCTTATTTTATACTTGAACATATTTTGGAAATACGCCTAGGAGTGGTATAGCTGGATTTTGAGGTAGCACTATTCCTTATTTTCTGAGAAATCACCAGAGTGATTTCCAAGGTTGTTGTACAAGTTTACATTCCTACCCGCAATGGAGGACGATTTCCCCTTTCTCCACATCCAACCCAGCATGTGTCGTCACTTAAGTTTTTGATCTTAGCCATTCTGATGGGTATAAGGTAAAATCTCAGTATTGTTTTTATTTGCATTTCTCTGATGAATAAGGACATTGAGCATTTCCCTAAGTGTTTCTCTGCCATTTGATATTCCTCTATTAAGAAATCTCTTATAATCATCATCTTTGCCTTTCAGGATGGGGATTGAGCATTTTAGCCAGTCCTCCCTCTTGATTAGTTTGTTTAGGTGTACAGATTTTAGTAGGTTTATCCTATATCATATGTCTATATGAGAGAGTATATATACCGTGTGTGTCTTTCTGTTTCTGGGATAGCTCACTCAGGATGATCTTTTCCAGTTCCCACCATTTACCTGCAAATTTCATGATTTCCTTGTTTTTTATTGCTGAGTAATATTCCATTGTGTAGATGTACCACAATTTCTATATCCATTCTTCAGTTGATGGGCATCTGGGTTGCTTCCAGCTTCTGGCTATTACAAATAAAGCTGCTATAAACACGGTTGAGCAAATGTCCTTATTGTGTACTTGAGCCTCTTTTGGATATATGCCTAGGAGTGGTATTGCTGGACTTGAGGAAGTGCTATTCCTAGAGGATGGACATCAGAAGAAGAAGAAAATAGGAAACAACTTGGAACCTGCCACAGAAGGCCTCTGAAAGGCTCTGCCCTGCAGACTATCAAAGCAGATGCTGAGACTTATGGCAGAGTGCATGGAATCTTATGAAAGAATTGGGAAATAATAAGATCTAGTGAGGACAGGAGCTCTACAAGGAGAGCAACAGAAACAAAAAAATCTGAGCATAGGGGTCTTTTCTGAGACTCATACTCCAACAGAGTAGCATGAATGGAGATAACCTAGAACCCCTGCACAGTTCAGTGTCTAAGTGGCTTACATAGTAATGGGAACAGGGACTGCCTCTGACATGAACTGACTGGCCTGCTCTTTGATCACCTCACCCTGATGGGGGAGCAGCCTTACCAGGCCACAGAGGAAGACAATGCAGCCATTCCTGATGAGACCTGATAAACTAGGATCAGAAGGAAGGACAGGGGGACCTCCCCTATCAGTGGAATTGGGGAGGGGCATGCATGCAGAAGGGGAAGAGAAGGTGGGATTGGGACGGGAGGAGGGAGGGGTTTATGGGGGGATACAAAGTGAATAAAGTGTAATTAATAAAAATAAAAATTAAATATATATAGAAAAAAAGAAATCTCTGTTTAGCTCTGTACCCCATTTTTAATTGGATTACTTGAATTGTTGCTGTTTACCTTCTTGAGTTCTTCATATATTCTGGGTATTAGCCCTCTGTCAGGTACAGGGTTGGTCCTTTCCCAGTCTGTAGGCTGTTGTTTTGTTCTATTGACAGTGCCCTTTGCTTTACAGAAGCTTTTCAGTTTCTTGAGGTCCCATTCATTGATTGTTGATCTTAGAGCTGTGACTGATACTCCAACCATGTACCAAACATAACCTAGAACCTCTCCACAGCTGTAGCCCATTGCAGCTCAGTCTCCAAGTAGGTACCCTAGTAAGGGGAACAGGGGCTGTCTCTGACATGAACTTGGTAGCTGGCTTTTTGATCACCTCTGCCTGAGGGGGCACAGCCATACTAGGCCATAGAGAAAGACATGCAGCCAGTCATGATGAGACATGATATGCTAGGATCAAATGGAACTGGAGGAGACCTCCTTTATCAATGGACAGAAGAAGGGGCATGGGAGGAAAAAAGGGAGGGAGGGTAGGATTGGGAGAGGAGTCCAGAGGGGCTACAGCTGAGATTAAAAAAATGAATAAATTGTAATAAATAAAAATGGTGTAAGAGAGGAAACAGGATGGGAGCCTACTATAGAGGTTCTTCTGAAAAGATTCAGCCAACAGGGGATCAACCAGATGCTGAGACTCAAGGCCAAACTTTAGGCAGAGCATAGGGAGTCTTATGTAGGAATAGAGGGGTGTGATTAGAGGGACTTGGAGGGGATAGGATCTCCACAGGAGTTCCAACAAAACTAAAAGTTCTGAACCCAGAGGTCCTGCAGAGACTGATGCACCAATGGAGGACCATACATGAAGATGACCTAGATCCCCTGTTCAGATGTGATCAGTTGGTAGCTCAGTCTCCATGTGGATCTCTGAGTGAGAGGATCAGGGGATGCCTCTATCATGAACTCAGTTGACTGCTATCTGATCCCTCACCCCTGATGATGCAGCTTTGCCAGGCCACAAAGGAAGAGAATCCAGGCAGTCCTGATGAGACTTAACAAGATATGGGCAGACGGCAATAGTAGAAAACTACCCTTTTCAGTGGATTAGGGGAAGGGAAGAGGGGAAAAGGGAGAGAGGGTAGGGATGGGGGAGCTGAGGAAGAGGGTTTCAATCGGGTTATATAATGAAAAATTTAGGAAGGAAAAAAATTAAAAATTAAAAAAAAGAAAAAGATAAGATAAGCAGGCCGATGCAACTTGTTATGTTGGGATGGTTAGGGGGAGGCTCTCCTCTTCTCTGAGCAGTAGGGCAGGGCAGATGGAGGAAACAAGGAGAGAAGGTGGGTGGGACCAGTAGGAGAGAAGGGAGAGGGATACCTACCACAGGATGTAAAATGAATAAATAAAAATTACATAAATAAAGAAAGAAAAATAACAATCTAACAGAGGAGATCTCCTGCCAGAAAATGGTGTCAGAACTAGGTGAAGCTACAGAATTGAGTTGATATTAAGCATAAAGTAAGTTTTCCATCCTAGGAGGCAACTGTGGAATTGTTGTGGGGTGTATCGTGAACTACTGTGACATTACTAGGAGCAGAATGATTTTCCCACAGCTCTTACTTCCCACCATCAAGAGCTCCAAAGGTATTCTTTAATGCGGAATCACTTGAACTTTCTTCTTTGTAATTTTTGTTAAAAATCTGAGGTAATAGAGTCAAGGCCACAGTGACCACCGGCTGGAAGGTGTTAAGACAGCAGTCTCATAATTGATCAGAACACTTTCTATTGCTGAAACAGAGGTTATGTTCCTACGCCCACAAAAAGAGGACACAAACTAAAACCTCCCTAGTGCCTATTCATGGAGCTGCTTTTAAATGGTGGAAGTGACCGCTGGGGAGGGAAGCGGGGTAAGACTGTGACAGAACAGTGAATATGAGCAAAGTAAAATAATGTGTGTAATATGAAAATGTCAGTGATTTTTATTATTCTCTAAAAAGATTATAAATATTAATTTAAAATAAAATAAATAAGTACTGAAATTCAGGTTGGTACAGGCACAGAGTCGACCATGGGCATATTCACATGTTGTAATGGAATAATTTCTTTCATTAAATCTGAACTAAGGTCCAGAGGCATCCTCCACTGTATGAATGTAACATCATTACAGGCAATCATGAATGGCTCTACAAGCAAAAATTACTAAAGGTTTCCGCATGGCTGAGTAGTGACACACAGCAAATACACCTATATGCCTGTTTCATCCAAAAGAGAGGATTTACTTTTCATACCTTCAGTGCTAGGTACTGAACCTAGAGCTATGCACACACTAAAAGATTCCAGTCCCTAGAAACTCATCACAAAGTACAAAAATAAGCAAAATCCCCCTGAGGCATTTAAACGGTAGCACAGACTCACAAATTCTCAAGTTTAGCAGGTGTCTCAGATGCTGTGAAGCACACTGAACATAAAAATATTTTAAATCAACCTAGCACTTCTTTCTTAGACAATACTGTTCAAATATTCATGAGATGTAATTGTTAGAATTTTTCTTTTTAATGAATAAAATATGCGTATTTATAACATCAGTGTCCTGTTTCTTGTTTTTCTGACACTGTGCACTAACACTGCAATACATCCTCTAAGACTATTATTCTCTTTTGCCTGTTTTACTGAGGAATTCTAAATAGACTAAGTTCACATCTGAGTTAGCCTCACAGCTGCCATCTTACAGAGGCTTGTAGCTTACGGCCTCTGTAAGGCTATGCAACATTACCGAACAAACCTTTCCTTTGATCCCCAGAACTAATTCTTTGGAAAAGGAAAGGATCCTTGTTTTTAATGCGAACCTCCCTCCTGGTAATGGACTTTATGATGCTTTCCTTGAATTTTCTACCACTCTCATTGTTTGCGTGAAATGTTCTCACAGGCTCATATTTGAAACCTTGTCCTTTAGTGAACGGGCATGCTTTCAGAAGCTCAGGAGCCTAGGAGGTGTAGAATATTTGGACAAGTAGGTTATTAAAACAGACCCTCGTATTTGCTGGCTGTCCCTGGTTCTCGTCCTTCTATGAGTTTCTTCCTTGAACACCATTGAAATACATTTGAAAAACTCTCCTGCCACCACCTTTCCTTGTTTTGTGATGATGGACTCCTGGAAGATATGGCTATAATAAAGTTTTCCTCTGTTAGGTTGTTTCCCTCATGGATTGTGGTTACAGAGAGGCAAAACAAAACTTAAAAAAAAATATGTATTTTATTTCCTATAGTTGCACAGTAATCATTTAATATTGCCTCATGTCTCACATGTATTTCTCATAGTGATCATTCACACTACAACATGCAACTGCTGCAGAGGTGATCTATGTAAAAACTGATAATTAACATTGAAGATGAATGAATACCACTTCTTTGATTTCAGGACACAATAAAACAAAATTATCATCAGCAAGTCCTGAAGAGACCAGATAAGCTAGGGTCAGATGGAAGGGGAGGATGACTTCCCCATCAGTGGACTTGGAAAGGGGCATGGGAGGAGATGAGGGAGGGACTGTGGGATTGGGAAGGAATGAGGAAGGGGGCTATAGATGGGATACAAGGTAATTAAAATGTAATTAATACAAAATTAAAAACAAAACAAAAGTGAAATAAAAGAAACAGAAAGAGAGCAGAGTTTGTTGTCCAGTGGTCAAGCATTTCCCTAGCATGTTAGTGGAGAGGAGATTTAGCGAGTTCAATATTTTTTTCTTGTTGTTTGTTTTCTTTTTTTTTAATTTTTTATTTAACTTTTATTAAATACACTTTATTCCTTTTGTATCCCCCCATAAGTCCCTCCCTCCTCCCCTCCCGGTCCCACCCTCCCCCTCTTTCTGCATGC